>CM076573.1:444287486-444616201 GCA_034641835.2 Pinus albicaulis
ATCAACAATCCACAAATAGCATCCTGCAACTTCTGAAATATGATCACCATGTCAAAAAATAGACATAGTCTAAAAATAGACTTGCACTAAAAATAGACTTGCGCCAAAAATAGCCTGCGGGCCCACTTAGTGAAGGTGACTCTTTTCACTAAGCTCATCATCTTGTTGAATCTCAACAAACAAGTTATTGTCTTGGCTTTAAATTCCCTCACCCTAATACACGTGAAACAACAAATTAGTTTGGTTGTCTTAGATAGTAGAACATACCCACTTCTTTTTGGTGGGGATAAGGGTGTTCCTGGGGATGAGGACTCTCAAATGACCATCTGCAGTGTCAAACCCTATTGAATAAGGAGTTACATCCAGAAGAAGTGTTTCTCGAATCTTCTCATCACCCCATTGATTTTGAATATATGTGAAAACATCAACAATACAAGAGCTCCCACCACCATTACCAGATTATTATAGTTATCCATAGGAGCTATTATTCTTAAATCCAACAAATTCTGATCTGGATCATGTAGGTCTCAACGACGGAATGGGTATTTCAAGCCCATTGTAATTCTACCTCCCTGTGTTATGTCTTGGATAGTCAAGAGCTATTTATCTACCCAAGGAAAAATTTGGGTCCATTTATTGCAAATAATGCTCTTCTCCTTTCCTGGTTTGGAGAACCAGTGGTAGAGATTGGGATAGTGAAATTCTGATCAACAAGCCCAGTGGTTCCGAATGGTAAATATGTACTTCAAGCTGCTGCAGACCTGGCTGAGAATATAAAACCATAATCTTGGTAGGAATATTTTCATAAATGTGGAACATTAATAGAAAAAAAGACTGCGAAAGAAATTAAACCCGAACCCAAACCCAAACCGAAACTGAAACCCAAAATCAAACCCAACCTACTTCATTGATTAATACCATTGTTGGTATCTTGATCTTGATCAATTTTCTTCAACACAAAAGATGATTCAGTACTCAAGACTGTAACAACTGCATTTGGCTGAGGTTTTCTTCTGCATCTATTGTGATTTCCAAGGTTTTTTTGTAGCTCCATTTGACATGTTAATTTTTCATAGGGCCATATTGTTCTTTTCTTTAGATAATTGCATCTATAAAATTTTCATCATTTACATATTGAATTCACCCCATAATGTCATTACATCATTAGAAATCATGTAGAAATAACAATAACATAAAAAAATGCATCAGAAAATAAAGGAACAAAATGAGGAAAACATGCAAAAACAGGGTGCCGAGAATTTTGGTCAGGGACAAGAAAAACTGCACAAGGGGGAAAACCCATCCAATTTCATATTCTTCTATTAGATTTTCATAGTACATAGTACAAATTCCATTAGGTTTCCTAGATCTTATACATGACTTGTTCATAGCTAATATTATGGTTGAAACATATAAATACTATCATTGCTTCTAGGATATAATGATTACATACATATAGCATACTGCCATAGAGCCAAAACAAATACTGCTATAGTTCCAATACCAATACTTCTCATACATAGAATTTTACTATGTAAGATCATGAGCATAAATAACATTGCACTGTGAGACAACATATATATATATATATATATATATATATAACAATGATGATAATTAAGTCATACATATGCAGAGGACTTGTGCAAGAGATAATGCAAAGGATTTATATCAACAATATAGTAGAGAAAAAATCACATAGTGCCAAAGCAATCCTAACGGTGAGATAAAACTGAGTTGCGATGAAAGGAATTACAGTGTCCATACTAAGATGTGATGAAAGTTATTACATACATAACATAATAGAATTAGATCAAAGAAAGTACGACAATTCATAGGTGCAAGAGTCCATGCAACAAAGAGATACATTAAGCATTTGAGAATGTAAGGAGATGGATACACACTAAAAAAAGCATAGAGGAGCTAACTATCTGATTGTTGATAAACTTAATGAGATAACAGTAATGCGCAAGAGTATCCATATGTGCCATTTTAAATGCAGACTTATGTGACATACTAAGATCAAGATTCATTCATACAATGATGACATTGGAAACAAAGGTTTGTGCCATTAATTAGAGAGGTGTGAGACCCTGTGCCATAGACAAAAGTAGAATTAGAGAGATAGAGAGTATAGTTATGTACCAATGTGAGAGGTGGCATGTGTCTTATAGCCATAATAGTCATCCAAAAAGCGACATCATGAGACAACTAGAAATCGAAGTTCTATGTCTTGAGGAACCTTATACCCATCAAGAAACAAATTAGGTGCCTCCAAAACTATCAATCCTTTAAATTCCACCAACTCTAAACCCTAGCCTTTCAGTTTATATAACGTTACATAAAGGCTGCCCTTAAATTTTCTCGAGGATTTAATGTGTAATCCCGCTAAATATTTAGAATTATGACATGGAAAGCACGAATATGAGTAAAATTTAAGGCATGTTTAATCTAAAAAAATAAATTTGCAGGCAACAAAAAAGGAAAATACCTTTGGAATTGTAGATTGCATGGAAAACATCTATTGTCGATAGTTGCCATGTTTTAATGAGAAATTTTCATTAATAGCGAATATAGAACTTTGCAAACTTTATACATTGAAATAAATTGCAAATCTGTGCTAAAGAATTATAATCACAATAACCCAAGAATAAACCTTAAATGGTCGACCTAGTTAAAAGATTCCATAGCTTCTTCCTCTCAAGCTATCTAAATAGCTCAGTTTGGCTTTGCATATGTCTTTAATATTTTTCACTATGGCTACATGATGGATTGGAGGTATTATTTTTGTTGTAAGAGTTGCAGATGAACTATATGGTGATCAAGAGTTCATAAATTTTGCTTGAAATTGAAAGTTATAAGATTGGGTTGAAACTAGGATGGTTGCGTAGATGTCTTCTTCCTGATTTCGGCGTCGTGAACGATTCAAAAAAATGATGTCGTATGAGGTACATATCGCATTCTGATTGAATTCCCTAACTAGGATGCCCAGTTAGCATGGAGGGTGCACAGTCGGCAAAAGGAATATTCTGAGGAATATTCCTTTGCTCAGAATGAATCCTAGTTTGACAAGTGGCACGTTATGATTCATTGGTGGATTTTACGTTGTTTTGGGGAGGAACAATTATAGGGTGACACGTGGCTAGCCCTAAGGCCACCATGTGTCCACAAGGTGTTAGTGTAAATTTTTATAAAGGTCTACAGGGCTCAACCCCATGACCTCTGGTCGCACATGCACACGTCTCGACCGTCTCCACTACAACATGTTACTTAACCATATGGTGCACCGAATATATTTAAATTTTAATGTAATAAGGTTTGGAATATTGATCACATGACAATGAAATTAAACCATAGCATAAAACATTAACGCCGACAGAATTTTCCGCAATGATTTCACGTTAATACTTATCATTAAACTCTGACAGTTTTGTTAACACAACTGAAAACTAGAGTCTCCGCCTTTACAACTGTGGTTCAACCCTTGAGTTTCGCCGACCTTCAATGGTCATGCTGTGCTTTGGCTTGGCATGTGGCCACCCAACCACTAACATTAAGTATTGTGGTTAGTGTTGGTGAATTTTTAGAGCACGCCCTAAATTTGTGCAGTTTACACTAAAATAACTCCAGTTAAGTGGAGTTCTCCACAATTAGTGAAGTTTTTCTAGGTGTTACTAGGAAAATGAGTTGGAGGCTCAATTTATGCCCATTCTGAGTGAAGGAAGAGTCAATACAAACTAATTGGAGGATTCTAGAGCCATTGGTGCAAAGAAAACAACCATTAGAGGCATGTAACTACATGAACTTGCAAAATTTTGAGCATAAGGAAAGATGGACATGCCATTAGGAGCTAGACCAATAGATGTAGCCCAGGAGGGGTGAACTTCTTCATCATGCCTGCTGTGTAAATGTTATGTGGTGTTTCTTTTCTTTGTTTTGCACTACTGTTCAGTGTTATTTAGGCTTATTTTCATGCTTCTAAATCACTAAAATCATCTACAATTCAGGGTTAAAATCCTCAATCCTTAAGAAAACTCAAGAGAAAAGTATGCACATGTTTATTAACTGAAAAGACACTTAGAAAATCAAAACTAATATATTCCTTTCATATTAAATTCGTATCAGAGCTAGAGTTTATTCTCTGGTGTTGTTTTGTGAAAATATTTGTTTAATTGCTTGCAAATTTTAGATGCGTACAAGGCTCAAGCTCAAAAGAGGAAAATGCAAATTGGTCAGAGCAGAAGGGTCTCAAGAAGAGACAAAGAAAAGTAGAGCAAGATTGCCACAATCGCCACCACCTAGTTCACCTCCTAAGGAAGAAAAAGATGCATTAAACATGTCTCACAGAGAAGGAGAAATCCATGAAGAAGTTGATCCCAAAGAGGAAGAAAGGGGGTTTAGGAAAGCATTCCTTAACATGACTGAGATGGTTAAAATCCTTTATGAATAAAGGAATGAGAAATTGGAAGGAGAAGGATCCAAACGTCAAAAGGAAGGACGTGGATCTTCAAGAGGTCACAATGATGAAGATAAGTCAAAGAAGGGAAATGGAGGAAATGGAGGTGATGGAGGGCCATCATCCTGACCCTTATCATCAACATCCTCTACTTCATCTTCCGTACATCAGCCACACAAGTCAAAGAACATTGGTAAAAGTCTTTTTTTAAAACTTGATGTTAAGTTTCAATTGCAAATGTTTAATGGTGAAGTCAATGTAGAAAATCTTGATAATTGGATTAGGAAATTGGAGGTCTATTTAGCAATCCAGAACCTTCAAGATGACAATACCAAAATCCAATTAGCTTCATTGAGAATGGAAGGTGCAGCAGTTGTTTGGTGGGAAGCCAAGACAAAGGAGGAGATCAAGAAGCATGATAAGATTATTCTATCATGGACTAATTTCATTACTGCAATAAAACAATAGTTTTATCCATTAGCTCATATGCAGAAATCCATAATGAACTAGAAAAAATTTAAGCAATTGAAGGGACAGAATGTGCAACAATACACGCAAGGATTTAGGAGAAGAGCTATCTTATTAGGGGTAGATTTTCAGAGAAAATATACTTTTCTCAAGTACATAGGAGGCTTACACAACTACCTAAAACACACTATCCTCATTTTTAACCCCACAAGCCTATATGAAGTATGTGTTTAGGCCACACATCTAGAATCTAGAGGGAAAAATATTTCTGAAGAGGGTAGGAAGAAACCTTTTAAGGGGAAAAACAAAGAGAAGACCTCAAAAGGTAAAAGAAAAAAGAATGCATTTTCCAAGAAATAGGGAGAAAATTTGGTTTGTAAAAATTGTTCAAAAGAAGGCTATGATGAAAATCATTGTTGGAAATTACATCCTAAAATGAGGCCCAAGAAATACAACAACAAGGGGAAACAGAAAACTGCAGCTACAACTCAACATGATTTAGGAGAGGATTTAGGTGATGAATCTAAAATTACAGTCATAGGATTGAAGAACATGAACGGGAAAGAAATTGAAAATAAACACAGTACTAGTACATCAAACTGTCACATACATGCTCCAAATGAAGAAGAAAGAATTGAACTGTTTCATATGAGGGTCATATCCAAATATACCAAGATTGACGCATTATTTGATAGTGGATCACAAGAAAGCTTAATCTCTGAAGACTTCGTTAAGGAACTTAACCTTGAGAGAATAACACATCCAAAACCATATCCACTTGGTTGGATTTTTAAGGATGAAAATTTACAAGTTTCAAAGCAGTGTATATTGCGATTTGCAATAACTACACATTTTTTTGACATAGTTGAATTAGATGTGGTTCCGCTTGATATAACAAGTATTGTGTTGGGGAGTCCTTACTTGTATGATAGGAAAGATATGTTCGATAACCATGAGAACAAACACCATTTATTCAAATATGGACAGGAGTACATTGTTAGAGCACATCGCAAGAAGACAAACATTGCTATGGTAAACGTTGGACAGGTAAATAGGTTGGTGAATTCAAGTAAGAATTTTGTTCTTCTAATGATTAAGCCAAAAGTTGATGTTAATAATGAATCATTTGAGGGATGTGATCCTAATTTTAAATCAGATTTATATGATGTAGTTGATGCACATCATGGGATGTTTCAAGAGCCAACAATATTGCCTCCAAAAAGGGAGATTCAACATGAGATTCAGTTGCAACAAGATTTTCCTCTTCCAAACATTGGCATGTATTGCATGTCGATAATGGAGAATTCTGAAATAAAGAGGAAAATCAAGGAGATGTTAGACAAAGGAATCATAAGGTGAATCACTTCGCCATTCGGTTCACCCATAGTCTTGATTCCAAAGAAAGATGGGACTTGGCGCATGTGTGTAGACTTCAGAACTTTGAACAAGATAACAGTAAATAATCGATACCCACTCCCAAGGATAGATGATTTTCTTGATCAACTGAAAGAAGAAAAGTCTTTCACTAAGTTATATTTACGAAGTGGATATCATCAAGTAAGAATTGCAGAAAGTGACATATGGAAAACTGCATTCAAAACCAAACAAGGACTCTTTGAGTGATTAGTAATGCCCTTTGGTTTGTGTAATGCACTGGCAACTTTCATGTGTGTTATGGATAGTGTTTTGCGTCCATTCCTTGATGAATTTGTGATTGTGTACTTATATGACATATTTATTTTCAGCAAAACAAGAGAAGAACATGCCTTGCATGTGAATAGAGTGCTTGATGTTTTGAAGAAATAGAAATTGTTTCTTAAAATGTCAAAGTGTGAGTTTGGAAAGACTGATTTGGTTTATTTGGGACACATTGTAGGAGTAGGAGAGTTAAGAATTGATCCTTATAAAGTGGAAGCCATTTTGAATTGGTCCACACCCAAAATAGTAACCGAGGTAAGAAGTTTCTTCAGTGTAGCTTAGTATTGGAGAATGTTTACGGTAACTTTTCTGCCATCGCAGCTCCTATGAATGCAGTGAAAAGTGTGAAGAAATGCTCCCAATGGGGAGGAAAAAAACAACAAACTTTCAAAAATTTAAAATACAATACCAGTTCAACTCCATCCCTTGCATTACCAAATTTGAGATAGCCATTCGAGATACAAACTGATACTAGTGATTAGGCCATGGGCGCAGTTCTTTTGCAGCATGGTAAGCTTATCGCTTTTCATTCCGAAACATTCAATGGTGTTGTAACTAATTAACCTACATATGAAAAAGAACTGTATGCATTGGTACAAAGTGTCAACAAGTGGAAAAAATTCTTGATGGGTAAAGAGAATATTGCGCATACTGATCACCAACCATTACATTACTTGCAGTTGCAAACAAAATTATAGCAATCAATAATTTCAGGTGGATGGGATTTCTTCAATAGTTTCACTTGGTTATAAGTTACAAGAAAGTTATTTTCAATAAATTTGTTGATATTCTTTCAAGACCAATCATTAGTGCATCTACTTTATTAAAAAATGATCCTATTGTACATGAGAGTTACATAGAACAATATGCACATGATGTCAATTTTCAAGATGTGTATGCTAGTTTGAGTGAAGGGAATCAGGTTGAAGAAAAATATTATCATATGCATAACAATTTTTTGTTTCATTTGGGCAAGCGGTGTATACCACAAGGAGAGAGGCTAATTTTCATGAGAGAAGCTCATTCATCTCTTATTGCTGGACAATTTGGGGTATGAAAAGCATTGGCACATCTATAGAGTATTACTATTGGCCTCGCATGATAGATAGTGTGTTGTGTAATAGGAATATTGGGTTTTACACGCCACTACCAGTACCATCAAGGTCATGGGATAGTGTCTCCATGGAATTTGTTGGAGGTCTACCTATGTCAAGAAAACTACATGAATATATTCAAGTAGTTGTGGATAGATTCAGTAAAATGTGTATACTTATGCCATGTAATAAAACCATTACTGTTGAATAGACTGCTGAGCTTTTTTTTCAACATGTATGGGTTCATTATGGATTGCCAAATTCTATTGTTATTGATAGGGATTCAAGGTTCATTAGGAAATTTTGGTCCAATATTTGGAGTATGATGGAAACAAAGTTGAAAAAAGGTACTGCTTTTGATCCGCAAACTGATCTGAAATGGATTGTATTTGTTACGCTATGCAAAGTATCCATTCTGATATAATAAAGTGTGAAAAGTGTTCTCCATGAGTTGCAGGTTAAAAAAAGTAGTTTTGGCTATGTTTCTGAGTTTTATGTGTGAGGATTAGTGAAGTAAATTTATTGTTTAACATATCACAGAAGAAATACATAGCAAACAAAATTCACCATCACATAACATAGCAAATTATTGAGGAAGTTCACCCCTCCTAGGCTACATCTGTCGGTCCAAGGCTCCCGAATGGCATGTCCTTGCTCTATTAATTTTCTCAAAATGGTTACACAAATAAAAATATGCCTCAATATGAAAAAAAACTATAAATTCAGCTTCAGAAGATAGAAAATATCTAGAAATGGCTTTTGTTTCACACTAAACAGTGAAATATTACCCAATATAGTGCCTTCTCCATGATGGCACTGATGGATTCCTCATCTTTCTCGAATAAACCACTATTTTAGATCACCTCTGATCGACTTGGAACCTATTCCAAACTATTCAAAAGCTTGAAAAGACCCAAAATTGACTAAAATTTCATCCAATTTAGTTCAATATTGAGGGAGTTATAACAAAAACAAAATTTACCCAATATCCCTAAACAAACTCCTCCAAAACTGGAGGAACTCTAGTCAACCCGACCAAAAATGGCTGTCCACCCAAAATTGTAGGACCCACTCCAAATCTGGCGGTAACAGTTTAATGTTGCATTTAATGTTAAATGGGTTGGGGTCACATGTGATCACTGCCCTAAACGCCGGGGAAGCTGCTTCATAACTATGGCATTAAACATTTCAAAGTGGTCATATGATGTGGTTTCCAACTTCCGTCATGACCGTTAGGTGGTTAGTTCTTGGGCATCGAGTCCTGGTCTCATGGTGTCATATAGTGTGGGGGCTGGCCCCCATTTTCCGCTAACTCAAAGTTTTTTAAACTTCATAATAAACCCGACTGCAATATATGGTATGAAACACTCTGTGGTCTAATGGTAATGAGCATCCATTGTGGGAGGTAGGTCCGCGGTTGAAATCCATCAGACTATATAAAAATTTTACCATACCATTTCTCCTCGGCCTGGGACCACATGGCGGCCTTCGAGCCTACCATGTGGCACCCTCTAATTTGCCTAAAATCTTCAAAGTAAACCAAACATAAAATAGAAATCTGCCACTTATGAAAACATAATTCATCCTCCAAGGAATATTTCGAGGAATATTTTGAGGAATATTCCCAGAATATTCTTTTTTTAAATTTTTTTCCAAATTTAAAAAGTCAACTTTGGTCAAATGAATTTTGGATTTTATTGGAGATTTCAAACCTCAATAACTTTCACATACGACCTCGGTTTTTAGAACCATTCATGCCACCAGAATTGCAGCAATGATACCTTTCTCATCGTTCAGACTGCAACCAATTTTGACCACTTTCATTTTTTAGCAAATTTCTTAACTTGGAAATGATCTCCTGATCACACCTCCCCAATGGGATGCTTTTGGTCCCCAAAATCTCTCTGGACTACTAAAACTGATCTGTACAACAAACAAGAGTACTGCACCCTCTTCTCTTCAGCCTCCAAACACCTTCCTTGCATGGCTAGTGACTTTGAACCACAACTAGAAAGAACTTCATACTTCCCTTCCTCGATGCGCTTGTTCCCCTGTCAAGAGCTATCTTTCTTGCACTCACTCAGAAAATTTCTGGCAAGAAATTTGTAGAAGGAAACTAAACATCACTGCCTTGATCAATGATTCAAGGTGCCTCAAACAAACGAGAGATTACAGCATAAAATACATGCATACAACTGAAATTTTCATATGTACAAAATGAGTACGTCTTACTATGCTAAGAAGTCTATCCACTTCTTACCAAGCCACTTCCATGGCAACTTTTGCTACTGCAATTCTTCCTGATGTGAAACTTCCATTTTCACTTCAATAATGGAATCCTTGGTTCCCTCTTTTCCAACCTTTCTGTCCTCTTGCTGTATGTGCTCGGGACGACTGGTTGGATTCAAATTCCAACAATGGGAGACAACATGTCCCCTCTTTTGGAAAAATGTGCAAGTCTTATACACTTTCTTTGAAAGTTTCCTTTTCCTCATCTACTTATTGTATGCTTTCTTCCTCATCGAACATCTTGAAACATCATGGTTAAATCGACCACAATATGTACAACAAATCTTTCTTCCATTTAAGCATGCAGAATTATCATGCCTTGCAGAAACACAATCAAATTGATCATGAAAAGATTTATACCTCTTGTGTAGCTTTGAATGTTTATCCTTTTTGTCTTCATGAGAAGATGAACTGGTAGATACTACAGCTTTCATTTCCATACTAACATCATTGTTTTTGTCTTGAAAACTATCTAAACTTGCATGCTTTCCATAAGCTGCATGTCTACCATATTTTTGTTGCAACAAAGGCTTAAAGCAATGGAAATTCTCTTTGAAGAAAATTTGACATATTTGCATCTTAGAAATTGGAATAAAGGTTCTCTTTGAAATAGTCTCACACGCCTTCATGGCTTTGGAGTCTTTGCCATTAAATTGCACTTAACCAAGACCAATATTCTTAGGTCGTTCCTCAACCGAAATAGGTTCAACCATAACTTCTGCATGCTTGCCTAACCCTTTGCCTTCATAGCCCATTTTAATCATTACTTTGGACCCTATACCTCTTGCATGTTTTTCGAAAGAACAAACACATATTTCTAATGATGAAACTAAAGACAAATTGGAATGGATTACCTCTTCCTCATGCATTTTCTTGGTCAAAGCCTCTTGGGCTTGATGGAGCTACCTCTCCATATCATGCAATATTTGAAGAATTTCTTCCTTCTCTTCCTTCATGGAAAACAACTGTTCACAAAGTTTAGTTCTTTCTCTTTTATCCTTAAACAAAATCTACAGCATGTCCTTCAATATAATAAAGTCACGCTTCATATCATCATCAAAGAATCTTGTGAAGGAGGAAACTTCACTTGTATAAGTTGTCATTATGATTTCAATGAACAAAAGGAACTTCAATAAAGTTCTCAAAGCTTTCAAAACAAATTAAAAACCTTTTTTAGCCAAATGGTTGTAAGGAAAAACTCTTATTCAAGTAGCCAAACAACAAACAAACTCCAAGAGCTTCTTAACAAACAATCGTCAAGAGGGTTTGTGTTTCAATGGTGACCTTAAGGTACTTTGGGGTAAGGAAGAAGCCTTCAGCCCTTTCTTCCTTTTTTTCCTCTCCAAAACTTAGCTATCCATAGCTATTTCTTCACCCTCTAGCAAACTCAGCATAGTAAGCCTCAAAATCCTACAACAAATGCTGCCCCAAAATGGCTCTGCACTGCTTGGAAGGGTTATAATGCAAAATTTAAAAAAAAATCCTTATGCACAAGAACAATACAGAGTAAAAATCTAGCTCTTCTATTGCTAAAAAAAACTAGCTTTGATACCTACCTCATCTGAAATGGATTGTATTTGTTACGCTATGAAAAGTATCCACTCTAATATAATAAAGTGTGCAAAGTGTTCTCCATGAGTTGCAGGTTAAAAAAAGTAGTTTTGGTTATGTTTATGAGTTTTATGTGTCAGGATTAGTTAAGTAAATTTACTGTTTATTATATCACAACATAAATACACAAAAAATAAAATTCACCATCACATAACACAACAAATTGTTGAGGTAGTTCACCCCTCTTGGGCCACATCTGTCGGTCCAAGGCTCCCCAACGACATGTCCTTGCTCTATTAATTTTCTCAAAATGGTTACACAAGTAAAAATGTGCCCCAATAGGAAAAACCAGCTGTAAAATTAGCTTCAAAAGATAGAAAATAGCTAGAAATGGATTTTTTTTCAAAGTAAATAGTGAAATATTACCCAATACAGTGCCTTCTCCTTGATGGCCTTGATGGCTTCTTCATCTTCCTCGAAGAAAAATCCACTTTAGATCACCTCTGCTAGACCTGAAACCTATTCCAAACTTTTCAGAAGGTCTAAGAGACCCAAAATTGACTAACATTTCATCCAATTTCGTTCAATATTGAGGGATTTATGGCAAAAACAATTTTTTCCCAATATCCCTAAACAAACTCCTCCAAAACTGGAGGAACTCCGGCTAACACAACCAAAAATGATGGTCTGCCCAAAATTTTTGGACCCGCTCCAAATATGATAGTAACAGTTTACTGTTACATTTAATGTTAAATGGGGCGGCATCACATGTGACTGTCGCCCTGACTGTTGGGGAAGCCTCTTCATAACTGTGGCATTAAACATTTTAGAGTGGTCATATGATGTGGTTTACAACACCCACTGTGACCGCTGGGTGGTTAGCTCCTGGGCACTGATTCCTGGTTGCATGGTGTCGTATAGTGTGGAGGTTGGCCCCCATTTGCCGCCAACTCAAATTTTTTCAAATTTTATAATAAACCTGACTGTAATATATGGTAAGAAACACTCTGTGTTCTAATGGTAATGTGCATCCATTGTGGGAGGTAGGTCCGTGGTTCAAATTCGCCAGACCATATAAACATTTTACCATACCATTGCTCCCTGACATAGGGCCATGTGGCGGCCTCCGGGCTTGCCACATGGCACCCTCTGATTGGCCTAAAATCTTCAAAGTCAACAAAACATCAAATAGCAAGCTACCACTTGTCGAAACATAATTCGTCCTCCACGGAATATTCTAGGGAATATTATGAGGAATATTCTCTGAATATTCTTTTTTAAAAAAATTTTCCAAAATTAAAAAGTCAACTTTCGTCAAATGAATTTTGAAGTTTACCGGAGATTTCAAGGCTCAATAAATTTCACATACGACCTCGGTTTTGAGGACTGTTCACCGTGCCAAAATCACAGTGATGAGACCTTTCCGGTCATTTAGAATGAAACCACTTTTGAAGACTTTCATTTTTTAGAAAATTTCTTAACTTGGAAATGATCTTCTGATCACAAACGGATGGACAAACCAAGGTGGTGAACAGAAAAATTGTGCATATATTGAGAGGATATTGCAGAAAACATCCTAAGTTGTGGGATGAGAAACTACATTACATTCAACAGACTTACAGCCGATCAAAGCACTCTTCAACTCAGACAACACTTTTTGAACTATGCTTTGGGTATCTGCCAAAATCTCCATTAGACTTCATCTTTGGTAAGGATGTTGCAATCGATGGCCATAGTGATATTGAAAAGGCTCAAAATTTCACTGAAAAAATTCAAATTATACATCAACAAGTTCAAGAATAGCTTGAGAAAATTAAAAGAAAATACAAGGAGAGAAATTACAAACAGAGAGTTGATCACACGTTTCAAGTGGGAGATGAGGTATGGTTGCACATTATCAAAGAAAGGATGCATGGGGAAGGTAAAAAGCTCAAACCCATTCATTATGGTCCATTAGAGATCATAAAGCAAGTTGGTAACAATGCATTTCAACCTAACTTGCCTTCATATATAAAAATTTATTCAACTGTTAATGTTGAAAACTTACGTTTGTATTAGCCACCTTTGATCGATGATCAGGGAAGTGATGTTCAGTTGCCTTCTATTGATTATTTCTCACCAGAATTTCTCGATGATCTTAAGGAAGATACAATTCTTGACAGGAGGACAAGAGCATCTAAGAGGGGAAGTGTTGACTGCCTTTGAGTTAGGCTTAAAGATAGTAATCCAAGAAAGGAAAAGTGGATGGAGGTTGGAAAGGCGAGGTAGTTGTACCCTCATCTACTGAAAAAGTAATCAAGTATTTCGGAGTCCAAAAGCTTCCCAATGGGGAGGATTGATCAAGAGTTCATAAATTTTTCTCAAAATTGAAAGTTACAGGGTTGGGTTGAAACTAGGATGGTTGCGTAGATCTTGTCTTCTTGATTCCGGTGTCGTGAACAATTCAAAAAATTGATGTCGTATGAGGGAGATATCGTGTTCTGATCGAATTCCCAAACAACTAAATTTTGCGACAGGTTTGACTGGGATGCCCAGTCAACATGGAGGGTGCACAGTCAGAAAAAGTAATATTCTAGGGAATATTCCTTTCCTTAGAATGAATCATAGGATGATGAGTGGCACATTATGATTTGTTGATGGATTGTACGTTTTTTTGGGGAGGACCAATTCTAGGGTGACACGTGGCCAGCCCTGAGGCCACCACGTGTCCCCAAGGTGTTAGTGTAAGATTTTATAAAGGTCTTTAGGGCTCGACCCTGTGACCTCTGGTAGCACATGCACAGATCTCCCTTGTCTTCACTACAACACGTTACTTAACCATATGGTCCACCAGATATATTTAAATTTTAATGTAATAAGGTGTCGGGGTTGGGACCGCTGGTGGTCCCGTGGAAGGTTGGTCAAATGACAATGAAATTAAACCATAGCATAAAACATTAATGCCGACATGATTTTCTGGAACGGTTTCACGTTAATACTTATCACATGTTATAACTCTTCACAT
This sequence comes from Pinus albicaulis, assembly GCA_034641835.2. NCBI lineage: Eukaryota > Viridiplantae > Streptophyta > Pinopsida > Pinales > Pinaceae > Pinus > Pinus albicaulis. The sequence goes on from CM076573.1 coordinate 444,302,047, forward strand.
GGTTTAAAATCTGACAGTTTCGTTATCACAACTGCAAACCAGAGTCTCTTCCTTTACAACCGTGGTTCAATCCTTGAGTTTTTCCAACCTTCAACGGTTGAGCCATGGTTTGGGTTGGCATGTGGCCACCCAACCACTAAAATTAAATATTACAGTTAGCGCTGGTGGAGTTTTAGAGCACACCCTAAATTTCTACAATTTACACTAAAATAACTCTAGTTAAGTGGAGTTCTCCACAATTAGTGGAGCTTTTCTAGGTGTTACTGGGAAAAAGAGTTGTATGCTCAATTTTAGCCCATTCTGAGTGAATAAAGAGTCAATATAGACTAATTGGAGCATTATGGAGCCATTGGTGCATAGAAAAAAACAATTAGAGGCCTGTAACTACATGTACTTGCAAAATTTTGAGCACAATGAAAGATGGACATGCCATTGGGAGCTGAACCAATAGTGTAGTCGAGGAGGGGTGAACTGCATTATCATGCCTACTATGTAAATGTTATGTGGTGTTTTATTTCTCCATTTTTCACTATTTTTTAGTGTTATTGAGGCTTTTTTTCATGCTTCTAATTCACTAAATTCATCTACAATTCATAGTTAAAATATTGAATCCTTAAGAAAACTCAAGAGACAAGTAAGCACATGTTTATTAACTGAAAATAAACTTAGAAAAAAAAAACTAATACAATCCTTTCAGATCATATGGGCTTGAAATACGCATTCCATGGCTGAGATGTGCAGGCTCTGGATCAAAATTTGTTGGATCTAAGAAGAATAGCTCTAATGGACAGCTATCAGAATCTGGTAATGGTGGTGGGAGATATTCTATTTTTCAGGTTTTTTTGTTACTCCACTCATGGTTTCAGATATCAGATGATTGAAATCATGAAATAATGGAGTAGTCAACTTCAAATTTCTAAAACAAATTTCATAAAAGGATTCATTGTCCAAAACCACACACTCATCTGCATTCTCCACCAACTGATGTACTGACATGGTAGCATTTTAAGGCTCAAAAAATTTATCAGATACCTTAGGAGATGGGGAAAATGATAATGTGAGAATTATCCTATCTAGTTATTATTCTCTAGTATTGGAGATCATAATAAATCCCATACTAGATCCTATGCCTCCTTCCAATGAGTGACATACTTGGAATCCTTGCAAGCAATCAGAGTTCTCAACCTCCTTCCTGACAAAATATAACACTGAATCAATGACCTCAACTCCTTTAGTATAATGACGCTTATGCAAGTTATTCCCCGCCCCATATTAATCGAAAAAAAAGTTATCTAGTCTGAATATTTGTCCATAAAGGCATTCCCTTAGACTATCTATGGTCTTGAGTTCCATATCCATTAAAACGAATCTCGCCAAAAATCTATCACAACTTGCCTCATTGTAGTACACAATGACTCTCTTCAGTTTAAGATTTGATGTTTCTGTGGGATCTATCATGTGCTCTTTGCATACAACCTCCCTAAATTTTGCACCAATCTCATTCCCACATTGTCCTCCTTGAATATGCAGAATCTCACACATCTTTGATTTAGAGCTCAGAATCATAGTAAGAAAACTAGAGATGGGCTCGAACCCAAATGAGAATGGAGTGAGCCCTATAATGGATTGTAATCAAAATCAAATCGAGAAGAAGGTATGGGCAATGGAAGCTCAAATGTTTTTCTAGATATCGACAAAATACAGCTAAGTGGGTTCGATATTATATGATCCGCTCAAATTCCACAGATGTTAACATAAAAAAATGTTTTTTTATAAACCCCTCCTACAGGCTTAAATATGTGCTAAGTCCCACCAAAATATCGTTGTCCAAAAACTATTTTTTTTTTAAGTTGTTTTTGGTTGGGTTTAGATAAAGTTGCTTGGCAGGAATTTAATTTTCATTTTTTTTAAAGAATATTTGGATTTTTAATAATTAATTCATTTTTTATATTTAAAAAATAAAAATATTTAATCAATTAAGAATCATTTTAGTTGATGTTTTCAAATTAAGTGTATTTTTAATATTTATCAAGAAAATTAATGTGGCTCGTAGATGGAGTATATTGTCAATATTGTTTAATATTCATGTATTTGAAGGATATTGTCAATTGTGTTTATTGTTTAATTTAATGTAATATAATGCAGAATGATTAACGTACTAGTAGCACAAAATTCCATGATTAACCTCCTAGGTAAAAAACCAATCATAGGAATCATCTTCATAGGACATGGAAAATAATTTCATCCTCACATCCATTGAGAGGCAGAACCTTAAAATTATTAGAGGTGATAAAAATTATTCAAGATGCATTGGTGGGAGATCTAACTGGTCATCCTATCCAATTCATCTTAAACCATGAATTATCAACCCCACCCATCCTCCCTCACTCCTCAAACTTTAGGAGAGGATGAAGCTAGTAGTATTTATTAAAATTCTATTATCTGAAATAGAGTGAATGTCACTTGAGATGAAAGAATGAAGTAGAATTGCAAGGAAAAAATTCCATACCATGAGATGTATTCTCATGATCCATAATTCATTACCAAATACTGTAATAAATAGGTGTCACTTCATGGAGAACTTTGATAAGAAATAGGTATCACCTTATGGAGAACTTTGATCTGGCCTCATTCTTCTTTGTAAATATGAGCTCCAAGAGAACGATGAAAACTTCCTCTTATCACATTTAGAATGGTAGATAACATAACTAGCCTACCATAATTTTGGATTAGTTAAAGGAGTAAAACATATTATGTGTAGATTTCATAAATGTAGGGGCTTTCTTAGAGGCTATGGAGAAGTAGTTGATGTAGTATGGGAGACCTTTGTGGTCATCCATAATCTAGGATTGAAGTAAGAAATTATTGGAAATATGATAAAATTTTATGCTGACACCTCAAATAGGAATATTGCATAGCTAAAATCAAGTATGAAGAGCCATAATTTGAACATTTGTAGCAGGCTGCAAATAATTTTGGTGAACCAAGGGATATATGGCCTACACATCCATCATATTCAAGAGGTTATTATCAATATGAATTCCATAATATCTAACAAGGATGGTTCACCTCTTGCAATCCTAGCTCAATGACGCCTCTCATTATCCCACCTACGCGAAACTGTAGAGCCTGCTCAGCTACTCATCAACAATCAGGAAGTCAATAATCAAGAAGATCCATAGGTACTAGGTATGCACTATCATAAGAAAGAAAATTTTTGTTGTCTTTTCCTTTATCTTTTAGTTTAAGTTTATTTTTTAATAATGAATAGTTACATGTAAGTTTGTATGAATGGAATTGACCCATGGATCAAACCATGAGAAATATGATTCACTAGGGATTGGAAATCAACATACTATTGGTCTCTCACATTTAGGTTGAAAACATTCTAGAAGTTAGCAAGGATAGATGAAAATCCATATTCTATAGGTTGTACCTAAAAGAACCTTTACAGGTGATCACTTGGAAATGAAAATCATATTTACCTAGTAATAAATATAAAATTACTAATAAATACCATGTATTGAATATCATTAAAAAAAATGAAATTAGGCTGATAGCAAGAATGCGTAATTTTAGTTCTAAAAAAGGTGAAAAATGTTTTCCCAAGAGATCAAAGGCACCATCCATTTCAAATAATTTTCAATATTGAATTCTCCAAAAATTGAAACTATGAAGAGCTTGAAGTGTTCAAATTCCATTACCCAAAACAAGAAACTATGATGGATCTCTTGAAATGAAGAAGACAAAACTAAATATATAGAAAATGATCTGCCACAAAATTTCTCAAGTAACTACTATGAGAAGTTGATGCACATGTAAATATAGGATTAAAAATACGTTAGGTTGAGCTTTTGTCATTCAAAATTCCTTCCTGTTGAAATTGATAAGCTAAGAAATTAGAAATTTTATATTATTAATTATTTAGTGATGTTATTCATCAATCTCCAAAGTCATCTCCCTACCAGGAAAATTCAATTAAGAGGACCTTAATTAGCATGCATGTAAAATATTGTTCAACTCCTCAATAGGATGCAATGCTAATGGGTTTCTTCCCCAATAAGAACTGATAGACCATATTATTCATTATCCTCGTGACAACCAAAAGGGATCATTGAAGGTTTCTCGAAAGGAGAGAATGTAAGTCAAGATACAACATCCCCAAAGCCCCAAAAATTAGAAATGAAACTAGAAAATAGCTAAATGTAAGTGATAACATGCATGTATGAGCTGGAGAATCCCATCTCTAGCTGCATCTGCATTTTAGATTGATGTGGAAACATCCACCGCCGCTCAAACTATTTGGTACTCAATGCTTCAATTCCTTCTCTCCCATATCCTGTAAACGATATTAAACAACAAATGAATTCCTTCATCCAAAGATTTCAAGCCCATATCTCTCCACCCAAGTAATACAACATCAAGACCATAAACCCCTGTGAAGTTTGCAGACCAGTAAAATACCCATCTACCATATGTCATTCAATTCAAGAGAAATTCGCACTGGCTTTCACAATAGCCAAATGGGTGTTAAATACATCAAGTAAACAACTAGCCTGGGGTGTTATTTCTGAAATCTCCTTACAAGAATTAACATATTAAATGAAATTACAGAGCTTTATAAAAAGCATATAACCATATTTTTCTTTTGTGATATTAAAAAGTGTTTCCTTCAATTTCTTCCCCACCCTATGACACTTCTACTAACATCGGGATTAGGGCACAAAAATTTCTTAATTTAAATTTTCATAATTCATTGTATTTCGGAAATAGTGCGGGAAGGTTTTGCAAAACTTGGAGATATTCTATTGGTTTTATTTGATTTTGGTCTACATGATGGTGATGGATTTCTAGATTTGTGTTGTGGTCCTTCTCTTAGTTGTTTTTTTTACATTTCTCTTAGTTATACCAAGTGTTGGAGTAAGTGAGTCTAAATACAAGGGTTGACAATGTTGTGGATGATTATGTTTCATACTTTTTTTTTTTTAGTGGTAGAATTTTAAAACATGAGCATTGCACTAAGTAAAAATTTCAGATAAATGAATTGAATTAAATTATTTTTAATATTAGTAAATAGATTATAATTGTTTTATTTTTATGTGAGTGTTAGAGGTTAATAGGTCATGTTAAATTTTCATGAACAAAAAATTTAGTTGAGAATATGGCCATTTAGTATGTTATGCACAATAAGAATAGGTAGCATGGCATTTATTGTGGCCAAACAAGGAAATAAAAAAAATGAACTCAAGTCCTAAATAATCAGTGGCAATTAAAAAGGCTTCAAATCACAACATTAACTATATTCTCCAAGGGATATTTTTTGGCTTCTATGAGTGGTGTGTCTTCCATTTAGAGGTTTTTCACCTCATCATTGGAACCTCATCATTGGACCCATTGTAGCCGCTACAACACCACACAAAATTTTGGGTATATTCAAAATTTCGGGTCCCCTTCTTCTTGCTCAACCATTAGGGTTTTGACCCGGCCTTTAGTCATTGACACTCTCATGACCTTTTCCCTGCCAAACCTTGTCTCCGCACCCACCGGTCTCGGTGTCTCATTAATACACTAGGGCTTGGGGGTTTCCTGCTTCAAAGAGCATTGAAAGTCCCTCCATGAACTCAGAGATAGGTTTCCCCTAAATTATCATGGTAGAAGCCTTAGATGATCTTGACCTGTTTCCAGCCCCTCGCAAACCTTCTCATCAACATGACAAGATAATTTTGATGCAATCACACCATGCATGGTGGGGTATCATCATGCATACACTTGAATGGAAGCTTTTCTGTACATAGCATATGTCCATTAGAAGCACGTTCACCGTATATCATTTAGGCATTCTATTTGGGTATCACACCAAGATCATGGTCCCATGTAAAGTATTTGGGGACATCATTCTCTAAAAGGAAACTGTGAATTAATTTATATTGTAATGTTTCATGCAGGTCGATCCCACAGATGATATTCCCAGCAATGTCACCATCATGTCGAGGTAAAGAAAATGAAGCTAAAACAACAAGGGCGTAGTTGCGAAACATGACACTTTCATCCCCTTTCCGAGCTGAAATTTGAAAAGTGGAAGATATGTAACACCTATAAGCATGGAACAAGAGCACACTAGTTGGGGGAATTGTCAATCATGGTTAAGCCACATCGTTCTAGATGTGTTACTTCATTCCTAAAGGGAGAAGGTTACTCGATTCAAATGGTTATATATTTATTGAAGCAAACAGTGGCTTGAAGTAGCAGTGTGTATCAATTTGCAATGCAGTAGTTGTGGTAAGGCTTTTGAATGCAACGCTTGGCATTCTGAATTTCCATTTTCATAGCATTTGGTGGGATCCTAGTAAGTTTAAGGACATATTTGATGAATATCACTTTATTGATTTTCCTAGTAATGCTTTGAGGATTGTTATTAAGTTCCCCAAAGCCATGGTTAAAGAGAAAATGAAGGATTTTAATCACCACACATTATGAAATGCTTTAAAAGTGATGGGATATCGTGCGCATAAATCCAGATCCATAAATTAATGCCTTACTGACTGCCCAAGGAGTCATATTTCAGGAAGTCCTAAAACTTGTACACAACATGGACACATATGTCTTGGAGGCCTTACTGTTTGGGAGGTAGTATGTTCGAAGAAAATTGACCGAGGAGGTCGATAATACACAGGATCATTGAGGATCCATTAACCTGACATCATCAATATGCTCCACAAAATAAGGTTCTAATCATCCATTTGAAGCTGCTCAAATATGACGTGCAAATTTTCTTTGCATGTGAGGTGGTGGGTGCTCAAAACGGATAAATGCTTTTACCATAGACCACAATAGCACATTAAAGAAATTCAAAAGTTGCGTGGTTAGTTTCGAGAAAGGCTAATGCACTTCAAGGAAGTTCGTAAGGACATAAATCATAGAGAAAGCAAGAGATGTGTCACTGCCATGCAAAGTGACAGCCAATGTGCACGACCGAGAGGAATTTCAAGCATAGAAAGAGGCATGCGGGAGACCCTCCAAACAACCAATGTCAATGATATCCAATTGCATGAGATGCATCGAGGCGTTGTTTGGTAACGTTGACAGTAGACATGATATTGTACTGTTGCAGGGCGTGACCATTTGACTAAATGGCACTCAAGCACCACAATGCGGGCACACTATGAACAATGCCTTTTCTTATGCGTTTGTCTTAATGGAAGATTCTAACTCAATGTCATAGGTATCGAGATAAGTGTACCACCACTATCATTTCTGTTTGTAGCAACAGTCCACATTCTAACAAGAAAAAACCTCTTGCCTCACTAATAATCATCATGCAAGAATCGTTATCAAGAGCTGCTCCATCATCAGGTCGCACAGTTGCAGTTTTTCTACAGCAGCGGTGGATGCGACTCACTCCTGAACATGACCTTGCGACCTCCACTCAAGTCGCAGGTTTCACGGGTTGCAAAGTCGCAAATCTCAAGAACGAGCGGAAGGTGCGACCTTTTGTGAACAACAACTATGCGACCTCCATAGGTCGCTTTCTTCGCTCAGATCGCTAAGTCACACATTTTATACGGGGGTAGAAAGGATGAGTTGGGACCCTGCGACTGCTATAAGTCGTAATCCTCATTAGGTCGCAGCCTCTCAATACTTTTTTAGGGTTGCACATCGCATTCCATCCCAGCACATAGTAACACATGGGAGTTTCCTTGGATTCAACATCATCACCATTGGGAAGAAGAGATTAAGAAAAAGCTAACTATACATGCCTGTTGTATGATGGATATCGGTTGGAATTTCAAGTTTTTCCTTTGTGCCAGTAAACAAGCTCAGTCTGGACATGCATGAATTGTTCATACATTTCTTACAAAATAGGACTATGCAGGGGTCCAAGATAGTTTTTAAATTCCCCTAATTTTATTTCGATGTTCCCTCAATGTGTCTGCGATTTTATGCTTCCCCAAGGAATATATATATATATATATATATATATATATCTGTGTGTGTGTGTGTGTGTGTGTGTGTGTGGCTAATTTAATGTGTTCACGTACAGGTAACATGAGAAAACTATGATGATCACCCAAACAAAGAAGTTTCTCACCTCCCAGAAGTTTCACAACCTGGATTCAAGCCAACAACAAAACCCACGTTATGTGAATGCTCGGGATCTCGCTCAAAACGGAAAAATCACTTTCCCACTTATCAACTCATGCAAATTCCCTTGGCACTGAAATGGCATCACCGATAGATAGAAGCTTCTAGTTCACGTGGCAAGAGCTAAGACTATCCTCAGGAGAGAAAGGTTCTGATATCTCCAAAAGGGAAATGTAGAAAGGATAAAACCCCAGGTTGCATATTGCTCAAGGTTGTAAGTGTCAAGTAGCGTCAGGTCGCAAGTTGCAAATAACCCTGGGTCATAGGTTGCAAATGGCTCAAGTCACAAGCCAGCCCAACAGTCGGTAAAACCAAGAGTCAAGGGCAACTCAAGAGTCATCTCAGCCTATATGTACAACTTCACGAAAGGATACAGGGAATTTTACCTCTCCAATTAAAGCTATTATGACAGAGGAATTGGTGCTAGAGGGCTAAAGGCACTTAGCTCTTAGTATCAAGTAGAGATAGAGGTAGGGAGGCTAGGGTTTTTGTATCATGCATTGAGATGAATAGAACATGTTCCACTACTAGGTTTTGACGAGTTGTAAACATGTATTTTACGTTGCAACAACATTAATAATATATTCTCTTTTCTGGCATTGATTCACGTGATTATTGTGGTGATAGTCCTCGCTGTCTAATATCACACTATGTTGTGCATGTGCTTCCATGCATGCAATGGACTATGAACTAATTCACAGTGGTTGCATGTATGTTGGCTCTTGAATTAGTGTTTATTTTCTCCTTGCCACGTCGATGATCTATTGTGAACTACTTTACAGTTAACTTCTGGTGTGTTTTCTTTCATGTATGTTTGACTGGTTTTTCGGTTCACTGATCCCATTTACAACATACCCACCTTTTATTTTGCTGCTTAGAATTGTTGGTATCTTTGTTTACAGTTCATCAATCTTGGGATGATTTTTCTTCACTGATTGGTCATTTCACCTTTGCCTCTTCTCCATCACCTTCTCACCCAACAACAAAGAGTGGAAACACTTATGGCAGTAGTCGGGCCCACATACCAGATGGGGCTCCAATCCCAAATGGTGTGAGGTCTAATTGGGACCTTTCACCAGAGAGACCCCCTTTTTGTTAGCAGTAAAATTTTTCCCATCGACAAATTTGGAATTAGAAAGAGGGTCGGATGACAAGCTGAGCCTTTAGAGCCTGCAGTTAGTCTCATATATTTAAATGGCTCATCCCCAAATAATTCTCCCGAGATGTTTATCTGATTTATCTGGTTCTCGATGCTCAATCCCCGATGAACCTCTGTATCACTTTTCCCAGTTAAAATTCGATGGTGAAAATGGAATTTCCATAACCGAGCACTTTTCAGGTTTCTGTCATTTTTGTGAGTACTATGAAATTGACGATGAGGAGTTGGCTTGTGTGCTTTTATCCCTCACTCTCGAAGGTCGCATTAAGAAATGGTGTTGCACATTAGTGATAGCTTCCATCCATTCATTCGAGCAGCTCGTCGATGAATTACAACAAGCTTTTCACAGGTACGATTTTCAAAATGTATTAATAAAGTTAAATGAGATCATAATGGAATTTCAAGAATATATAAAGGAGTTTCCTATTAGATTTGTTCATTTTTGTTTTGAGTTCCTTGAAAGGGATTTCGATTGGACATATTTAATTGAACAGTTTTGACAGGTGGTTTTCATTTCCCTAGAACAATTTCAATCAGAAACCAAGCCTGATCCCAGTATTTATTATGAAAATCCTCAAATTCCCAATTGTTCGGACTTTGTCCCTAATATTTCCTTGTCTATTCCCCGAGTCTAGAACACATGCATGCCTCCAAGAAGAGTATTATTATTTGTGAAATTCCTTGTCCCCTTATTTAATTTTCGTGTAATGGAGTTTTGGTTACAAAAGTTCTGAGTGATGATCGACGTGGACACCTAAATAAAACCTGTTGTATGACCCCTAAATATTTCACACACCTTGTCAAATCAGAGCTTGAAAAACATATTGGCTTAACATCTCTCCCTATCAGTGAAACCCATCTCAAGTCCACTGAATGTTTTCCTGGGTACGATCCTAAATCTCATTCTCATACTGATAATAAATTGAGTCTTGTCCCAAACAAAGTTGATTTCCCTAAAGAATCATTGGACCGTGATGGGAATGCAAAATCGTTGGCCTCTCCGGATGACACTGATGTGCGAGATGAAGGTCCTTGTATGGTTGATACCCCCACATTTGAATCATTTCTTCCATTTTTCCCTAATCTATTTCGTGAGTCAGCCACACTAGTAATTTCTTCAAGTCATTCAAAACTATCTTATACTAGTATTGACGACAATCATGAACATGCAAATGGTGTTTCACAATCACATTACAAAATTGATGAATCTCTTATGTCTAATATTTTTCATTCACAATCTTTAAACAACCAAGAGAGTGACTACTTGCCTCGGCAACCTCAAGATGTTTCTTTTATTGATTCATCCCAATCGTTAACCCCAGAGGAGCCTAACAAGCCAGATGTCTAACCTGATCAAATTGATGACTCTAGTGATCACTTCTTATCTGAAAAAATATTCTCTCACGCCTCTGAGAACTATCATTTGTATATACTTTTCAACCATATGAAACCACCGAAATTCGATGATCCACTCTGTGATGATTCAGGGGCCCATCAGGAAATTGAAGGAATTTAACTTCTGCTGGTTGTTTCCTAAAGTTCTTACGACCCCGATGAGACCCCTAAAACAAGTCAAACTAGGGTTTCTCGAATTAGGGTTTCTGAAATGACAGGTCCCATGTATCACGCTCCTCTCAGAATAACCGCGCCTGATGTCAGCTCACCTGGTAAAGCCTTCCATTTGAGTGATGTTTCTCTGAGCACATATTTCTATCCCCTAAAAACTGGTATGCAACAACCAATATACCTTAATTTATTCACTAGAAGGAAAACACCGGCCATTGTCTTTGCTAAATCCTTACATTAATAGTGTAGTCCCTTATTATGTTAGTGTATCCCCCCTTATTATTATTGTTGTACCCCTGTAACCCCCATATTGTTATTATTGTGCCCTTACGTTATTATTGTTAGGTCCACTAGGATTACATTGTGGCCCCATGGACTCCTATATATAGAAAGGAGGTTTTTTCATTTGTATCATCCAATAAATTTTCATTCATGTAATGTATTGGAGGTTTTCCCCTTGAAGTGGCTTATTTCTAAGGTGTTGATATCTCTTTTCTTCTATTTTTGGAATTGGTTTCACAACATTTGGTATCAGAGCTTTGGATTCTAGGGTTTCGCTGCTCCAAACATGTCATTGTGGAATTTTCACTATAACTTGTTTTGTAAGAAGGTTCAAAAGCTGAAATTTTTAGAGCTCGAAGAAAAAATCCTGAGGAACAACATAACAAAATTTCAGATCTTGGTTTGAAAAATTTTGGGAGATGTGATCTATGGAAGTTAGGTCTTTTTAAAGCTCCCGAATTTCATCTCAAAGAGGTAATCGTAGAAAAGTATTCATAACTCTCTCTCTGAGCATCAGATTAGAATTTTGTAAGATGTGTCTAGAAGTACACAGACTGTAGTTTCTTTTCTATCAATTTTAGAGCTGAAGGAGCAAATAGTGACACGCGGTAAGTCGTACAAGTTCTCTTTACTAAACCAGTCCATAATTCTGTCATTGTGGGAGATTGGACATAAATTTATCTTGAAGAATCCAAATTAGTTCAAACCTATGCCATTACAAAGAGGATTTAGAGGGCTACCGTAGGTCCCAATTTTAGTTATTTAAGATCCAAAATCAGATAGATAATTCGATTTCAATATAGAGCTCCTCAAAAGCAAGAAAAAGGTGTGTATTTGGTTTTTAAAATTGCATAACATTTTTTTGAAAATGCAGTTTGAAGTTATTCGAAGGGCATATTTCAGAATTTTTATCAGTATTGGGTTCTATAATGCTTCAAAAAAATCATTTCATACCCAATAAGACCTCAAAATGCTATACTATGATGCATAAAGAGGAAGATTTGCAGTATGAGATATCGAAATTATGGTACCAAGTGCAACAAATTTTGAACTTACGAAGAGCAACTGAAGATGAAATAGATGGTTTAAAAGAATAAATGGAGGCTAATCTGGATGGTTTGAAGGATAAAATAATAGCTAATATGAATGATAAATTAGTAGAAGATCACATCAAGCATCAACAACAAGTTCTCCAACTCTCAAAGGATAACTAAACTTTGGTGCAGAATCTAATGAAACAACAAGAAGATGAACATCACATCGAAAGAAGTTATGAAGCAGTCACATAAACAAGAACTCGATAAGTACGATCAATTTTGGAGTATCTCAGCAAGTGGAAGAACCTTCCTGTAGAAGATTTCACATGGGAGGATGACAATTTTATATAAAAGCATCAAGAAATAATCAAGCGTTGAGGACAACACTTGTTTGAAGGAGAGGGGCATGTTAAATCCATATGTTAATAGTGTAGTCCCTAATTATGTTAGTGTAGTCCCCCCTTATTGTTATTTTTCTACCCATGTAACCCCCATATTTTTATTATTGTGCCCTTACATTACTATTGTTAGGTCCACTAGGATTACATTGTGGCCCCATGGAATCCTATATATAGAAAGGAGGTTTTGTCATTTGTATCATCAAAGAATTTTTCATTCATGTAATGTATTGGAGCTTGCCCATTCGAAGTGGCTTATTTCTAAGGCGTTGACATCTCTTTTCTTCTATTTTTGTAGCTAGTTTCACAACCTCGGTTGTTTCCCAGCCAGTACGAGTTGCACTCAGGCAAAAGCATCTGATGTTTGGCAAACCTCTCCATTGCTTGAAAATCTTCCGGTCAATTTACCCCATCCTGGGAAATCTAAAGAATCTGATACATTGGATTTTCAATTTGATAGTTCACAAACATTTTTCAAAATTAATAACGAGCCCATTGACGGTTGTCCAATCACCATAAATAATGATCACATCCGTTCACCAGTTGATCTCACGAAGCCATCAAAGTTTGGAAGCCCCCTGCTCGAAGCTCTGGAGTTTATCTAAGACGGTGAGGAATTTCAACCTCCACTGAAATTTGCTTCGGATCCTAGTATCCTCAATGAAACCTAGGGACAACTCTGAACTAGGGCTTTCAAAATTAGGGTTTCTGCACTTGGACTCGCAAGCACCTCAAATTCGCCTGGCAGATGCCTATTTTTTCCATTCCATCAAATTGATCCTCCTCAACACCATGATGAGATTCCCGTCTAGTTTGACGGACCCTATTCGATGAATATACCTACAAATAGGCAATGTATTTCCCCACTTCTATCAGACCTAAGGTTGTGTGTGGATGGATGTGTGTCATTTATAAATGATTTTAGGTTTTAATTACATATTTCTATGTATGAGGATGAAAGTGAAATTCAGCTTGAACAATCCATTCTGGCACGTTCTCTGGTAAGTAGCCATGAGCTTCTTCTTATTTCACATGCTCTTCAGGTAAGTCTTGTTGTTGGTGCACAATTTTGTATGCTAGCTCTGATTGTGAACATTGTTGTTCTTGCAGGATGAGAAAGTTGATTTCACATAACCCGACTGCCTCGTTGGTTAAACTAGGGTTTTAGGTTTAGGCTAGCTAGGATCTGTTAGTAAAATTTTGTTATTTGAAGTTGTTAATTAGGTTTACTTGCTAAAGTTTTTCTTTATGGTTTAAAACTATGCTTGTTTTCTTTTCTCGCGGTCAGTAGTTTATGTATTATAATTTTTCATTTATTTTTGCACTCATTATTTTCTAGTTCACTTATTGCTACATAATATCTAGATAATCACTACATGTGGTTTCTCACACCTGGCATTGCATTGTGTCATAAGCCTTGTATGTTGCATCACGTTGTACACTTTCTTCCTCGCATCATTTGCACTAGTTTTTGAGATAGCCGTGAAAGTTTCCATACATTGCATACCATTGCATCAACCCTCATTGAACCTAGGGGCCTTGAAACCCTGGTTCCCAGACTAGCCTTCTTACTCCCCCTTGCACGATTTTAAAACCGGATGGATTGATTTTACCTCTTTGCATGCATCGAAATCCTGATGATATTTCTTACTTGTTTTTCTCTGATTGCTGAAACCCTAACTCCATTGTTTGCATGAGGTTGTGATGGTTACATCAAGAGGAAACTTATCTCAGAACAGGTCATCAAATTCATGTTCTCACAATAATGCCTATGAGTCTAAATTCATTAGCCAGGGAGATACAAGCTAGTTGCTTATGGGTAACCCTAACGATTTTGAAGGGCCTATACCTGTAACCTGAGCCTTGTGCCCAACATAGTCTCGAGCATATTAATGATCTATTTTTCATGTTTCGCCTATGGTTGGTAGATCATATGTGAAGGCTTGGCATGAGGGCAAACCCAAATTAGGATATCTTTTAGTTTCTGTCAAACAAGAAACAACCTCCCTTGCCCGTAAAATAAGTTTGGATCCCTCATTTTCCCATGCAAAATAAGTGCCATGAGCACATGAAAGTAAGTGCTACAAGCACATGAAACAAATAAGGGTAAAGGATTGAGAAAGGATTCCTGCACAGAGAGGTAATGCAACGACTCTGCCGGGGTACTGACCAGGCTCGCTGGCAACGGAGCAACATTTGTGATTTCTTGAAGTGACTCTGTTGGGGTATTGTCCAGGCCTTCTGGTAGTGGAGCAACACCAAAAACTTATTTTAAATATCTGAATATAATAATCCCACTCCCTTTCTCTCTACATCATTATCAAACTATTGGCATCCGTGAAATCCCACTTTGGTATTTTCCGATTAACAAGGCCTAGCTGAGGCACAAGGATTGGGCATATCCGCGAAGGTCAAAGTAAACATTGTTACCGATGAAATAGGTAACCTGACCTCAAAACGGGAACTCTAGCAGAAAAAGACTCAAAAAACATGAGAAAACACCCCAAAAACAAAAAAAGTGTATTCCAGAACGCACTTGGTTTTTTTTTAAGGTCAAATTTCAACATTTTATAAAATTATGCTAAAAACAAAATTGTTTCTTGAAAAAAGGATTGAAAAACACCCTCAAAACAAAACCAGTTGATGCTGGAATAACAAAAAAAAAATTGTGTCATATTTTTGACATTTTTAAAAATAGAAATAACATTTTTTAATTTTTAAAATTCAAATATTAAAAAAAACCTAAAATTTAAGAAAAAAAATAAATTTAAAAAATAAAAACATTTTAAAGCTTAAAATTTAAAAATATATAGGAATAAAAAAATAAAAAATAAAACAAAATAAAAATTTTAATTCAAACATTAAAAAAAACCTAAAATTTAAGAAAAAAATTAAAAATTAAAAATTAAAAAAAAATTAAAGATTAAAATTTCAAAATATATAGAAATAAAAAAATAAAAATAAAAACAAAATAAAAATATTAAATTAAAAAGAAAAACAAGTTAAAAAAAGAAAGAAATTATAAAAAATAAAATATAGAAATTAAATTTAAAAAGAAAAAAAAAATGTTTATTAAATTAAAAAAAAAAATTTAAATTTTAAAATAGAAATTTAAATTTATAGAAATATATTAAATTTTAATAAATTTAAAACTCTATAATAAAAAATAAAAATAAAAACATTATTGAAATTAAAAATAAAAAAAATTAAAAATTAATTAAAAATAAAAAAAATGAAATATATATTAAAAAACAAATAGATTTTAAAAAATAAATTAAATTTAAACTATATATATATATATATATATATATATATATATATATATATATATATATATATATATATATATATATATATATGAGAACTTAAATTAAAAATATGTTTTTAGATTTTATTAAATTTAAAAAAAAATGTTAATATTAAAATAACAAATTAAATTTAAAAAAAAAATATTAAATTTTAATAAATAAATGAATAAAAAAATAAATTTTGAAATAAAAAATAAATTTTAAATATAAAGAAGAAAAAAAAACCATTATTAAAATAAAAAGTTAAAAAACTTTAAAAATCAATTAAAATTGAAAAATTGAAAAAAATAAATTAAAAAAATATATTAAATAAAAAATAAAATAAAAAACAAATTAATTTGAAAATATTATGTTTAATTAAAAAATATATATATCTAATTTTAAATACACGATTTTAATTGAAATAAAAAAACATATAAAAATTTTATGTAATTAAAAAAATAATAAGAAAAAAATTAAAAATAAAAAAAAAATATTAAATTCAAATAAATTAAAAAAAAATACAAAATTTACTAGATTTTAAAAAATTAAATGAAAAAACTAAACATAAAATTTAATAACAAAAAAATTAAATAAAAAAAATACAAAATTTAATAAAAAATATTAACAAAATTTAGGAAAAAAAATTAAAAACAAAAAAAAGAGGTTAAAAAAAAAAAAAAAAATTAAAAAACAAAAAAAATGAATGTCCTGATGATGGATCCTCGTTGGGATTCGAAACGTCGACACTCGTTTTCTAGCAATGTGGATAATCCGGGAAGTTTTTTAATAAAAAAAATTAAAACAAATTAAATTTCAAATATAAAAATTAAATTAAAAAATAATAATTTTAAATTTTTCGAATTTAAAAAAATAAAAATAAAAATAAAAATAAAAAATAAAAAATAAAAAATATTAAAAATAAAAAAAATTAGAAAAAAAAAGAACTTTTTTTATCATGGTGGCGCGACGAATCAGTTTCCCGTCCATGTGGCAGCGGAGGCCAGCCGCTGGGCGGGAGGCCGATTCCGAGAATCAGCCTCCCGCGGCAGGAGGCCGATTCCGGGAATCGCCCTCCCATGATGGGAGGTCGATTCCGGGAATCACCCTCCCGTGGCGGGAGGCCGATTCCGGGAATCGCCCTCCCGCGACGGGAGGCCGATTCCAGGAATCACCCTCCCGCGGCGGGAGGCCGATTCTGGGAATTGCCCTCCCGCCGCAGGAGGGTGATTCCCGGAATCCCTCCTGCCGCAGGAAGGCGATTCCCGAAATCCCTCCTGCCGCAGGAGGGCGATTCCCGGAATTGACCTCTCGCCCCAGCAGGGTGATTCCTGGAATCGGCCTCCCGCGGCGGGAGGAATCGACCTCCTGCCATGGGAGGGTGATTCCCGGAATCAGCCTCCTGCCCCGGCAGGGCGATTCCATGAATCGGCCTCCCACGGCAGGAGTGCGATTCCCAGAATCGCCCTTCTACTGCGGGAGGGAGATTCTCGGAATCGGCCTGTCGCCACGGGAGGGCGATTCCCAGAATTGGCTTCCTGCCCCGGCAGGACGATTCCCGGAATCAGCCTCCCCCGGCGGGAGGGCGGTTCCCGAAATCGGCCTCCTGCCACAGGAGGCTGATTCTCGGAATCGCCCTCCCGCCGCGGGATGCCGATTCCCGAAATCGGCCTCGCCGAGGGTGCGGTAGAGGCCGGCCGCTGGGCGGGTGGGGAGGCTGCATGCCAGCGGCCGGCCTCCGCTGCCACCTGCGCGGGAGGTCGATTGGTGGCACCACCACGATAAAAAAAAAAAAAAAAAAATTATTTTTTTTTATTTTTAATATTTGTTTTTTAATTTGATTTTTTTTTTAAATTCAAAAATTTAAAATTATTTTTTTTAATTCAAATTTTTTATTTTAAATTTAATTTGTTTCAATTTTTTTTGTTTTTTTTTTTAAATTTTGTTTTTAAATTTAATATTTTAGATTAACTATTTTTTAACTTTTAAAATTTATTTATTAAATTTCAATTTAATTTAATTTTTTTTTTTAATCTTTTAGTTTATTTAGCTTTTCATTTTTAAAATTTATAAATTGTTTCATTTAAAATAAAAAAAACAGTAAATTTATGGATATTTGTTTTTTTAATTATTTGCACGTGGTTTTTTTCATTTTTTTTTGTTTTTTAATGATAGTTTCTTTTATTTTAATTTTCTTTTTCAATTTTAAATTTTGGTTTTTTTTTTTAATTTGTTTTTTTTGTTAATTTTAAAATTTGTATTTTTTTTCTTCTTATTATAATTTTTTTAATTTAAATTTTTAAATTTAATTTTTTCTTTTTTGTATTTTATTTTCTTTATCTAAATTTTAATTTTGTAATTTAAATTATTTTTAAATTTTCTATTTTATTTATTTATTTATTTTTAATTATATGGGTTTTTTTAATAACTTAGAAAATAATGTTTTTGATGTTTTTTTTTAAAAAATTTTGCTTAATTTTTGTTTTTTTTCTTTAAATTATGTGTTTTTTTTTTCAAATTTTGTCATTTGTTTTGATATAATTTTCGAATATTTTTGTTCTTTTTTTGTTTTTTTTTAATTTATTTTTGTTTAAATTTTTTATTTTTACTAGTTAATTTTGTTTTTTTTTATATTTTTATTGGTTTTTTTATTGTTTTTATATATATTATTTTATCTAAGTTTTTTGTTTTATTACCAACATGAAAATCACCACTCCAAAAAAAAAGGTTGATGCTGCATCAATACGTTTCAAAATTAGCATGAAAATCACCGCTCTAAAAAAAAAAAAATGATGCTGCATCAATACGTTTCAAAATTAGCATGAAAATCACTAACATTTTAAAACAAATATTCATACTTTATAAATAAAAATATTAGAGTGTCAAAAATGTGCTCCAAAAAAAAAATGTGATTCTGCATCACCACTTTTCAAAATCGGGTGCTTTTTGTGCTACCAAAAAAAAGTAGGTAACAGTGTGGTTACCTATTTCATCGGTAACAGTGTTAGTAATACAAAGGGTACCCATAGAACTTGTTCAATATTCCCTTGCATCACTATTTGGACTTAGACTATTGTTGGGACATTTACAGAGATGCTAGATTCTACCAATGGTTCGCCATTTGTTGTAGCCACTAGAACAGCACTGAAAATTTTGGGTATATTCAAAATTTTGGGTCCCCTTCTGCTCGCTCAACCATGAGGTTTTTGAGCCGGCCTTTAGTCATTGACACTCCCGTGACCTTCTCCCCACCAAACCTTGTCTCCGCACCCACTGGTCTCAGTGTCTCTCAGTGTCTCATCAATACACTAGGGCTTGGTGGTTTCCTACTTCAAAGAGCATTGAAAGTTCCTCCATGAACTCAGAGATAGGTTTCCCCTAGATTGTCATGGTAGCAGCCTCAAATGATCTTGACCTGACTCCAACCTCTCACAAACCTTCTCATCAACAAGACAAGATACTTTTGTTGCAATCACGCCATGTGTGGGGGGGTATCATCATACATACACTTGAATGGAAGATTTTCTGTACATAGCATATGTCCATTAGAAGCACATTCACCGTATATCATTTAGACATTCTATTTGGGTATCCCACCAAGATCATGGTCCCATGTAAAGTATTTGGGGACATCATTCTCTAAAAGGAAACTGTGAATTAATTGATATTGTAATGTTTCATGCAGGTCAATCCCATGGATTATATTCCCAACAATGTCACCATCACGCCGAGGGAAAGAAACTGAAGCTAAAAAAACAAGGGCACAATTGCGAAACATGACACTTTCATCCCCTGTCCAAGCTGAAATTTGAAAAGTGAAAGATATGTAACACCTATAAGCAGGGAAGAAGAGCGCACTAGTTAGGGGAATTTTCGATCACGGTTAAGCCACATCGTTCCGGATGTGTATTTTCGTTCCTAAAGGGAGAGGGTACCTGATTCAAATGGTTATATATTTATTGCAGGAAACGGTGGCTTGAAGAAACAACATGTATCAATTTGCAATGAGGTAGCTCTGGCAGGGCTTTTGAATGTAACCCTTGGCATTCCAAATTTCCATTTTCATAGCATTTGGTGGGATCCTAGTAAGTTTAAGGACATATTTGACGAAGATCACTTTATTGATTTTCCAAGCAATGATGTGAGGATTGTTAGAAAGATGGCCAAAGCTAGGGTTAAAGAGAAAATGAAGGATTTTAATGACCACACATTATGAAATGCTTTAAAAGTCATGGGCTATCGTGGGCATAAATCCATCTCCTTAAATGAGCACCTTATTGACTTCCCAAGGAATCGTATTTCGGGAAGTCCTAGAACTTGTACACGGCATGGACACATATGTCTCAGAGACCTTATTGTTTGTGAGGCAGTATGTTCGAAGGAAATTGATCGAGGAGCTCGCCTATATGCAGGGTCATTGAGGATCCATTAACTCGACACCATCAATATGCTCCACAAAATAAGATTATAATCGTCTAGTCGAAGCTACTCAAATATGATGCACAACTTTTTTTTGGCATGTGAGGTGGTGGGTGCTCAAAACAGATAAATTATTTTACCATAGACCACAATATCACATTAAACAAATTCAAAGGTCGTGTGGTTAGTCTCTAGAAATTCCAATTCACTTCAAAGAAGTTCGTAAGGATGTAAATGACAAAGAAAGAAAGAGATGTGTCGTTGCTATGAAAATTGACAGCCCAACTGCACGACCTAGAGGAATTTCAAGTGCAGAAAGAGGCATGCGAGAGACCCTCCAAACAGCCAAGGTTAGTAAGAGCGCATTGCAAGAGGTGCGTCGAGGCGTTGTTCGGTAATGTTCAAAGTAGACATGAGATTGTACTATTGTAGGGCATGACCATTCAACTAATTGGCACTCGAACACCACAACGCAGGCACACTATGAACATCACCTTTGCTTATGCATTTGACCTGATCGAAGATTCTCACTCAACGTCATAGGTATCAAGATAAGTGTACCACCACTATCATTTATGTTTTTAGCAACAACCAACTTCGTAACAAGAAAAAACCTCTTTCCTCACTAATAATCAGCATGTAAGAACCGTTACCAAGAGCTGCTCCATCATTAGGCCGCATAGTCGCATTTTTGCTACAGTAGTGATGGATGTGCCTCACTCTTGAATGTGACCTTGCAACCTTCGCTCAAGTCGCAGGTATCATGGGTCGCAAAGTTGCAAATCTGACGAACGAGTGGAAGTTGTGACCTTTTGTGAACAACGACTATGGGACCTCCATATGTCGCTATCTTCACTCAGGTCACCAAGTCACACATTTTATACGGGGGAAGAAAGGATGAGTTGCGACCCTGTGACTGCTACAAGTCACAATCCTCATTAGGTCATAGCCTCTCAATAATTTATTGGGATCCCACATCGCATTCCATCCCAGAACATAGTAACAAATGGGAGTTTCCTTGGATTCGGCATCATCACCATTGGGAAGAAAAGATTAAGCGAGAGCTAACTATACATTCTTGTTGTATGATGGATATCGGTTGGAATTTCAAGTTTTTCAATTGCGCCAGTAAACAAGCTCAGTGTGGAAATGCATGAATTTTTCATACATTTCTTACAAAAAAGGACTATGTAGGGGAAAAGATAGTTGTTAAACTCCCTTAATTTTATTTCTATGTTCCCTCAATGTGTCTGCGATTTTCTTCTTCCTCAACATATATATATCTGTGTCTGTGTCTGTGTGTGGCTAATTTAATGTGTCCACGTAGAGGTAACATGAGCAAACTATGATGATAAACCAAACAAAGAATTTTGTCACTTCCCAGAAGTTGCACAACCTGGATTCAAGCCAAAAATAAAACACACATTATGTGGATGCTCAAGATCTCATTCAAAACAGAAAAATCACTCTCCCACTTATCGACTCATCAAATTACCTTAGCACTGCAATGGAATCACCGGTAGATAGAAGCTCCTAGTTCATGTGGCGAGAGCTAAGGCTGTCCTCTGGAGAGAAAGGTTCTGATATCTCCAAAAAAGAAATGTAGAAAGGATAAAATCCCAGGTCGCATATTGCTCAAGGTCGCAGGCCGAAAGTAGCCTCAAGTCACAAGTCGTAAATAACCCTGGGCCACAGGTCGCAAATGGCCCAAGTTGCAAGCCAGCCCAATGGTCGGGAAGACCAAAAGTCAAGGGTAACTCAAGATTAATCTCAACCTATATGTACAACTTCAGGAAAGGATATAGGGAATTTTAGCTCTGCAATTAAAGCCAATATGATATAGGAATCGGTGCTAGAGGGCTAGAGGCACTTAACTCTTGTATCAAGTAGAGATAGAGGTAGCAAGGCTAGGGTTTTTGTATTATGCATTGAGATGAATAGCCCAGGTTCCACTAATGGGTTCTTACAAGTTGTAAACATGTATTTGACGTTGCAACAACACTAATAATATATTCTCTTTTCTAGCATTGATTCACGTGTTTGTTGTGGTGATAGTACTAGCTGTCTAATATCATAATATGTTGTGTGTGTGCTTCCATACATGCAATGGGATATGAACTAATTCACAGTGGTTGCATGTATGTTGTCTCTTGAATCATTGTTTATTTTCTCCTTGCCACATCGGTGATCTATTGTGAACTACTTTGCAGTTAACTTCTGGCATGTTTTCCTTCATGTATGTTTGATTTCTTTTTCAGCTCACTAATCCAATTCACAACATACCCCCCTTTTATTTTTCTACTTAGACTTGCTGGTATCTTTCTTTATGGTTCATCAATCTTGGGCTTATTTTTCTTCACTGATTGGTCATTTCACCTTTGCCTCTGCTCAATCACCTTCTCACTCGACAACCAAGAGTGGAAACACTTATGGTGGCAGCCGGGCCAACATACCAGATGGGGCTCCTATCCCAAATGGTGTGAGGTCTAATTGGGAACTTTTGCCAAGGAGACCCCCTTGTTGTTGACAGTACATTTTTTCCCGTCAACAAGACCTTAATGAAGATTATACATATATGTATTTAGAGACCCCTTTGTTTCTAAATTTTAACACTGCATATGGACTCATAGACCCCTATAGTGAAATGTAACACTTCGGTATCAAAATTGCAATTTTCCATGACACAATTAAAAATTAATAACATAAATGACTAATTCATATACTTCTTGTACTAGATATTTAGTCATATTTTTATTCTTGTATAATAGTCATTTACGTTCATCATTATTAATTTTGTCACCTATTATCTAGTCATATATTTTACTCCTAGACTAAATTGGTCATTTAAGTTAATCAATTTTATTTCGTCACTTATTATCTAGTCGTATATCATATATCTAGACTAAATTAGTCATTTTTAGTTCAGTCGCTTAAAATTTTTCAAATTTAGTAGTAATTCACTTGAAATAATTGCGGTGACTAAATGGCTAATTAGTTACTAAAAAACGACTAAAATTTTCATATAAACGAATATTTTTCAGTCAGTGACCAATAGTAGCTAATTTACAGTATCTTATAACACAACCAACTTTTGATCGTTTTTAGTTTAGTCATTAATTGGTTATCTCAATTTTGTTGTCTAGTTGTATATTTGGTCATTAATTTAGTCACTGATTTAGTCATTAATTTAGTCATTGATTTCATCATTAATTTATTCATTGATTTGGTGATTAATTTGGTCATTTATTTGATCATTGATTTAATCATTGATTTAATCTTTGATTTGGTCATTAATTGTCACAATTAATGACCAAATATACAACAAAATATATGATTATATCATCACCCAAGAAAACCCATTAATGGCCAATGAAATATGACCAAAATATTGGCCGTGTTATAAGATACTGTAAATTAGTAACTAATAGTCATATATATGCAAATTTTAGTCATCGTTTGAAACCAATTAATGACCAAATAAATATGACTATATTTTAGTCATGTTATAAGATACTCTAAATTAGCTACTAATAGTCATATATATGCAAAATTTAGTAGTCATTTGTAGTCACAAATTTATCATTTGTAGTGTTAGCCCCCCTATAAATTTTTTGACAAGCAAATAGGGGGAGAAAATGTTTTTTGAGCCTTCAAGGGATGTGTTTCCCCTGAAGACACATCATCCTTGAAGTCTCTCTACGCTTTGCCTTATACAAGTCACCTCTACTGATTCCCAGTATAAAGCCTCTATGTTTGTGAAGAAATTCCCAAAGGCCCTCTTTCCCCCTTATTTCACCCTCACATAGCCTCTTTTTATTCCCCCTTGTCTCCCCTTCTATTTCCCTTTGTACACTCTTAACCCTCCCAAAATCCCCTTAAAATGCTACCCATACCTTTTGTTTAGCCATTTTCCCCTTTCCCTCTCTAACGTTCCCTTCCTTGGCCTTCAAATTCCATTTAAATGGGCCAAAACCCACTTCCGACCTTATTATAAGGCCTAGCCCCTTTTCCGCTAGCCCCAACCACTTCCCCAACACATACCCTTGCGCTGGGACCAAGCACTTAAGTCCCAAGTGCTAATCGCAATCGGAATATCGGCAAGGGGAAAATTCCTTTGTAAAACTCTAAAGTGCCGATGCGATTGGTTTAATAAACAAAGTCCCATGACTCATTCTTTACCGTTGATATGACATAAATATTTGATGGTGCAGCGCTAATCGCAACCCCTTTCCGATCGCAATCGCAA
Source organism: Pinus albicaulis (assembly GCA_034641835.2). NCBI lineage: Eukaryota > Viridiplantae > Streptophyta > Pinopsida > Pinales > Pinaceae > Pinus > Pinus albicaulis. The sequence continues at coordinate 444,326,583 of CM076573.1, forward strand.
CTTCCGTCGCGCCTCCCCTTTGCTCCCTCCGATTGTGACCTCCCGATTGAATCGCAGCCATCCGTTCCCCTCACTGATCTAATGGCTATCGCTCCTCCCGACCAATTGCAATCGCAAGTCTCAGCAGTGCCACCCCGATTGCAGTCCTCTGATCCACTTCTCCACCATCAATCTCCCCGCCAGATCGGACGGTCCAGCACTAATCGCATCATCTGCCCGATCGCTAATCGCAATGTATCTCCCGATCCCCCGATTGCATTCTCCCTCTGATTGTACGAGAACCGTCGATCTAATCCCCAGTCCCAACGGTCAGTGCTCAATCATGCCCTGGCCTCCGATCACAATCACGAGCCCTCCCCTCCGATTCCCAATTCTTTCGATTCAATCCCCTTCGTCCATCTGATCAACGATCCAACGACTATCGCTTGTCCCTGCTAATCGCAATTGGAAGTTTCAATGTATGTCACCACTGTCCCCCTCTGATTGCGATTGCCTGATTTCGTCTCGATCTTCCGTCCTCCCCTGACCTAACGGTCAAGATCTAATCACCCTCCACCATGACCGGGTCCCACATTCACGCCTCCGTTCATTGTTTTTTCGTGTTTTCCTGTGTAATTCGCCCAAATGATAATCTTCGGGCTTTACACTATGTTATCATTTCTCCGCCATTTTCATTGTCTCTCAACTGTTCCGCCACCATTCCTCCGCCTCCGCAGCATTTCTTCCGCCACCATTTCCCGAGTTTGTAACAGAGTTACTACGTTGTGTGGGTAGCACAGAGAGGTCTATTCAGCATTTTCCGGCGAATTAGCAGGAAGGATTTAGAAGGGGTTAATGCTATTGTGGATATTATTAATATTTTACCCCGCAATTCAAAGGAAGGCTCAGTTTGAAGACTTAAGCACACACAACTGTCTTATCTGTGTTTAATGCTCAGCAGAGCACTCTTCTCTCAGAAATACCCCATTCCCACAGTGTTCTCCATGCCTCTCGAGCCCAAGAAAGTCAAATACACTAACAGAGCTTCTTTAGGACTATCCGGACAGTAGTAATGAGGTATGGAGAGGCCCGCAGACCTTCATCCAGTTCATTTATTTAGAAGGCAGCGCAAATCTCCAGATGCCGTCAGGATTTAAAGAACACATCAGAGGTCAATCTTGGCCTAACAGAGTCTCCCAGAACAGATTACAAAGTACAACAGAACGCCATTAAGCAGAATGGGCTCGGTTCCCTCTGCCATTCTGTCTTAATTGATCTCATTCAATTTGTATCTACTCCTGATGTTCTCTCTTTCTCTCAATTCTCCTATAAGAATCCCCGAGAACATATTGAAAAGGTTGTTGTTGGGTTGTTGTTTAGTTGTTCGGCTATTGATGTTAGAGGGATTCAGCTTGACTGTTATAACAGTCTTGGGAGGGAATATCAGAGTAATTGTATGTAATAGGCTGGGAGGAGAAATTCTGGATTGTATTAGCCATTGGGCTTATTGTACATGACTGGTTTTGCATCAATTAATCAAAGAACATTTCACAGGATCCTAGTCTATTACTATTGGTGATATTTTTCCTCGCTCTTTTTATTACATTTTCATACTATTTCATGTTCTTTTGGTAGGCAACAGAAGTATAGCATAGGATTCACCCTTGTTAGGTGCCCTATGTTCCTACTCTCCCTACCTTGAATGTTTTCTGCTTTATGTGTATCTGAGCGCGAATTCAGGGGGTATAACCAGCGCAGTGGATGTTATTGCCTGTTGGCTGATGTATGAACTTGGGGGTTTGCTGCTTGGATGTTTCTTTGTCAAATTTATCTCTTTTTTTCCCTTGGAGTTGCTAAATCAGACCTGGAGTTAAATGACCTCTGGTCCGATCTATAAGTATCCCCTTTCTCCCGTTCTGAGAGCTGCCTTTGAGTATGTCCAAGCAGGTCTGGAGTTAAATGACCTCTGACCTGATCTATAGATAGAAAATTGGTTGTCTTTCCTTCTTTCAACTTCCTTCCTTGATGTTCCATCCCACCATCTAATCTAAAATATCCTTTAGTATTAGATGACTTGCCCTTTGGAAGCCTTGGCTAGTGGATGCAAGTAATTTCCTTTCATGACTCCATATCCCAATGGAAGGCGCTTTCTTGACCTAATCCCCTTTGCTGAAACATCCCGCTACTTTGTTCTTTTCTCCCATTTCTTTCTCAGTCTATGATCTCATGACTCAACCCAACAACCCACCAACCAAATTATTTTAAACCTCCTCTGCACTTCATACCTAGCCTAATATCTCAATTTGAGCTTCAAAGATATACATTCTTTGTTCTTTGGAGAGATCCCTCTCCGGGTCCAGGAGGGCTAGATCCTAGGGCCGAAAAGTGGTTCTGATGTTGTCTCATCTTTTGGTCTTGCCAATCTGGCCAAAACATGGGAACCCCAACATAATGGCGACTCTGCTGGGGACGAATCTGAGAGTCAAGAACTGCTGACATTTGGTCTATTTCCCATTGTCGTCACCAACATAATGGCGACTCCGCTGGGGAATTGAGTGCATTTCACCTCAAACATTTTTAGGCACTCATAGACCCAAGATCTCTTGTTAGATTGGCATTCACATTGCTGATGGTGGACAGCAGCCTGCTCCAAACAGTCAAATTCATCCACCTGGCGACTCCACACTCCACACTCCACAATCCTTGAAGACTTCACTGGAAGAAGAACCTGAAATATGGCCAGACCTCATAGAAGGGTAGAACATAAGGGTTGGATTTGGTTCAAAGAATTCATTTTTTTTGTCTATCACTATGTTCTATCCTACTTCAAGCCTAATCAAGTGTACAAAGATGAGACCCATGATGATTATGGGAAAGATCTCAAGCTTCAGTCTTCAGGCCATGAGCAGACCTATACTCCTGTGAAGAACTTGGTGGAACAAGAAGCTCATGTTGTATTTCCCATTCCTAAAGAAGCTTCAAGTAGCCATGAGCCCATTGTTACATCATCTACACCTACAAAGGTCATAGAGAGATATAAGCCTCTGGTTTTACCTCTTATCTTCCAACCCCTCCATTCAGAATTAATAAACCAGCTGCCTCATTATGATGGGGAAAATAAAGGGTCCACTGCTGAAGAACATGTTAAAAAACTTGAGGATTTACTTGAGCTGTATGAAATAGAAGAAGAAGATGTGTGCATTAGAATGTTTGCTTTGTCATTACAATGGAATTTTAAGATTTGGCTCAAAGGCCTTCCAAAGGCAAGCATTTTCAGCTTTCATCAATTTTCTCAAGTTTTCCTTGATAGATGGGCAGCCCCGAAGAATGCTCTCCTCATCCTAAAAGAATATCAAAATTTGAGAAGGTAGCCAGGAGAGACAGTGTAGAATTTTTCAGCCAGGTTTAATAAAGTATATGATGCTATACCTTCTGATATAAAGCCACCTTTGGGATGGGCGCTACTGCACTATCCAAGCTCTTTTGACCCCGAGGTGGAATTCTATATAAGAGAAAGAGAACCTTAGAGCCTGGAGGAAATGAAGAATATAGCAATCACTATCGAGTACAACATAAAGTGCATGGAGGAAAGATTAAGAGAAGCAAGGAAGGACCGAATAGAGAAAATGGCACAGGTCTCTTTAGAGAACAAGCTGGAAAGACTGATAGAGACCGCCAGCTCCTTGCTAAATATAAAAGAGAAAGAATATGAGGCCGTAACCAGAAATGATGATTGGAGAAGATCTAATCCTTGCCCTCAAAGGAGGAAAATCAGATCACTGCAAGATAGAAGTCACATGCAAAGCATGTATGAGGAACTAGAGCTCAAATCAGAAAATGAACTTGCAGACGATTTTTTAGAAAGACTGGATGAGAGTCCTGAAGACTTGATGGGTAACAATGCTTGTAATTATGATCTCTTTGATGATGATCTGTCTAACGATAATTTTTTCCGAAGGGAAACTGAGCTTGCAGGGCCATCATCAGTAGATTCGTGGGAAGGAGATTACTACCATCAATGGCAAGAAAATGAGGAGCCAATGCAGACCATCTATGATACTGATGGAGAAAGTGTCGAACGCATGGTAGCAGATGAAGATTCATGGAATATTTTGTCTGTTTTGTATCTGAACATCAGTAATATTTTCCAAGAGGACGAAAGCCTGTATCCCTTCAGCGTAGAGGACAAGGAGGAAAAGGGTGAAGAAAATCTTGAGTGGAATGAATATCTGGAACCTTCTCCCAAAGGGATTGAGGTAATCAAAGAAGCCCTCGCTCAAGAATATGTTAATTTTTTCACAGAGTTCCAGCAGAACCAGCCTGCGTTACTAGAGGACAACACTGTCAAATATAATGAGCCCTCTAGCTCAGGCTGCTTTGAAGATGAGCGAGATCTTCTTTCCCAAAAAAATCTTTGTCTCAATCCAGAAGAAGAGGAGGTATTCTTGGTTGATGCCCATATGCCAAATACTCCCAACCAGGAAGAGGAGGAGTGTGATTACAAAGGCCTCACTGCAGATGCAGTGTTTGAAGCTGCCCGGGATACAGACAGCCTACTAGTCGTGGCAGGCCTTGATGAAAAAAGTATACATCATGATTTTTTCGATCCTGTGGCAGAATACATCGAGGCCCTCATTGGCTCAGTTCCTCAAGCATTGATCTTCTGTAAGATCCAAATACATCGGAGTTGTTTGCCACTGCCGGTGGCCTCAGTTCTGAGATTCCACATGCAAATCATCCTACAGTTGTCTCTGATGAGCAGTTAGTTCTTCTCCCCCTTTTTGCTATTACTTGACTGGCTGCATTGGCATTATTGTATCACCTAGAGCATCAGAGATCTCCAGTTCGAGTAGGGTAGGTAGGAAGTCTGAAATAAATCTCAGTCTATGAGCATGTAGTTAGTTGTTTCAATTCCTATCTTAGAATGTAGAGAAGAAACCTGCTAGACAGTTTAATCCTGGCATGTAGTAGTGTAGGTACAGAAAAATATGAGGCCAACAGTCTAATCTGGTCTCATGGAGTAATAAGGGTAGAAGTAGAATAGGTTTATTTTCATGTTTGTAAAAATTGATGATGTAAAGGGTCTGCAAGTCCAAATGCACCCAGAAGAAAAAATGTTAGGACTATAGTGTGGGTAGGTAGTTGTTTGGAAGAATTTTACTGCTGATGTAATGTCTTCACAATTTGTGGCAGCTGATCAAAGAAAGTAAGGGATGAGCCAAGCAGCAGGCATTTGGCCTACACCAAGAGATGATTTTCTAAATTCTTGACTCCTTCAAGAAGAAGCCATCCCCATGTGGAGCCACTGTTAGCCCCCCTATAATTTTTTTGATAAGCAAATAGGGGGCTAAAATGTTTTTTGAGCATTCAAGGGATGCGTTTCCCCTGAAGACACATCATCCTTGAAGTCTCTCTACGCTTTGCCTTATACAAGTCACCTCTGTTGATTCCCAGTATAAAGCCTCTTTCTTTTTGAAGAAATTCCCAAAGGCACTCTTTCCCCCTTATTTCACCCTCACTTAGCCTCTTTTTATTCCCCCTTGTCTCCCCTTCTATTTCCCTTTGTACCCTCTTAACCCTCCCAAAATCCCCTTAAAATGCTACCCTTACCTTTTGTTTAGCCATTTTCCCCTTTCCCTCTCTATCATTCCCTTCATTGGCCTTCAAATTCCATTTAAATGGGCCAAAACCCACTTCCGACCTTATTATAAGGCCTAGCCCCTTTTCTGCTAGCCCCGTCCACTTCCCCCACACATGCCCTTGCACTGGGACCAAGCGCTTAAGTCCCAAGCTTTAATCACAATCGGAAGATCGGCGGGAGGCAAATTCCTTTATAAAACTCTAAAGTGTCGATGTGATTGGTTTAATAAACAAAGTCTCGTGACTCATTCTTTACCGTTGATCTGACATAAATATCTGACGGTGGAGTGCTAATCACAACCCCCGTCCGATCGCAATCGCAACTTCCGTCACGCCTCCCCTTTGCTCCCTCTGATTGCGACCTCCCGATTGCATCACAGCCATCCGTTCCCCTCACTGATCTAACGGCTATCGCTCCTCTCGACCAATCGCAATCGCAAGTCTCAGCAGTGCTTCCCCTATTGTAGTCCTCCAATCCACTTCTCCACCATCGATCTCCCCACCAGATCGGACGGTCCGGCACTAATCACACCATCCGCCCGATCGCTAATCGCAATGTATCTCTCGATCCCCCGATCGCACTCTCTCTCCGATTGTACGAGAACCGTCGATCTGATCCCCAGACCCAACAGTCAGTGCTCAATCGCACCCCGGCCTCCGATCGCAATCACGAGTCCTCCCCTCCGATTCCCGATTCTTCCGATTCAATCCCGTTCGTCCGTCCGATCAACGATCCAACGGCTATCGCTTGTCCCCGCTAATCGCAATCGGAAGTTTCAATGTATGTCACCCCTGTCCCCCTCCGATTGCGATTGCCCAATTTCGTCCCGACCGTCCATCCTCCCCTGATCTAACGGTCAAGATCTAATCGCCCTCCACCATGACCGGGTCCCACATTCACGCCTTCGTTCATTGTTTTTTCGTGTTTTCCTGTGTAATTCGGCCAAATGATAATCTTCGGGATTTACACTACGCTATCATTTCTCCGCCATTTTCATTGTCTCTCAACTGTTCCCCCACCATTCCTCTACCTCCACAGCATTTCTTCCGCCACCATTGCCCGAGTTTGTAACAGAGTTATTACATTGTGCGGGTAACACAGAGAGGTCTATTCAGCATTTTCCGGCGAATTAGTAGGAAGGATTCAGAAGGGGTTAATGCTATTGTGGATATTATTAATATTTGACCCCGAAATTCAAAGGAAGGCTCAATTTGAAGACTTAAGCACACACAACTATCTTATCTGTGTTTAATTCTCAGCAGAGCACTCTTCTCTCAGAAATACCCCATTCCCACAGTGTTCTCCATGCCTCTCGAGCCAAAGAAAGTCAAATACACTGACAGAGCTTGTTTAAGACTGTCTGGACAATAGTAATGAGGTATGGAGAGGCCCGCAGACCTTCATCCAGTTCATTTATTCAGAAGGCAGTGCAAAGCTCTAGACACCGTTGGGATTTAAAGAACACATCAGAGGTCAATCTTGGCCTAACAGAGTCTCCCAGAACAGATTACAAAGTACAGCAGAATGCCATTAAGCAGAATGGGCTCGGTCCCCTCCGCCATTCTATCTTAATTGATCTCATTCAATTTGTATCTACTCCTGCTGTTCTTTCTTTCTCTCAATTCTCCTATAAGAATCCCCGAGAACATATTGAAAAGGTTGTTGTTGGGTTGTTGTTCAGTTGTTCAGCTGTTGCTGTTAGAGGGATTCAGCTTGACTATTAGAACAGTCTTGGGAGGGAATAGCAGAGTAATTGTATGTAATAGGCTGGGAGGAGAAAGTCTGGATTGTATTAGCCATTGGGCTTATTGTACATGACTGGTTTTGCATCAATTAATCAAAGAACATTTCACAGGATCCTGGTCTATTACTATTGGTGATTTTTTTCCTTGCTTTGTTTATTACATTTTCATATTGTTTCATGTTCTTCTGGTAGGCAACAGAAGTATAGCATATGATTCACCCTTGTTAGGTGCCCTATGTTCTTGCTCTCCCTACCTTGAATGTTTTCTACTTTATGTGTATCTGAGGGCGAATTCATGTGGTTTAACTAGTGAAGTGGATGTTATTGCCTGCTAGCTAATGTATGAACTTGGGGGTTTGCTGCTTGGATGTTTATTTGTCAAATTTATCTCTGTTTTTCCCTTGGAGTTGCTAAAGCAGACCTGGAGTTAAATGACCTCTGGTCCGATCTATAAGCAGCCCCTTTGTCCCATTCTGAGAGTTTCCTTTTAGTATGTCCAAGCAGTTCTGGAGTTAAATGACCTCTGACCTGATCTATAGATAGAAAATTGGTTGTCTTTCCTTCTTTCAACTTCCTTCCTTGATGTTCCATCCCACCATCTAATCTAAAAGATCCTTTAGTATTAGACGACTTGCCCTTTGGAAGCCTTGGCTAGTGGATGCAAGTAATTTCCTTTCATGACTCCATAGCCCAATGGAAGGCACTTTCTTGACCTAATCCCCTTTGCTGAAACATCCTGCTGCTTTGTTCTTTTCTTCCATTTCTTTCTCAGTCTATGACATCATGACTCAATCCAGCAACCCACCAACCAAATTATTTTAAACCTCCTTTGCGCTTCAAAGATATACATTCTTTGTTCTTTGGAGAGATCCCTCTCTGGGTCCAGGAGGGCTAGATCCTAGGGCCCAAAAGTGGTTCTGATGTTGTCTCATATTTTGGTCTTGCCAGTCTGGCCAAAACATGGGAACCCCAACATGTATTAGTCATTTATTCATTATATAAACAACTAAATTAGCATTTTATATTCATTTCATTTATTTTCATTAATAATCATTATAAATGACTAATTTTTTCGTATATTCATTTTATTTGTCTTCATCATTTAATCAATATAAAATACTATTTTAATAGTTTTAGATTGATTTTATGCATTCATTATTAATAAACATAAATTAATTAGTATGATTTTTCAACTAAATTTAAAAAAAAAAATTATACAATTTACATGTTCATCTAATATGAAAACACAAAGTTACATATGTTAATTACAATACCAAGTAATATCAAGTGCAACTATAAATAATTCTAACCCCAAATTGTATTATATAAAATTTCAAGTATTACAATATGAGTTTCCAAATTAATATCGGTTGGAGTACAATTTATAGATAAAATATTGTTCATCAGTTCAAAACATTATCATTATCTTGCCAAGGAATTGCAAGTGAATTCACCAACTCTGTAAACTTGAACATTAGTCTTTATCTGTGTGTCTTATGTGGGATATTAGCTCTACGGTTACCATTGGACCAATACGCCTCTCTCTTTGTCACTCTAGTGTTATTGTTTCCCTCTTTCTTCAATCCTTGCTTCTTATCATCAATATTGAGTCCATTTTCTGCAAAAAGAAAACAAAAAAGTTACAGTGAGGAGTATAAGACATGAAATTTGATGAACACTGGAATATAAAATAAATTAGACTATAAAGGATCTATATGATATATACCTCAACATCAGTAATATTGTTAATGTTATTTTTCCGCATAAAAGAAAGAAACTCAAACAAGTTTTCTTTAGTTGGGAAATAGTGTCCATTATGTGGCCAGATGACCTGTATAAACAAAGAAAATAAAATGTCACAAATAAAGAGAACATAGCTAGCAATTTCTACTAAGAATGTCTCATGCTACACTTTTGTATTTGTGTCGTTTCCTCTAGTTATCTCTAAGAAGAATTGACACTTCAACAATAAGACTGGTTAGTAGAAATCTAATGGGTGGAGCAAAGTATTGCTGACACAAGATTACAACAAGAAACTAAAAAATAATAAGACAATAGTTTGTAAATTGTGATACTAACCAGGAATATAGCTTCAATATAGTAATATTCAATTATCAATGTACTATTCCAAGGGAAAACGAATCCAATTCCCATAAGCAAACAAATGATGTATGCCCCTTATTTTCCCTGTAATTAATTGAGCAAGATTAGCACATGCAATTTCCATTTAGAATCTCTAAAATGGTTCTATAAATATTCAAAGCAAGCTTAATGTTACTCAAGTATTTGAATGGCTCATCTCTAATTCCACGAAACTTGAAAAGGATTGATCTGATTCCTCCCTTCTATTTAAAACTAGTATATTTATGTATTAACCTAGCAGTTGTTTCTCTTACCCAACTATTTGAATTGTTAAGCTGATTAATCAATAAAGAAAATGAGAAAAAACAACAAATATCCATTTTCATAATTTTTGCTATTGTTTCCAACAAAGTATCAAATACATCCGGATCCTCAATGGCTTCCAAAGCATGTTTCAATATTCCAAGCATATTTTCTTATTTTGTTGTGTTGCATGCATCATCATCTTCAAAAAAAATATCCATTACATTCTTCTCAATGAAGTAACGAATTTTCAAAAAAAATTATCTCCTCATAACCTTCTTCTCATAAAGTGGAAGTATATCCAGGAATTTTATACACAAAGGTTATTTTCCCAGAAAGCCAATTTCGATTACATGGCATAGAAGACGAGAAATTCTTCCCACAGTGGCAACACGAACTTGCTCTAATGATTCACTAAAAAGAAGCCAAGAAAAGAGAGACTGAAAAATACTGAAATTGAACTCTAACAGTTGTATTATTAAGAATGCATTTCATTTATATATGATATAAAGTTACATCAAGGTCACTTTTCCCTGAGTTAGCTGAAATTTTTTTATCACACTAAGCACAAAAGAATCCTGATACAAGAACATCTATGTTTCCCAAATTCACTTTCAAACCAACATTTTTTTGGATATGACACAGAAAATTGGTTGCATAATCGGTTGCTAAAGGAGTAGCAGATAAACATGAAATGTATCCAATATCATGAGCTAAAATTTCACAAAATTTGTTAGATTTGTCTTCAAAAAATACCTCCAATCTTCTATACGTGGTTGTAATAACATCATAGCTAGAATTGAATGCAAGAATTGGCATAGATGCAACATCTTCAACTTAGAAATCAACAATCTGATCTTGCAATGCTAAGTGCAAAACCTCAAAAATGTTTTAACTCATTGCTTTGATCCCTACCTTAGGCAACATAATCATAATTATACACTTTTTCTTCTTGATGATATCAGATTGGATGTCAATGTCATAAAACAACCATGGAAGTTTTAAAATTGACAAAAGTGTTTCTGTGTTCACAAATATTTCTCTGTTGCTTGTATTTTGAAATTTCTGAGAAAACACACTTAACATTGAGCAACTCTTTAGTTGTACATTCAACAATGCATCTAGGGAATATGGGATATAAATTTTGAAGGAAAGCACCCATGGTCAAATCATAAATAGTGGTCCACTGAATGTAGAAGATTCTTGATAGGAATTGTTTCTGCGTCTAGTGATGATGATGCTAGATGTATAAAGTCGAAACAAGACTTTTGTAATTTACAGTCTTCTTAAGCAAGTTAAATACAAAATTCAGACATGAACGATGAGCTAATAAGGCCTTCTACTTGAAGCCTTGTTTCAACAAGGCATCTATTCAGCAATTTCAACATCCAAGAGGCAAATGGTTGCTAGTGTAACTCTCCTGTAAAGTCAATTAGAATAACCACATCGTCTGGAAACTTGGAGAAAGTAGGAAAGTCACAGACAGGTGTTGGAGAGTTGTGGATATAAAATTCAGTAAAGGACATGTCAAAGCATGTTATAGACAAAGCAGTAGAAACTATGAAGCTAGATTCAGTTGCGTAAAATGATGCAAAAGATAATAGGTATCCCACAGGATAATTACATAAAGTCCATTTTCTGGAATAGGAATTCATGACCAACCTGGCTGCTAAGTGTTGGGTGGTAAAAGGTGTCTTTTAAAACTCCTAATTGCCTCACATTAATTATCAGCCTGGGTAAGTCTTTTTGTTTCAAGAGTGTAGACAATATGTGGAAGCTATAAACCTAGAGAGTAATGATTTAAGATAATCTATTAAATTCAATAAAAGAGTAAACGGATGCAATCATAAATCTCAAGTTGCAACTTTTAAACCAAATAATGCATCTAAGCATCAAGACTTAATCTCGAGAAAAACCATAATACACTCTTAAGAAATCAATTCAATTGATAATAATACCAACCAAGAGTACAGTAGTAATAACTGAGCTCTTTCAGTTGGATCTATCCTAATCATACTCTTATCGTAATCAACGGGAATCAATGTCTTAACTGATAATTAATTCAATCTTCGGTGAGCATAAATTAAATCAAATAACAAAGTTGTGAAGTACATGAGATTAGAATAAAGGAAACTAAACTAACTGTAATGTAAACTCACAAGAAATTAGAAGATATCAAACAGAATAAACTTGCAAGAAATGTAAAGATATAAAACATAATGAACTTACGGGAAATGGAAAAGTATCAAACAAGGAATAGAATTAAGATCCGCCAGAGACCGAGCCCTAGCCACCAGCGAATACTACCGAGCTACTTCACAATATCTGGATGAACAACAATGCAAGTTATATATTAATCATCAAATTCACTTGTCATTACAATATGATCTCCTTCAGAATAACATTTTTTATATTGAAATTACAATTGAGGTCCCCTGTGAAAAGCTAAATCTTTCCATTATCCCCTCTCCTCCTATCCTATCCTAACTATCTCTAATCTAATAATCCCATAATAATCCCCTTCTTTGATCTATATTTTTCATTTAAATACACAGAGAATAGAGAGAATTTACAACAGAGATGATTAAAAAATTATTCCCATAACAAAATTGGATTGTTCACAACAAATTGATCAACAAGATCATATCTGAAATATATTTCCATTAACATTCAATAGGAAGAGGTCGAATTTGGTATTGCAACTGAGATAATTTGGAAAACGGCTGCAACAACGAATCAGAGAAAATTATCTTCAGAGAAGCTTTTGTTTCTTTCAATATGAACCAAATTTGGGGAAACTGCTCACTATAAAATTAATTCGGTCTGTTCTAGACAAAACCCATGTTTCAGATTTTCCAGATTATTCTCCATTTTCCCAAAATGTCCAATGCAAAACTATCACTTCTTATTCCAATGAATTTCTGAATTTGGATATTTAATGATGAGCTGGAGATCAAATCTGCAATCTGGAAAATATCTTGGGGGCTAAAATGGTGAGTGATGTTACAACAAATTTATTAATAAACCATCATTGGTAAAATTATGCATAATAATCGTCAATTTATTAAAAATAAAGAAGAAGAAATAATATTTATCCATAAGAGCATAAATAATTATAAAATGGAATTATATGATAAACCATGATAAATGACGTGATAAGGAATGGTAGAAATGGAAGAAATAGGTGTTAAAAAGTAATAACGATAATGACAAACTAGTGGCCCAACATACCCCCAAGTTGAATATATTGCATTTCCTCATGCAACCCAAAGCCTCTTTATTAACCACGCAATAATACAAAAATTGTTCATCCCAATTCATGAAATGGATGGAACAAATGAATTCTTCCTCAAATAATGAATATTCAATTTTAACAATCTTGATGAAGGCGTAAAAATTTTTACATTTGACATTCAACTATATGTATATGAAGTTGCAACAAAATATGATATAAGGAACAACAAACTTCATTAACCATTTTCTAAAAAACTAGATTTCTACTATATTAATGCTTCTATGATCCAAAAATCAGATCGTTTTGATGCACGGATCATGAGATATAAAAAAATGACTATAGGTGATAGTGCATGATTTTCAAAATTTTATGAACTAATTTAGTGTGAAATTATCTGGGTTTGTGTATTTTAATGATACCTCTTTGTTATCTAGAAATCACAAAAATTTAGTTCATAGTTTTAAAGATATATGCAAATCAATTTCTCCACTGTATAAAAATGAAATTGTATGCCTTAAATGATAAATAAATTAGAAAACATCCATCATGTGTAGCAATGCCTCCCCCAAACTAAATAATTAGCATGCCCTCATACAATGCTAGAAAACGAATAGAGGTGGTTGATACAATCTGTTGAAATCTCTGCTTGGTGTAAAACAACATGGAAGAATGGAGGTGTTGGGAATGAATAAGATGGTCATAATAAATAAATAAATGAAAGGAACAGTCCCCCAAACTGAAAGATTTTGTCTTTGAAGAACGGAAAGTGGTAAAGATGTGGAATGAATGATGATAAACAATGCTCAATGTATTTTGCGTGAAATTCTCCTAAATTCATAATAAATCAAAAAGTATGCTAGTTTACCTCAAGTTTTACCTCTGAGAAAAAAAAAAAGTGGAATGAAATGTATGGATTGGCATTTGTTGAAGCTGATGTAGGCTGAGCGAAGACTGTAAGTGATACAGAATGTTGAAGCCATGCAAGCACATCATGTTTGAACAATTGTGTGCGTTCGTGAGTTGCGCTAGCCTCTGTTGTTAGGGGCAATAGTGTGGCAATGCTGCGAACATAATTCCCCCCATACTTGTTTTTCTCCTGTAACAAGTCACTATTTTGCATGAAAATTTCTTGAAACCACAGTTTTATTTTTGAATATCAACAAATAAGATGCATGCAAAAATTTTAATCGGAAAAACTTTTGTATAAATGCAGTACTAATATTTTTTCAAATCATCAAGTTATGGCAGAGTTCAGTACTTATATCGCATGTTATCCCATAATTCATACATTCCCCCCTCCGATTGGGAAAGGGATTCCATGACCATAAAGCATATGAAAGGTGTTGTGTTGACGAAAAGGCAAAGGAATGATCAATATGGCAGTAAACGAAGCGGAGTACACATATCAATGATAGGACGGCAAGAGGTATGGTTATAATGAGAGCGGAGTGTGTAAAGATAGTTATGAATAAGAGATATGATTCTTTGGATTGATGACAAGTTATGCTAAAAAGAAAAGGACAACAATATGCCAAAAAGATGCTTTTCTGACAGTATTCTAGCCGAAAATGATGTGATTGATCGGAAAAAAATTTCTCATGCGTAAAAGTTCAAAACATGGAAAAATTAAGGAAATAAATTCTTTGATTAAAAAAATTAATAAGAAAAGGGTATTATAGTAATAATTGATGATAAGATATAACTTCAATACCATAAGCAGAGCCTCTGCTACTAGTAGGCATCCATAGCCTCGGTAGGGTTGCTTTTTAACCCATATGATCTAGGATCCTCTACTTATAAATGGAGAGTTCCAGTTCTATTTTACAGAAGAGACTAGTGTCCTGGCGCGGTAGCCGGATAACCACACTGCCATTCACTGGGATGTAGCAAAAGTGATCAGGTCGGCTCATGATGAGACCTCCTCTTCAAAGGATATTTTCGCTATCCAATGGATCATAACCTTGGTGTGGTAGCCATAATGGGAATGTCACTTCGTTACAGCCTTATGAAAATGGTAGGCTGGCTCGTAATGAGACCCCCTATCCTCCATCTGCAAACAAAATTTTGTTGTGATTACACAGTTTTATGATAAAAAGAGGGAGGCTCAATACTCCTTAAGAGTAGGGATGGTGCAAGAAGTTGAACATGTCAATAAAAAAAAAATATATACCCATAATGTCATTTATTATAGACAGAGAAGATTATAACCAGGAATAGTGGAACCAGCATGGTATTAAGATGATAAATTAGTATCATGTACAACAGAAAATGATGTTTTAAAGTAGTATATAAATAACTGTGTCCCTTTTCTTAAAAAGAATCTCTCATCCATAAGTTGTCCTGTTAAAGATCATAATGTTAATGAAATTCACCTACTTCAATAGAATCCATAATTCTTGTCCTCATAGAATTATTGTACTTCATGTCATGAAAGGGAATCAAAAAAATGGGGCTGAGATGAGCTAGGAATAATCCCACAAGAGGAAGGAAGTTCTATTCACAAAACACAAAACTTAGAAGAAGCAAAAATGTTGTTTCAAAGATGGAATAGCAGCTGTTCAAAAGTGGGAACAGTAAGACACCCTAAGAGAAAAAGGTATTGTTCAAAAGTTTGAATAGTAAACAACAAAAAGTGATGTTCCAAAGTTGGAACAGTAAACACACAAAAGTGTTGTTCCCAAAAGGGAACAACAAAAATGCAAAAAAGTGTTGTTCCCAAAAGGGAACAACAAAAATGCAAAAAGTGTTGTTTCCAAAAGGGAACAGCAAAAATGCAGAAAAGTATTGTTTCCCAAAGAGAACAACAAAAATGCAAAAAGTGTTGTTCCCAAAAGGGAACAAAAAAAACGCAGAAAAGTGTTGTTCCCAAAAGGGAACAACAAAAATGCAAAAGGTGTTGTTCCCAAAAGGGAATAGCAAAAATGTAGAAAAGTGTTTTTCCCAAAAGGGAACAACGAAAATGCAAAAAGTGTTGTTCCCAAAAGGGAATAGAAAAAACGCAGAAAAGTGTTGTTCCCTAAAGGGAACAACAAAATGTAGTGTTCCCAAGAACAACGAGGCCTAACAAAAACGAGAAAAGTGTTGTTTCCCAAAAGGAGGCTAACACAAACGAGAAAACTGTTGTTCCCAAGGCTAAAAATGCAAAAAGTTTTGTTTCCAAAAGGGAACACCGAAAACACAAAAAAGTGTTGTTCCCAAAAGGGAACAACAAAATTGAAAAAAGTTTTGTTCCCAAAAGGGAACAGCAAAAATGCAGAAAAGTGTTGTCCCCAAAAGGGAACAAAAAAAATGCAAAAAGTGTTGTTCCAAAGAGGGAACAATAAAAACTCAAAAAAGTGTTGTTCCCAAGAGGGAATAGCAAAAACTCTCAAAAAGTGTTGTTCCCTATATGAAACAACAAGAGAAAACACAGAGAGAGAAAAAAAAACAATCATCCCTCCTACTCTAAACAGCAGAAGAGTGATGATACAGAAAGACGAACAATAGAAAAAACAGAGAAAAAATGATTTTAAGTACGGATCTAAAGAAAAAGTAGCTTTTTACAGAATTGGTGCAACCGAAGAATTGCCTTCTACAACTGAAACTTGCATGGTGGGGTCCTCATTGTTCAATCGCCAAGGGAGCGGAAGCTACAATTTGAAGGAAGCAACACATAAAACAAAAAAAAATAAGAGAAATCAGAAAAGAAACAACACTTTATTTTAAAACAGGATATAAATAAATTAAGTTACAACAGCTATGATGTTATTTCCTAAGGGAATATCAATCTATCAATGGAAAAAGAAATTATCTCTTGGAAAAATGTTTTGGCAGCAGTGACATGAATCTTAGAATGGGAATCAATTATTTATCTTTTCTATTATGAATCCGTTAGGTAATGAATTGGATGAAATGCCCTTGTTTCATTAAAATTTCTTTCAAGAATCGCTCGTCCATAAATTGACCTTTTTTATTCTCATAAGACCTACAAAAAAATGAGTATCTACTTGCAATAAAACATTAAATCATGGAGATAGAGAGGTTATCAGGCTCCCCTAATCCAAGAAATATGTAAAAAACCTAACAAGTATCTACTCCATAAAACAAATCCACGGACAAAATTAATTTATTACCTGCTGGAGAGCAGTGGCCAATCATGCTAACCTGCAGTGTTTTAATCATAACTTCTTTGTTTTTCGTCCAATTTGAGTGATTCAAAATCCAAATGAGAGATACTTCAAATATATATTACCAATATAAATATTTTTTTTTTTTAAAATTCAATGATATGATATGTTAATTTTACTTAGAACAACCTACATAACGGAGTCATCTTCGATTACCCATCTTAGAGCAACAATGGATATATTAAGCATACATTTTTCGTTTGATGACGAATTAAGTTGATTCAAGTTGGAAATAAAATTATATTCATTTATTTATCTCCAATAGAAGCAGGTTTTGAAGACAAGAAGAATTGATGGGTCAAATACTTTAATGAACAGCTAGAAAAACAGAGTTTTAAGAGTGTTGATTTAGGATAGACAGTCAGTATTTGGGTCATATATTTCTCATACGATATCGAAATCAAGTGATTCATATTGTCTTCTAAACTAGATTCATATATGAATATACAATAGAAACATGTTTTAAAAATATAGTCATTTAGACCTCCAAAAACTGATTGTCCAGACTCTGTTCCTCAGCTGCCTACTAGACACCCTATCAATGTTTTGGTTATACATTTTGTGTTTCAAATACAAATGGATTGATTCAAATTGGTTTGGAAAGTAGACATCATGGGCTACTGAGGATAGAATTTTTTTTTTAAAATATTCACCTTTTCTCCCTCAAAACATGACTGTCCCGACTCTATTTTCAGAAATTTCATCAAGCCCCCAAGCCAAAAAAAATGATATTCAAGAAATTTTTCCATATTGGTGATAAAAATGAATATGAGTGTTGTATAACTATTATTTTCAATACGGTACATATACATAGGTAAATAAATTAAAATATCTATCATCGATGTTGATTTCCACAGCGTGTTGCAACAAAAACAATTATTTTTACATTATAATAAAAATGTATTTATTTTTCTCCTTATTTATTTATTTTCTACACTAACCTACTCTTCTTTGAAAATTGAATATGCTTACATATAAGAGTACTTCCAGTGGAGCCATTTTCAAAATAAGGCCTCCAGTATGTACATATCCAAATTTGAAAAATGCATGTTAATAAATAGTAGGGTATGAGAAGCCAACTTTCCTTAGGTGTAAAATCAACTTACCTAATTGTATGTCTGGCCAAAAATTGACATGTTAGCCAGACATATGATTATAAGGCACTCACAATTTCAATAAATATTTTAAGGGTCACTACCCCTTTGATTAATTTGTTAGTAAATGGGGAGGACACCTTATATGAGAGGAAGTCACCTTGCACACATTTCCAAGAGATTATGATGAGGATTTCCACTCATTGATAATTACTTTGCCTTCTCCTTTGTAGATTGTACTTCTACCATGTAATTTCCTTCGTGGTACCATGTGATTTCTGGAGCCTTTTTCATTGAATACTGATGGAAAATTCTACTCATGATACCACAAGTGCCACTTTATTGGAGTTTTTCATGGTCTTTGTGCATTTATTCAAGGTTTGAAGAAGGAATCCACTTTGGAGGAGGCCACACATGCTTCTAAGGAGGATTCATTCATTATTCATGAAGGTAGATACATGGTCAACCACTTGGAGGAGGAACCATATTTTGTGGTGCCATTTTTGGAGGATTGTTGCAAAACCAACTCCATTATCATGTTATCGTTGACTTGTACCATGGAGTTGGTTGATTGAGAGAATTATAGTAGTCTTTTTCTAAAATATTTTCATGATTTTTCTTGGAGTAGAAAGGGGATCTCAACATCCTATTGTTATCTTTAGTATAGAGTTGTTGAGGAGGTTTGAATGGTAATATTTTATTTTATTCCTTGTAGAGAATACTGAAACTAGGAAAAGGTTGTAGTAATAGTTGTGATCATGCTTACAGTGCTTCAGTTACAACAAATGAAACTATGGCTGCTAAAAAGAAGTGGTAGCAACAAAATTTCAAGGTTTGGGAATAGCACTAGCCATTCGAAAAGGCAAGAAGGAGATACAAACATTGAAGATCATTTTCCAAAACATTCAATAGCTGAAAATATAAAGCTTCCTGGACAATATGATTTAAAAAATATTGATGTATTATTTGGTAAGGGCTGGAATGCATTACATGTCTCCTTATTTGCTGCAACTGATCAATGAATGGTTGCAATCATAGCCTTAGTACTTGTCAATAAGTTCTATACTCTAAAGTTTTTATCCTTGTTACTTGGTAGAATGGTTTTCATTCATATTGTAGATGGGAACCTTTTGAAGGAAAGGGAGATTCATATGTAGTGTGGTTATTGTTTTTTCAAAAAGAAAAGCTTCGTAGAATTCGAGCACAGACTATGAAGTGTGTGGTATATGAATTGAGTAGATAGTGCTACTTAATTGGGAAAATTTATGAGCTAGTGTAGTCTAGTATTTGAATATGCCTCATATAGTTTATCCAAGGAGGTTTTTAGCGACTATGGTCTTTTACTAGTTGATTGACTACTCCTGCACATCCAAAATTTTTGCATAATCACTCCAGGTTTGGTTTTCTCTTTTACTAGTTGATTGACTACCCCTTTACATCCCAAAGTTTTTTGAGTTAATAATTCCTGCAAGTAACTAGATCTGATCTATTTTCTTAGATAGTTGGTTTCAGGATAATTTAACATCCCAGTTGTATCTTTATTCAGTAGATTTGTAATCCGATAGGTGGTAAATTGCTAGGATGGTGGTTTCAAAGAAATTGTAATGCATAATATCGGATTGGACATTTTCATAACATGCATTTTCATTAGTTTTCATGACTTCCGCTAATATTCCATTGCTCATTTTGTTGGTTAAATAGAGGATGGTTAGAAGCTGATGGCTTTAGAGAACTTACATGTCTTAATTTTCAAATTATGTAATTTAAGTGTCAAAGAAATCTAACTTAATATTTAGTATTTCCCAAACCACATGCCTAAAATTGGGCATGGTAAAATTCATGAGTTCATATCTTTGGCATAATTTCAATTCTTCAAACAATTATTCTGCTCAGATTCTATAAATAACTACAAAATGGAAATTCCTACATCCTAGCAATATCAGTATGCATACATGATATTGTTTACCACGTGCCTATCATGGGTCCCTTAATGATTAGCTGTAGCCATTTCCACATAGATACGTACAGAGAAAACAGTTTGGCATAGCATTCATGAAACTGATTTTAATAATTGGAAATTTTTGCAATTAAATGAGGTATTACACACTATATTATTTTCTGGAAATTTAAATATCAACAATATATATTTAAGGTAGTAGAGAAATAATGCTCGCAAAAATAAAAATGTCTAGTCATCTAAAGAGGAAAAAAGTATGCGAGAAGCCTCAACACATTTCTACAAATTTCAATACTGAAACTAGTATGGCCATACCTCAATCCTAGCTCAAGTATCTTCTTTTCCACAACCCCAGCTACTGCTCTTCCAATTGTTTCCCATGCTGAAGATCTACCACCTCCTTGAATTTTATAGAGATGTAATTATAACACATAAATCACTAATTTGTATCTTCAAAAGCAAGAAGCATTTAAAGAGAGGCATACTACTCAACAAATAGGCATGCTTAAGCATACCTTAACTTAACGAACACCGTATTTGAAGTCATATGTGAAATCCACATGAGATAGCCAATAGGCTAATGACATTTCGCTGTAATCCTGTTAGGTTCAGTAAAATGCAATCAAGAAAGAGTGGATTGGAATTTCCAAAGCTCATGTGTTGTAAAAACTTATCTCAATTACTTTATAAAACACAATCATGAAATTTATGACACAATCTTGTTCTCTTTTCAGAGTATAAACTCTGTAAACAAGCGCTCATGATTTTAGTAGACGTAATCATAATAGAGTGAACTGTCCCCTAGAACTTTTACAATTTATCCAATTACTTATCACATACTATTACTATAATGACATATGGTTACACTTACCAGGACCCCATATTATTCCTAGAGGTCATAATCATGTTTAAAATTCATGTATTGTTATAAAACTTTGTTCATGAAGAAAAGTTGTAATTATGCAAAAGTCACTTCCAGGTTATATAGTACCATCATTCTAAACTCCTCTGCTAACTACCCACAACAAATATTGTTTCAAATCATAAGGTATTTATGCCTCTCATTTGCTTTAAGGATCAAGAATGCTTGATTCATAGTCAATCTTAAATAAGGGTGTTTTCATTATATACTTACACAATCTTCATTCTCTTATTGTAACAGTACCCATGATGCCTGAAGGTGCTACTATGACTACTTTGCATGCTATGCTTTTCAGAATCAAATGATTTTCTTTAGACACCCTAAAAATTATGAAGGAGAGGTCCTTGACTAGATCATGACGGTCATGATGGGTTTTGAATGTTGTTCAATATCTTAGCTTTTCTACCTTTTATAGGAAGAATTTCCTATAATGTGAAGAAATGTAAAAATTCTATTCTTGAGAGGATCTGTGAATTGAATGCCGCTAATCTAACTTGTACCCAGCCTTACACTATGTCAACTATTGCAATAAAGTCATTCTACCATCCAAAGAATAAATTGATGATAATGAAGCTTTTACTTTTGTAGGTGATAACACACGTACTTCAACTTATGACAATTCCTTAAAATGAGAAAAGATAAAAATAAAACTAATTTGATGTACCTCTGATGTCTTGAAGATGTATTTTGTATGCCTTTCCATTATGAAGATCAAAATGTTGGAGCTGTCTCAATAGGTTATTGCTCACAATTCAAGTCCTTGGAGAGCGAATATTTGAGATGGTCTTACTGGGAACTAAGTCATGATCAAGATTTCTGTTGTAAACCCTTGGACTAGAGAAGTCTTCTTGCAAGTTTGAACTCATTCCACATCAAATGTATACTTAGACAACTAGCTTTTCAAATAGTAAAATATTCATACATGAAACTTAAGTGAGTTACACCAATGACACTTTTTTTCTTTAGGCCCTAGTTCTAATAAAAAATATTTATCATACTTGTGTTCAATAGTCTTGTTCAAAGAGTAGAGGAGAGGCCAAAACTTTCCAACAACTATTTATGAGAACCTTAAACAACAAAAAACTGTAGTCTGGTCTAGAACTTCAAATCAAATTTAAGAGAATTCAGGCAAAATTAATCTCGGTCTGTATTGGGGTTGTTTCAAGTGAACAATCTGCAGGAGATGGCGTTTTGTTATAGGGCATAAAAGAGTGATTAAATAAATCCTCAAACTCAGACATAAGAACCTTTGTACCTAGATCTATAATCTTCCATTAAAACTTAGATAAGAATGGCTTTCAATCTTTGAAACTTGGATCAACATGAGCTGAAGTCATTATTGAAACTCGGACAAGCATGAAGTCTCATCAACGTATAGTTATGAATCATATAGCTAGGTTTCAAATAGTTGTCAATAAAATCCTGTAAACTGAGCCCTTAGAGTCTTTAATACACCTTCATGTATCCAACAATTCCCACGCCACAATAGGACTATTACTTCTCCAAAAGTCGAAATATTTCAGAGCATACCCACTTGAAGTGACATGCATACAAAATGAAGAATACAATATCAAACAAAACCTTTTGTCCTTAAGGAGGTCCAAATGACTGCTTCAGGACTGCGGGCAAGTTCAACATTTCATTCTTATAGTGGTACTACAAAAATACTCCTTGTTTTTCAAAGTATAAGAATCAAGTCAATACCAAGCCTCTTGTTTGATTTGGCAAGACTTCGATGAACTCAGTTCCTATTAAAAAATTCAAGCTACTTCTTATTCTGACATACAAATAATTTCTAGACTCCTATGAAAAATCATGTCATTATGAAACCTCAACGTTTACTAAAAAATTTCACAGTCAATGTAAGGATCTCAGAGGAAAACAATCTCCTAAGCTATCTCTCATTTTAGCTACATACCTAATGAGTCATGCCTTCAAGGTAGAATGTATCACTTCTCAGTTGTATTGCATTCTCTTCTTGCTTGGGCTTATCCTCACCTGTGCTCTGATATACATGGATTGAAATTATAGCATACACTATGGAAATTGGGTAACAAGCCACAGGGCTTAAATGTGTCAACAACTAAACATTTAATTCTAAATAGTAACATTGCACTACTGCCAATGCCTTGAAGCAGTTAAAACTCTACTAGATTTAAGCCACGATACCTCTATTAGATGTCTCCATCATACCCAGTTCATTTGATAGATAGCTATGCAGTGCTCAGGTGCAACCAGACATATTCTGCATTGAATACTGATGGATAGTTCTACTCATGATGCCACAAGTGCCACTTTATTGGAGTTTTCCATGGTCTTTGTGCATTCATTCAAGGTTTTATGAACGAATCCACTTTGGAGGAGGCCACACATGCTTATAAGGAAAATTCATTCTTTGTTCATGAAGTTAGATACATGGTCAACCACTTGGAGGAGGAACCGTACTTTGTGGTGCCATTTTTGGAGGATTGTTGCAAAACCAACTCCATTATCATGTTATCGTTGACTTGTATCATGGAGCTGGTTTATTGAGAGCATTATTATAGTCTTTTTCTAGAATATTTTCATGATATTTCTTCAAGTAGAAAGGGGATCTCAACATCCTATTGCTATATTTAGTATAAAGTTTTTGAGGAGGTTTGAATTGTAATATTTTATTGTATTATTGTAGTCTTTTTTCTAAAATATTTTCATGATTTTTCTTGGAGTGGAAAGGGGACCTCAACATACTATTGTTATATTTAGTATAGAGTTGTTGAGGAGGTTTGAATGGTAATATATTATTGTATTCCTTGCAGATAATCCTCGAGAAAGGGTATTTTGAATTTTTTCAGAAACTTTAGACAATTGAGTCACATGCATTGTGATTTTCAAATATTCTCTTTTAGAGCCATGGACAACTAGATCATCTCTTTTATGGACAAGTTCTGATTATACGGAAGGGATTTTCTGAAATGTTTCTGAAGAAACCTTAGATAATATAGTCATGAGCATTGCATTTTATAGATTCTCTTTGGTAGCCACAACAATTCCCTGCTTCTCAAGCCCAATGCAATTAATATCTTCAATCAACTTGATCAATTTCTCATCCAAATAGCGAGGATGACTCAAATATATCTTTTTCGTATCCTTTTGATCCAAACCAACACTTGAAAAATCAATATTGTCTACCATAGATTTTCTTGGGTCCCATCTAAGAATCTCAGGATAATTTAAAATAATGTTACCTATATTCTCCTTTCTTAGTCCCAGGTTTAATATAACATCCACTATAGAATAAAGTGTTGTCTTTGAACTTTCCATAAAATGTTTAGGATTTGTACAGTATAGCTTGCTAATATCATCCCAAGGGCATCCCAAGAGCAACCGATACTTGCCAAATGTATTAGCTTTTCTAAAATACTACTACATTTCCAAGGATTTTTTTTCCAATAAACAAAAAATCCTGTTATTCTCAACTTGAAAACCATTTAAACCATTAGAAACAAACACAATTTATTTTTATATACTTCATCCTTGAGAAGCGATGGGCAACATGCACCATTTTACTGTAGATATATTATGGTTATCTTAGTAATATTAAAATTCATTCAGTTTCAAAATACAATATAAAAAACCTACTACTATAAAGAACCGTTAGTACCATCATTCTGAACTCCTCTACTAACTAGACACAACAAATATTGTTTCAAATCATAAGGTGTTTTTTCCTCTCTTTTTTCTTTAAGGATCAAGAATTCTTGATTCATAATCAATCTTGAATAGAGTTGTTTCCATTATGGACTTACACAATATTCATTATCTTATTGTAACAGTACCCATGATGCCTGAAGATGCTGTTATCACTACTCTACATGTTGCACTTTTTAGAATCAAATAATCTGCTTCAGACACCCTACAAATTATGAAGAAGAGGTCCTTGACTATATCATGATGGTCATGATGGGTTTGGAACGTTGTTCAATATCTTAGATTTTCTTCCTTTTATAGGACGAATGTCCTCTAATGTGAAGAAATTTGAAACTTCTATCCTTGAAAGGATCTGTGAATTGGATGCCGCTAATCTGATCTGTTCCCAGCCTTACACTATCTCAACTATTTCAATAAAGTCATTCTACCATCCAATGAAGAAATTGATGATAATGAAGATTTTAATTTTATAGGTGACAACATACTTACTTCAACTGATGACAATTCCTTCAAATGAGAAAAGACAAAAACCAAATTAAGTTGATGTACTAATGTTGTCCTAAAGATGTATGTTTTCTGCCTTGTCATTTTGAAAATCAAAATTTTTGAGATGTCACAATAGGTTACTACTCACAATTCAAGTCCTTGGAGAGCCGATATTTGAGATGGTCTTACTAGGAATTGAGTATTGATCAAGACTTATGTTGTAAACCCTTGGAAAAGAGAAGTCCTATTGCATGTTTGAACTCATTCTACATCAGATGTATACTTAGACAACTAGCCTTTCAAACAATAAAATAGTCATGCATGAATCTTAAGTGAGTTGCGCTAATGACACTTTTGTTCTTTAGGCCCTAGTTGTGATAACAAATAATTATCATACTTATGTTCAATAGTCTTGTTCAAAGGGTATATGAAAGGCAAAAACTTTCCAGCAACTAATTATTAGAACCTTAAACAACAACAAACTGTAATCTGGTTCAGAAATTCAAATCAAATTTAAGATAATTTAGGCCAGATAGATCTCAGTCTGTATTGAGGTTGTTTCAAGTGAAAAATCTGAAAGACAAGTCATTTTGTTCTAGGGCAGAACAGAGTGATTAAATAAATCCTCAAACTCGGATAGAAGAAACTTTTTACCTAGATCTATAATCTTCTATTAAAATTCAGATAATAATGGTTTGCAATCTTTGAAACTTGGATCAACATGAGCTGAAGTCATTCTTGAAACTTCGATAGGCATGAAGTCTCATCAACATATAGCTATGACTCATATATCTAGGCATCAAATAGTTGTAAATAAATGCCAGTAGACTGAGCCCTTAGAGTCTTTAATACACCTTCATGTATCCAGTGAATCCCACACTGCAATAGGACTATTACCTCTCCAAAGGTCGAAATATTTCAGAGCATACCAACTTGAAGTGACAGGCACACAAAATGAAGAATCCAAGATCAAACAAAACCTTTTGTCCTTAAGGAGGTCCGAATGACTGCTTTAGGATAGCGAGCAAGTTTAGAATTTCATTATTATAGTGGTACTACAACAATACTCATTGTTTTTCAGAGTATAAGAACCAAGTCAATACTAGGCCTCTTGTTTGATTAGGCTAGACTTTGATGAACTCAATTCCTGTTAAAAATTTCGAGCTACCTCTTATTCTCACATACAAATAACTGCTAGACTCCTATGAAAAATCATGTCACTATGAAACCTCAACGTTTATTAAAAATTTCATAGTCAATGTAATAAAATTTTCACTTCAAGGTATAATGTCTCACTTCTCAGTTGTATTGCATTCACTTCTTGCATGTGCTTGTCCTCTCCTGTGCTCTGATATACATGGATTGCAATTATAGCATACACTATGTAAATTGGGTAACAAGCCACAAGTCTTAAATGTGTCAACAACTAAAACTTTAATGCTAAATAGTAACATTGCACTACTGCTAATGCCTTGAAGGAGTTACACCTCTACTATATTTCAGTATCAATACCTCTACTAGATCTCTCCATCATATCCAGTTCATTTGGTAGATATCTAAGCAATGCTGAGATGCAGCCAAACATCTTCTGCCTTAAATATTGATGGAAATTTATACTCATGATGCCACAAGTGGCACTTTATTGGAGTTTTTCATGGTCTTTGTGCATACATTCAATGTTTGAATAAGGAATCCACTTTGGAGGAAGCCAGACATGCTTCTAAGGAGGATTCATTCATTATTCATGAAGGTAGATACATGGTCAACCACTTGGAGGAGGAACCATACTTTGTGGTGCCATTTTTGGAGGATTGTTGCAAAACCAACTCCATTATCATGTTATCGTTGACTTGTATCATGGATCTGGTTGATTGAGAGAATTATATTAGTATTTTTCTAAAATATTTTCATGATTTTTCTTGGAGTAGAAAGGGGATCTCAACATCCTATTTTTATCCTTAGTATAGAGTTGTTGAGGAGGTTTGAATGGTAATATTTTATTGTATTCTTGTATTCTTTTTCTAAAATATTTTCATGATTTTTCTTGGAGTATAAAGGGGATCTCAACATCCTATTTCTATATTTAGTATAGAGTTGTTGAGGAGGTTTGAATGGTAATATATTATTGTATTGCTTGCAAAGAATCCCTAAGAAAGGGTATTCTGATCTTTTTTTTAAGAAACATTTGACAATCGACTCACATGGATTGTGCGTTTCAAATATTCTCTTTTAGAGCCACAGACAACTGGATCATCTCTTTTTTGGACATGTTATGATTGTACAGAAGGGATATTCTGAAATGTTTCTTAAGAAACCTTAGACAATGGAGTCGACAACATTGTGTTTTTTAGATGTTCTCTGATAGAAAAAACAATTCCCTACTTCTAAATCCCAATGGAATTAATATCTTCAATCAACTTGATCAATTTCTCATGCAAATAGTGAGGATGACTCAAATCTGTCTTTGTCATCTCCTTTTGATCCAAACCAACGCTTCCAAAATCTAGATTTCTTGCCATGAATTTTCTTGGGTCCCATATAAGAATCTAAAGATAATTTAAAATAATGTTACCTACATTTTCCTTTCTTAGTCCCAGGTTTGATAGAACATCCCCTGTAGAATACAGTGTTGTCTCTGAACTATCCATAAAAATTTGACTCTTTGTACGGTCTAGAGTGCTAATCTCATCCCAAGGGCATCCCAAGGCTAACTGATACTTACCAAAAGTATTATCTTTTCTAAAATACTACTACATTTCAGTGGATTTTTTTTTCCAATAAACAACAAGTCATGTTCTTCTCAACTTGAAAACCATTCAAACCATTAGAAACAGTCACATATATTTTATGTACTTCATCCTTGAGAAGCGATGGGCAACATGTATCATAGTTACCATAGATATAGTTTCGTTATCCTAGTAATATTCAAATGCATTCATTTTCAAAATACAATATAAAAATCTACTACTATAAAGAACCGTTAGTACCCCAAAAATGCACAAGACCCCAAAAATATTTAAAATTATGTTTCGCTAATAATTCTAAAAAGACTCCTAGAACGTTTAATTTTCTCTCTGTTTATAACTAAAAGCCCCAAATTTTTTTGAGAAGGCCAGAATTTAATGCATCATTGACTATCTCGTTCATAAATATTTTAAGAAAACACAATATGCATAATCAAGGGGATAAGGGAGAATAGCAAGGAAGAACTGAATTTCAAACAAGGGACACACTTCTAATAAGAAGTTGAAATTTAGAGAAATATAATGTGTATTAAAAAGCATAATCCTTATTATGTTTAACTTTGTGCAAAAGGATAATAATGCACATCAGGCTGTGGTCTAGTGAGAAATTGGAATAGTTGTTCTAACAATCCTCACAGGAATGCTCCTCCCCTGCATGGGGTATGCTGGATATGCCTATTAACCATGGACGATGTACCAATTAATTGTTGTATTGTTTAGGCCTTGAAGCAGATGATTTCAATAACTGTTGGCGAGGTACCAGCAAGCCATTATTTGCAAGTGAAAAATATTTGGGGGGTTTATCATCTGTAATCACAGAGGTTCCCATTTAAAAAACAAAAAAAAACGGACTATCATGGAAATGCGCCCATTTTTCAAAAAATCTTTGGCAAACAAGAATGTATAGGGAACTTCACTACAAATAACAGACTATGGTTCCAAGTCTGAGCAGTATCCATTCTAGTAAAATGAAAAGGGAGTTTCACACAGTCCATCCTTTTAAACTCATGCGATAATGATGGGCCAATACAAGTGGGCGATAAAAACGCAAGAATGGAACCCTTTTCGACGGCTAACCATATGATCAACATCTATATTTTTCTCTACAGAGATCATCCGGTTTGGCATTGGGCAGATGGAAATGTGATTCTGGCTACAGGGCTAAAGAATTTCTATATAGTATAAGATCAACCATGCTATGCAGTCCCTCTGTTCTTTTGAGTTATGAGACTAATAAATTTGATTACACCCATTGCAAATGAAATTATTGCACTTCTCCCCATTTTGACGTAAATACAATATTCTTCCTTCATATTTTTTTTCCCAAGGAAGCTTACCTGTAGAGTCCATATCTTCCTATATGTTCTATTGGACTCAGGCAGAAAACCCATCAAACCCTTCTTCAAATCAATGTTACACGAGGCAATAAAAGGTAGGATTTGCTAAAATTAGACCTAGATTGGCCAAACCCACCACCACTAAAGGTTATCCTGAAATGGAAGGTAACAAAGAAATAACACCATCAGGACAAGAAAATGGTCATCAAGTTCTAGGTGACATTGGGAATGTTGTTTCTGCCATGCCCCAAAGGAATCCACCTTCTGTTGGTTCTAAAGAATTTTTTTCTGTTCAATTGTCCAGTGACAAGGAAATATGTTGCCACATTAGCAAACAATCAGCATTTTGTACAAGATTCCAAACCTATGAATAGACCTGATGAGAATATGTGGGTGGGAGAGAAGCAAAAAAATTAACTCTCGTTTAGAGGGAACAATAAACATCAAATTTCGCATGAAGTTCATATGGAAGATGATCTGACATTAGAGCCCACTATACCTTCTGTGTTTCAAAGTGAGGAAATTTATGAAGTGGAAATGTTAGATTCAGCTGATGTGATGTCAGACATCGACGAGGCTGATGCAGGAGACCCAATGGCTATTTCAGAATATGTACAAGACATTTACAGTTTGTATAAAACTAGGGAGAATTTTAGTTGTGTTTGACATGAATACATGACCCAACAATTAGACATAAATGAGAGAATGAGGGCTATCCTGATTGACTAGCTCATTGAGGTGCACATGAAGTTTGAGCTCATGGATGAAACTCTATTTTTGACTGTCAACATTATTGATAGATAACCTTCGGGATAGAAAGTGATGAGAAAGAATTTGCAGCTTGTAGGGCTCACCGCCATGCTTTTCGCATGCAAGTATGAGGAGGCCTCTGTTCCCGTGGTTGATAACTTTTTTCTTATAAATGAAAATGCATAAACTAAAGGATAAGTTTTACAAATGGAGAGATTAATACTTAGTACTCTGCACTTCAATATGGCAGTGCCAACTCCTTATGGCTTCATGAAGAGATTGCTGAAGGTAGCTCAATCTGATGAGGAGACAAAGAGATTGTATTTTTTCTTCATGGAGATTTTTGTGGTGGAGTATGCTATGTTGAGATATCAACACTCCATGCTTGTGGTGGCCGCAATTTATACTGCACAATGTACCCTGAAAATAATTACATGTTTGAATGGAAGTATTGAATGCAACTTGGGGAATCTGCCAAGATGATGGTGCATTATCATCAAAAGGCAAGGGAAGGGAGGCTTACTAATGTTCACAGGAAATACTTTTCCTCCAAATATGACCATGTAGCCAAGATAAAACTAGCTATCTTTATTAGAGACACGATCCTCTAGGATACTGACAGATTAACAATCATTTTATAGCATGGTTTACTAACTATGCAAGCTCATGTCATGTCTTTTATTAGGTTTTTATTTTATGCATACGTATTGTAGTTGGAGTTCATATGCGAAATTAAGATTTGAAGTGATCATGATGACATCCTAATTCTTTGATGGACAAGAAGAGCACTGGCTTAAGTTTAGTGCCATCGGGATTTCCAATAACTGCTAAAACAAATAAATTGATGATGTCTCAAGGGTTGGTTCAAAGCACTGAATCTTCCTTTGACCCTCAAGCCACTAGGGGTAGATCTAGTGGAGCACCTAGTAGTGGGGCTAGTAGCAATCTAAATACACAAAATGGATCCATTGTATCGAGTAGAGGTAGAGGGCTAGCCGTAGTGCCAAGTTCTATATTGCCTACCGATGTTTCTGTTGTAATACAAACTCCTTATTGGATTCGTATCATTTATTGCAATAAGTTTGCAGTTGATATGTGATACTTTGCTAGTGATCAAGTATGGCTGCGGCCAGCTATACCACCTAAGGGTGGTGCTCCTGAAGGAGATTCAGTGCTCTATCCTCAATTTAAGCAAGTTCTTGTGAGG
This sequence comes from Pinus albicaulis, assembly GCA_034641835.2. Taxonomy (NCBI): domain Eukaryota; kingdom Viridiplantae; phylum Streptophyta; class Pinopsida; order Pinales; family Pinaceae; genus Pinus; species Pinus albicaulis. The sequence goes on from CM076573.1 coordinate 444,357,920, forward strand.
TATGTTGATGCCAGATTATATACTCTGGAAACTCATCTTAATCCAGATTTAGGGGTCCCAGGCACTTCAGATAATTCAAGTATGAACGTTGGGCAGTCTCACATTGATAGTGCCAATTAAGTAGGCACCGTTTCTCCTAGAATTTATCAAGCAACACCATTAACACGAAGGGAAGACACTATATTAAATAGAGTAACTAACATAAAAAATGCATTGGAAACACATGTCTGGTGGCACATAAAGTGGGAATGACTTTGGTTGAGTTTCCTAAGACTATGGGAACTGGTCTACCAGTGGATGAGGATGAATAGAAGTATATTTATGTTCAACATGGGAATGATAGTGGCTATGGAGGTGGTTGGGTCCCTCTTTCTTCTCTTAAAAATGTTTTATGTGGCATTGTGAAGTATGTTGGAATTCTATGGTCATTTTACCAGTTACTAGACATTTTGCGCTAGACTTTGAAAGAAAAAGGAGAATTGGTTGATTACTTATTCTATGATCTAACTTTGATTTTTCTTGTCAGCAGCCATGTGTATGAAATAAGTTTTCTTGATTTAGGAGGACAGAATAAACTTCCAATTCAACTTCGTATGCAATGTATAAGTGTGGAGAATTATAACTTGTACACGCTAGCGCAGAAGCAACAACAACCACTATCATGAAAGCAAGAAAATAGCCAAGATGAACTAAACTTTCAGGAAATTGATGAACTATGTGACTTTTTTAACAAGGGCAATGAGTATGAAGTAAGTTTTCCTAATTTAGGAGCACAAAATAAAATTCCAATTCAACTTCATATGCAATGTCTAAGTGTGGACAATTATAACCTGTACACACTAGTGTAGCAACAACACCAACCACTACCACGAAAGCAAACAAAAGCCAAGATGAACTAAATTCTCACGAAATTGTTGAACTATGTGAATTTTTTAGTAGGCGAGTTGTATTGGAACCATATGATGCATTTAAAATTGCTTGCTTTGTCACTTTATTATTGATGCCAATATGATTTCTTCGATAATTTTTAAAACTCATTGCATGGAAGCAGGGGATAGCTCAAGCTCAAGGTGTTGATACAGTTCCCTCAGAAAGGCCCCGTGTTGAATTATGCTTAGATAGTCACTTACGGATGAATTCTTACACAGTAATGTCTCTAGACAATGTCGATCTAGATTTTTCAGATAAAGAAGCCAGTGCTCTATCAAAGAGAAAAATTCATTATGATTTCCCACACAATGCAGTGGATTTTGAGCTCATTTTTTTCCTTGATTCTGCTTATTTTTCTCGTGTAGATGCCACCAACAGTGTAGGTAGGTTGCTTCAATGTGTTTCCTTAAGATTGAAATATGCTATTGGTAAAAATCTAAATGTGTCTCTTCTAAGCATGGAAGGTAGTCATTGTGGATGTGACAGTGGGCTTTGTACTGAGGATTGGGAGTGCTAAAAATAGAGAGTAGCTAAAGCAGTGAAAATTGCTGGACGTGGAAGTGAAGTTTGTGGGAGTTCAATGGATATTAGTCAAGGAAGACTGCAAGCTGTGGATGAAACATTACAAAATTACTTTCAATCTTCTTTTATTCATCTCTGATAGGGTGCAACTGGTAACACATTTTGTAGGTGGCTTCACAGATTGAGTTCTTACTATTGTGTTATTCACCTTTTCCTTGCTTCTTTCCTATCGTCCACACAATCTAGTGGATTTTTGGTTTACTGTAGTCCTTGATCCTGCTTTTGTTCGTGCTGTAAATGCTAGCAGTGCAGCTTGGTTTCTTCACTATGTTATTGGAAGGTTGAAATATGCATTGCGTGAAAATCCTAATTTATTTTCGAGTGGAGATTGCTAGAAGTGAAAGTGGAAGCGAGTCAGGAGTTAAGGTGGGAGAGCTAGTTAGAAGCTACTTTGTTAGCAAAGAAAACTTCCGCCTCCCTAGCGATCTTCTTTTCTTCAGCTCTAAAAGGTGTAAATGGTAACACTCTCTTTAGGTGTCTTTGGAGCTTGAGCTCTTATTATTTTACTATATCCCTGTTTGTGGCCTCTTCATCTTCATCATGCACCATTCAGTGAATAGTGGATAATGTCGTAGAGTCTACTTCTGTGAAAAGTCTTGACAAAAGATGAAGGATATTTGGCATAAACAATCCATCTGCATGAAGATACCGTTACATAATGCATTTTAATTTCATTCCATCTAATATCTCCTATTTATAGCATGGTCAAATATTTCAGATACAAATTTGACTAACCAAAACTGCATTCTTTTAACCAAATTGTTGGTAATGCGAACTTTCCTGCAACTTTGTTCCTGTACAGAAAAATGATTCACTTTGGCTTGTAAGTCGATTTTGATGTGTATCAGACAATCCTTCTATCTCCTCCATGATTTACATTGGTTATGAAATTCTGTATCTATTACAAGTCAAATATTCTTGTCAAAGTTGTACTATTCCTTGTATCTTCATAATATTTAGTAGATGAATGTCATGTGACAATTTAGTAATGACTAATAGACATGGAAACTCACCAACTATCATGGCTATGATTGCAAGCAGAGCTGCTAGACTACCATAGGAGAACTTGATGGACATGTTACTTTGAAAATAAATCTATTAAAAAAGAGTTTTGGGAGTTAAAATTTGAGCATTATAAAAAAATAATATCTTCAAATACTTGTGATTTTTATATCAAACATATTTTGTAGAGAAACTGTGTATTGATTTCTATAAATGTTGAAAAACTGAGACATAGGTTTCAAGTGTCCGTTTGTCTTTCTGTCTAGGCTCTGTGAAGTTTGCAACAATTATTTTGTTTTCATGAGAATAATTGTGCAACAGTATAACGGAGCACTTCTGGAGTCAAAGGAAATTGATTAGAAATTTGTACTCAATGGTGCTACAAAAAATGGTGTCCAAGGATGGTGGAAAATGATAAATAAAATCCCTAAGTTATAAATACGGTAATTGTAAGGAAAAGGATAAATAGGATCACCTAATTGTAATTGTCCAAGGATGGTGGAAAATGATAATGATAAATAGGATCACTAACTTATAAACATGTCACTTGATGGTCATGAGGGACCTTAAGCATCTCAACAAGAAGTCCTTAAAATGGTAAAATTTTATGTCTTAAAAGTAGTTCCTGAGAATCCATTGGAGAGGTGATTAATGTTTTTAAAATGCACGGGTGATTTATTTTTATCAACTAAATCCTAGAATTCATGCTTGAGCCTCTATTGAGCTATAAAAAGGAGCATAAACCCTTGGATTTTCTTGTGTAGCAGCCCTCGGTCATCGTAGACCATTTGACCCAATGACTTGGAACCAGTGTGTTTATTCTGCTTTGGAAATCTCTAAGGGGCTATTGAGATAGGATCTTGGAAGGTGAGTTTATCATGCCTGGTTTTGTCATGATGGTAGCTTTTGCAGTGGCATTGAACGGGGCTTGCTTGGTCTCTTGGAAAGCTGCTTGTAGCTTCTTCAATGCCTCCTCCTTTGTTGTCAAACCTTGGTAAATAAGCAGTAATTTTTGTGAACCTCTCCTCTTACCAATTACCTAGCTAAATGAATTTTCTTCATAGTTGAAAGAGTTGCAAGATGCTCGTGTATAATTCTTACCTCATGTTGGTGAAAGAGTCTTGGCATTTCACTAGTTCTTTTTCCAGCTCATGTGATTTTGGCATCTAATATTAACTTTCCTCTTGGATCTATATATTTAAGTCTCTCAAGTCTTCAAGCGTTTCCCTGTTCAAAGCTTTTCCCATGCTAGGTGTCCTTCAACTCAAAGGGCTAAGAAGTATTGACATTAAGAAGTTTTGAGGCATCTTAATTTTGACTGTGGTAACAAATAATTTTAGATTATAGTAGCATCAAAAAATTGGACTTAGGCACTTTGTGTTACTTGGAGTCTTGAGACAATTCTTTTGGAGTATCACTTATATACTATTTGGACCACTCCCAAAGTAATTATCTATAATAGTCACTAAACATTTTAGAAGCAACATTTGGATTTGACATAGAGAATTATTTGGAGCAGTATTGTTGAATTTAATTGAAGCACTTCCTTTAGAGCATCCTTGTTGAAGATTATAGAAGCATCATTTGGATAGTCTCATTAAAAAAAAAACCTTTGGAATAACCTTGGAAATTTGTTAAGGAAATTGGACATTGTGGCTGAAACTTCTAGCACTCCTAGTGATCTTCTTTGCTTCAGCTCCAAAAGGTTTAAATGGTAACACTCTCTTTAGGTGGTTTCAAAACTTGAGTTCTTATTATTTTACTATAACCCTGTTTGTGGCTTCTTCATCTTCATCATACACCATTCGGTGAATTGTGGATAATGTCATAGAGTCTACTTCTATGAAAAGGCTTGACAAAAGAGGAAGGATATTTGGTAGAAACAATCCATCTGCTTGAAGATACTGTTACATAATGCATTATGATTTTGTTACATCTAATATCTCCTATTTATAGCATGGTCAAATATGTCAGATGCAACTTTGACTAACAAAAAATGCATTCTTTTAGCCAAATTGTCGGCAATGCGAACTTTCCTGCAACCTTTTTCCTGTACAGAAAAATGATTCACTTTGGCCTGTAAGTTGATTTTTATGTGTATTAGACAATCCTAATTCTTCAATCTTCTATTATTGCATGAGAACGACACTGGTAGGTGGTGGTCATGATATGTTACGATGTTCTGATATATTTATCTATCATAATAAGAAGTGAGCATGCTCATCCTCCTCCATTAGATTGATTAGGGATCAAATTTAATATTTAATAAATCTCTGTAAACCAAAATATACATACACATATTCCGGAGGAACGATTGGTTTAGGACCAACCTATTCTCACTCATGTTACAGGTTGCCAACACTTGACTAAGCAAGTTATTTCACAGCTGCTAGAATTGTGTTTTTAAGTCAGATCAATTTGGTAGGCTCAGGATATAAGGAGAATTGGTTGTAAATTCAACAACCAAATAATTGTTAGTATTTGAATAGTTTCCACTCCATTGGTTGTGATTTGAGATAATAACAATAATTATTCAGAGTAACTATTTTCATAATTTAAAAAAACCATCCAATCAACCTTAAAACCAATACCCTGTCATGTAAACAAGTTCTATCAAACAAAATTTTAAAACATCACTTTAAGATTTAATTTTGTAGGAAAAATTTGCAAAACCCATTACTAGGAAATCATTAAAAAAAAATCCCAAACATAAGACATTACAAAAATCTTGAGAAAATCTCTTAGAGAGTGCATAATTTAATCAAATATCTAGTAAATTTCCCTTCATCATAAAATCTAATAGAATGTTATGCATTAGAATGTAACTAATCTCCAACAAAATTAAATTAGCAGGGGTTTCCACATATAATCCCATAAGCAAGAAATCCTTAAAAGAAAAAAACCCAAACATGCGACATTCAAGACAGCTTGAGAAACATTCTTTGAGAATGCATAATTTAATCAAAACTTAAGTAAATTTTCCCCTTATTCCAAAGTATAATAGTGTGCCATGCATTAGAATATATTTAGCCTCAAAATGATCTCCAAAAAAATAAAAATAACAACGTTTTCCACGAATATCAATTGGGATTTTGTAATTATAACAACCAATCACCATGTAAACCTCAGAAAACTAGAGAGGGTGCTAATCAAAGCTATCCCCACATGGATACAACCATAGTTTAATGAATAGAAACCAATAGAAGTGGAGAAAAATGTAGAATACTAACCAATTCAGTGGCAGGAACGAGAAACCCATGTTGGGCGTAGAATTGCATTAGCGCTTTGGCATCACCGCAGGTCTACAAAAGAGATGCATAGGTATTGAAATAGATTGAGATTCTCTTCTGGTGCATTTGATGGAGTATACCGAGAGCTTCGTTCCACTGGCCTCGCTTGCACTTGCTGCAAGATGTTGATGATGCAGGTACCGAGGTCGACATCAATACCGATTCTGAATCAATGTGTTTGGTGGGCATTTTCATGGAAATCCTCCTTGGTGGGAAAATGAAATTCCAAATGAAAAAGGCCCAAAAATTTACAATAATTATAATGTGAGAAAATAATTATTTGAATATAATATATATATATATATATATATATATATATATTAAAGCTATAAATGTTTTGATGTTTTTCAAAAAGAAAGGCAATTGAATTTGGAAGTTATTTTGTTTTCTCCAAGATAGTGTTAATAAAAAATAGATGTTAATAACCAACCTAACACATCACTAACCTAAGTTGACCACCTTGACAAACTATTGGTTTTTTCAATGAACTAAAATGCCTTTAATGAACACAACCAAATGTGCATGATTTTGAACAAGTAAACCAACATGAAATACCTTTAACAATACTAAAAATGTGTGAAATTTGTGGATTGGGAAAACCAAACTAACGTACCTATGATAATAATAATCGACCATACATGCATATTGTGATCAACCTTTCAAGAGTTTTGTTGATTTCGTGAAAAATTAAGCATGTCATGCAACTCTTAGACTAAATTTGATACATATACAAACTAAGTTTGTATTTACTTGTTATAATTGTGTTAAAGTATTTCCCCTTTAAATGTCACAGGTTTGAATCCAAGGGAAATTAAGGTATGTGTACCTCGATGGATTAAATAGTTAAATCATTGCATGAAGGGCATCCATTGTCCCACGAACAAGGGGGTCTCACATGCCAATTTAGCATGTACCTATATTAAAACTTCATATTAAATACTATTATTACTTTCTTGTGTTAATATGAGTGCTTTTAATATTTAATATAGAGTTAAGTAGATTATCCCTTGACTAATTAGTGAAGTATTTAGTATTGGATTAGAGAGTTGTAAGGTTGAAATTTCTATACCTCATGTTAATTTGGGTATTTGTATCATTTCAATGCAAAAGTGGATTTCATACATATCCATGGATCCATTAAATGCATTTACACATGCCAACCAAAGACATTCAATAGTTGGGTTAGAAATAGCGGTTGGGAGGAGCTCATTATCATATTCATCCAAGGGTTTCCATACTAGAGAAATTAGGGTATGTGTTTGATTTATGGGCTAATGTTTGAACGATATGAGGAGACGAGTTAGTGCAAGTCCTTATTATGGTAAGGCCCTACACCTCTTCCTTTATTTCTTAAAGTAAAATTGAAAGAAGTGATTACAAATATATGATACATATAATGTGCAAACCATTCACAACATCACGACATTAAACATTTACACAAGATGCAATTTATTTCATGTTCAATAGATTTTTTTCCTTTAAAAAAGAAATATATGGTACCATGATATAATATAGTGATTCACCAATATTGACCACCAAACAAATGACCTAAACGACAAACATTATGTATGGTGAATATCATCCACCATAAACTATGATTATTAGCCACTCTAACACCCCTAAGGTTATGGTCACTCATTGAACATGACTCCAAGAGTTGTTTCGAGATTCTTAAACTTATTCTTTCCCAAAAGGCTGACAAGGATGCCTCATTACTGTAGCATTTTTTTCTACATCTTTCATCAAATTCTCCACAACCACATTTTTATGTTATCCTCAATTAACATTTCAATTCCAGGTGTTTTCTTATTGCATGTTTTAAAGGGTTGCCTTCATTCTCATTGCAGACACAAAGCCACATTCATGGGCCCTTCTATGTTTTGGGGACCATCTCATTTCTTGTAGTGGTTTCTCCCTAAATCAACACATGGAAAGCATGGTACGATCAACCAAAACATATATATTAGCACCTAAAAGGCCATCGATTTTGAGCTAATCCCTACCCTATGCCATGGCAAAATTTTTGGTTTGAATAAATTTTGTCAATGAATAACATCATTGTGTGTAAAAAGGTAATGTAGTTTGGCTTGGAATTTGCTTGTTGTATTAGGGGGTTTAATGGGCTAGGGGTTAAGGGTATAGAGGTTTAGAGTTTAGGGATTAAATGGGTTAGTGGTTTAGAGGTTTAGGGGGTTAGGGGATTTAGCAGCTAAGGATTTTACGAGTTAGGGGATAGGGTTTAATGGGGTTAAGTTTAGGGCGTTAAATGGGTTAGGGTTCTAGGGGTTTAGGGGGTTAAATGGGTTAGGGGTTGGGAATTAGGGTTTAAGGGGTGAGGGGTTTACGGTTTAGAGGTTTAGGATTTAGGGGGTTAAATGGGTTAGGGGTTTAGGGGTTTAGGGGGTTAAATGGGTTAGGGGTTAAGGGTTTAGGGATTAGAGGTTAAGGGTTTAGGGGTTAGAGGTTAAGGGTTTAGAGGTTTAGGGTTTATAGGTTAAATGGGTTAGGGGTTTGGAATTAGTGTTCAAGGGGTTAGGGGTTAAGATGATAGTTTCATTGGTCTCTGTTTGTGCACAATAGTTCTTTATTATTTGTGTCTCAATGTAACAATTTTGTATGTAATGTTGCTTGTTGCCATGTCTTCTCTATTTATTAATTTCTAGTATTTGTTATCCATTTCTTTACATTTATCGATGAAAATGTCTATTGCAATTAAACCAAATGTATGTTCAATCTCCAGTTTCAAACATAGCCACAATGTTGTCACAAAATTTAAGTCCGGAGAATGGGCATGTGATGAAGTATCAATAACCACACTGAACCTCATGACTGCTACAAAAAAGCTTAAGTTCGAGTGTCCCACATTCATGATAAAGTTGGCGATTATTCTCTTGCTCCACCTGATTTTGTCTTGGAAATACCCTTGTTTGTTGCAAAAACATCCTAATGTTATTGACCTTGTCCCTTAATAGACCAAAGAATCATATGAGACTAAGAGGAATAGAAAGCACTACAAAGTTGGAGAGAGTACAAAATACTAGGATTATTTAAAGGACAAGATTTAAGAATGTAACAGTGATGAAACAACTAAAATTTGTCCCAATCAAACAGTAATGTAAAACCTTCTTATGTACTAGTCAAGCAAGACTACATTCATGTGAGAGCAAGAAGAGGCCAAGCAACCAATAGGAATAGCCTGGCAGAGAGGGTATGGTTCACTCTTTTTAATGAAATATTTGATCTAAATTTTGTATATCGAATATTAGTTGTTTTAATCTTGCCAACAAGGGGGAATTAACCCAATCATAGGTCCAAAATAGACCTGCTCTCATTTGGAATGGATAATCCCAACGAATTTTAAGGACCATTATAAGGGTTAGGGAATAATGAGTTAGTGTTTAAGGGATTAGGGAATTAGGGCTTAGGGTTAGGGATTATGGGAATAATGAGTTAGTGGTTAAGGGGTTAAGGATTCATGGGTTAGGGGTTATGGGATTTAGGCAAATTTAGGGGTTAGGGGAATAATGAGTTAGAGGTTAAGGGATTCTGGATTGGGGTTAAGGAAATAATGAGTTAGTGATTAAGGGGTGAGGTATTGAGGGGTTAGGGGTCATGGGATTTAGGCACATTTAGGGGTTAGGGAAGTAATGAGTTAGTGGTTAAGGGATTAAGGATTGGGGACTTATGGGTTAGGGGATTTATGCAGTTAAGGTTTAGGTGAATAATGAGTTAGTGGTTAAGGGACTAGGGATTAGGGGCTTAGGGTTTTTAAGGATTTTAGGGGTTGGGTGTGAGGGTTTAATGGGTTATGGATTGGGAGTTAGTGGCTTCATGTTGGAAATTCGTGTGAAAAATAATTGTGCAATGGAGTTTAGAGGTGGTGAGAGGATAAGGCAAGGGAAGATGAGGGAGCCCAACATTAGACTCCTAAATATGGTTTGGTGAACTTGGTCCTGATGGTGGCCTCTGAAGAGGAAGTGTAAACGTCGCAAGAAGGTTTACAGAGGGAGTGGATTATGTGTGCTTGTCGTGGGAATTTGCTGGTGTAGTGTGTTAATTTGGTCCCTGTTGCTTAGTTTCTTAGCCATTGACTATGTCTAGGTTGAGGATAGGAAGTTAAAGGGAAGTGAGATCACTCGTTTCCATTTTTCTTGGCTTTCAGTGAGCCTGTTTTTTCATGATAAGAGAGGAAGCTAGAATTTGCAGTCCAAGAAACCTCAAGGGTGGTGGGAGAAAACTAGTTTCTTTTCCAAATTGCGTGCCCTCCAGTGTGGGTGTGATGGTGTTTGGTGGATTGGTGTGTGGTCTTTATGTGGAGAATTTGGAGGTTGGTCACTTCCCCGGGGGAAGTTACGCTGAGGCGTCTGATGCTTTGTCATCGTTTGTTGTTCAATTTCTTGTGTTGGTTTGGTGGGTGAGAGTATTTGGTTTTGCTGGTGGTGGAAGTATTTATGTGGAAGTGGGAGGTGTCTCTATGCTTCTTTGTGGTGGTGGGAGATGACATTTGGCTCCTTCGCTAGTGGTGTTTGTTTGCTATAGTGGGGGGTCTGGTTTCTCGATTCTGCAAACCACGGGGTTCCACGACCTTGGCGAATTATGAAGCCCCTGGTGTGGTGTAGGTGTTATCGCTCCCTTGTCATCCATGTCCCTATGGGGGTGGTATAATCATAAATAATCATGATGGCTCCATGCTAGGGTGGAAAAACTGCAGGGTGTGCATGACTGGCTAGTGTGTGTGCATATGGGGGTGGTGGAGGAGGTAAGTGGGGGGATAATAGAGGTGGGGTTTTGAGGGTTCAAAAGAAGAGGTTTCAGGGCATAGGAGGCCATGGTGGCAAGGGGAATCGTGGGTTTCATTAATTTGAGGTAAATGAGGGGCAGGTTATCAAAAATTGTTGCCTAGAGAATAGTTGTGCACTTATCAACGACCTGATGGAAAGAGTGTACACAACTGAGATATTATTCCATGAGGAGCATGTAGATCAGATGACAACATTAGACTGAATGCACTATTTATAGTTCCAAGTCTGAGAGCGACTGATAGTTGTTAGGAAAGGCCAAAATCAACTCAGTGAGAATGTAGAATAGCTGGAGACTTGGTTGGCACACTTTGAAGGGCACGGTCAGTGTGACTTATGTCCTCCATCACATCTAGGAACAACCCCAGACATCCCTACATCCATCACATTGGACGACTAGTATGCTATTTGGTGTTCTTTATGTTTTATATGTGTTTTGGTGCCTTTGGCCCAACCATTTATGGGTAATGTCCCTAGTCCCTCTTTTGCATTTTTTTTCATCTGGTGCAATTTTTTGTCAACAAACCAAGTCGAGGTGAGATCACCTGCTTTGTAACTGGTTATATGTACCCCATTTTTTCCTACATGAATACAACATTGACTTATAAAAAAACAAATCTTCATACATCATTAAAAATTTAATGAAGTTTCATACTTAAATTAACAAATGTCCATACCTATTTACTAAATAGGTCTATAGATATATATTGTAGGTTTATCTATTTAGTATTTATCAAATGTAAATATGATGATTTAATACTAGATTTAAGTGAACTCACATGTTTAACATAAGAAATGTTATATTTATCTAGTTATTAAATGTAAATATGAATATTTAACCTTATACTTAAAACAACTCACACTTTTAACATAAATCAATGAAGCTTAAAAATTATAATTTATGGCCAAATATTAAATATAAATATTAATATTAATTTTTCTATATTAATAATATTACCTTTACTAAAATTATAATGAAGGCATTAGTGTAAAGTTGATAGATGATACATGCAATTATGTTAATTGTAGATGAATCCATCTACATTGTTAAACTTTAGAGACCAAAGGGTATTCATAATTTTAACACTGTAAATTCAGAGACCCCTTTGTCTCTAAATTTTAACACTGCAAATGGATTCAGAGACACCTATAGTGAAATGTAACACTTATGTACCAAAATTGAAATTTTCCATATAGGAGTGACACAATTAAAAATTACTGACATAAATGACTAATTCATATACTTGTTGTACTTGTTATTTGGCCATATTTTTATTCTTGGACTATAATAGTCATTTACATTAATCATTATTATTTTTCTCACTTATTATCTAGTCATATCTTTTAATCCTAGACTAAATTAGTCATTTAAGTTAGTCACTTTTACTTTAGTCACTTATTATCTAGTCATATATTTTATCCCTAGACTAAATTAGTCATTTAAGTTAGTCTCCTTTAGTTTACTTATTTATTATCTAGTCATATATTTTATTCCAAGATTAAACTAGTCATTTAAGTTAGTCATTTTTAGTTAATTCACTTAAAATTGCTCAAATTTAGTAGTAATTCACTTAGAATAATTGTGGCGACTAATATTTTTAGTCTCCTAGTCAATAATTTCATCATTTTTTACTAGTGTAACCCATTGCATCACTTCCCTAGGTTGCCCTTGCGAACAATCACTGTTGAAATTTTTGTGCTAAGAGGCACAATCCATAGCCTAGTATGACCCCGATTTGTAAGGATGTCAAGTCCTCAAACAATAATTAAATTTAATTTGGTTAATGTCGGCTTAAATCCTAAATTTAAAAAAAAAAATTAAAAAAAAAGTTATGTGTCAGCTTAAACAATAAATTTTAATAGTCATATAAATAAACAAAAATAAATAAATTAAAACAAAAACTGAGTTCTAAAATTATTTGATTGGATTCACATGGTGAATTGGATTCGCATTTTTTCTTATTCAGTCATTGGATTCACGCATGCTCTAATTCCAGGTTAATATCCAGATCAATTATATTTTCCTTCACCCTATTTTTTTCAATGCATATTGACCATGTTGAATTATATTTTAGCTCCGTGTGTTTTTAATCTGTATGTGGATGTTGAGATCTGTAATTGGAAACTCTAGTGGATTGGTAATGAATTTTGACAATTATGTCATCCATAAAGTGGGAAATTTTTATAGAACATTACCAGATCGAAAGGCATGAGTTGTAGAAATTGCAATAGACAATAGTATTACATTTCCAGAGCTGCCCTTGAGTGGAGTCGAATGCATTTTAAAATGATATATTACAGTGGGACACGTTTAGAGTCCTACTCTCTTTACCCTAAAATTTTAGGACACGACTTCTGAGAGCGGTATCTAAATATTATTATTTAGATTATAAAAAAAATTGCAATTCTTTCCCTTTGCAATAACAAATGTTTCTGTGTAAAACCTTAGAGTTGGATTGACATAAAATTTTAATACAAAAAACCAAACATATAAATTAATGGTTAAACCTTGAGTGATAGAGTGGACATCTAATAATTAATCAACTCACACTTTGTCACTTTGATTCACATTCTGAAAGTAGAGATAATGCATTTGCTTTATCCATTCCTAGTTGCGTAACATATAGGAAAACCATAAAAAGAATGGAAAAAACATCAAATTTGCATTCGATTGATGTAGATAAATGTTTTATACGAAATAAAAACTAGAGAAAATATCAAATTGCATAGCATTATATTGACTGGAGTGATTGCGATGGATGAGAAAATATAAAATTCGAAAGTTATCATCTACGGAACATGATTCATCCCCACAACTCCCAACTTGAATGACAGAGTGGACAGAGAGGGGAGTCACGACTCATGCGTCACGTGCCCCCCCCCCAGATAAATCTTGTTGTGCAAGTGGGGTGCATATATAATATAGTATATGTACTTGACAAGGTTTCCTCATAATATTTATGTGGACCCTTTTACCAAGTGCAGAGATGTCAAATACAAGCAAACGGATAAGGAAAACTTAGTTAAAATTTGAATTTGTTAGAATATGCCAACATTGTATTATAGGTGGTCGTGGTGTTTTATATTCTCTATATACATTCCATAAAATTATTAATTTATATGTATGGTTTTTGTATAAAACCTTTATTAATTTATATGTTTATTTTTTTAGTATTATTAAACCTTTATTAATGTATATGTTTGGTTTTTATATTAAACCTTTATTAATTTATATGTTTGGTTTTTTAGTATTAAACCTTTATTGATTTACCTGTTTTTAAAATTCGAAGTTGAAATTTCTTACAAGGAAATCTTAAAGGCATAAATCTCATTGCACTTAATTTTTTTGACGGTTGCTTGCCTATTGGTTTTAAACATGGTACAAAGTATTAAATATTTTGTAGCAAGGTATTAAATGTATATATGGTTAATTTATGTGTTTCATTTTTTTGTACAGGAATATAACATCATGAGTACTAGTAATGGGGAAACTAATAATAGCGATATTGAAGAAATGAGAAGTGTAAAGAGAGAAAGAGTTAAAAGAAAAGCATTAAATACTATAAAATAAATAATGGAAATCAAAAGAGAGCAGAAGAGGATAGAAAAAAATGAGCAGTGAAGATTGCAAATACAACAAATGACTGATGATCAAAGGGAAGATCAATGAAAGAAGGAACATGAAAAAAGGGGCAACAACGACAAAGGAAGAATGAGGGTTAAAGGGAGGGAGAACGAAGATAATTCTCAAAGAAAATGAATGAAATTTGAAGGAATGAATGAGGATGAAAAATAAGAACACATAAGTAAAAATAGACAACACGTAAGAGCACATATAAGAATACAATTCGAAGGTCTTAGTGATCTAGGGCCAACACTTGAGCCTTGTTCTCCTATAGGTATGAATGTCCAAAATCATCAACCAATGGAGCAATGTGATGATGAATGCGAAATGATTTCCAATATAGAAGTGGAAGATGAAGTTACTACACATAACAGATTTCACAAAAAAAATGATAAATTAGGTCATCCTCAAATGTGCCAAGTGTGTGAGGAGTTGTACCCTAGCATTCAAGTGACGACTCCAAAGATAGGTCCAACGTGTAAAATATGTAAATGAGAGGGTAATAAAAATAGATTTTCATCAGAAAATCATATGAATCCAGGGTTGCAGCCTTCGATCCTTGGAAATCTTACGCAAGTTGAGGAAATGTTGATAGCATGAGCGAGTCCAATTTGTAGGTAATGCATTCAATAGGTGGCCAATAAAAATATAGAGGATACACAATCATTTTTCCTCAAGATGTTAAATATGTTTCCATGAAATTACCTTGACATATTAAAGACTTGGATTTAATGATGGTGGTGTGAAAAAGAGGTCAGCAAGGATCAAGCAATGATTTCACTATTAGAAGGAAAAATGTACTAGTTGCATTACTTTATAAGATTCAAAATTATCCATATTATAAAGCTGTAGAAATTGATATGCATGTTGTGGATGAGTTACCAGAAAAAACAACAAATGTCTCACATATGATTAATTCTTTTATACTACCAGATATGGACAATGACATAGACATTACATTGTCAGAAGGTGCTCTAGGTTGTGAATATGATTTAGATGATTATGATATGACTTATTTTGCTACAAGGCCTCCAAATACACCTAGGGAAATTGAACTTATTCATGCATGGGAAGATAATTCTGATAGAGAATAAAACCAACTAGATGGTGAAACTACAAATGCCAGTAATTGGCCTACAATTGGTTCATCTCCAATAAATAAGTATAATACTGAAGGGTGATTTGATATGGCATTTCCAACATTATTCCCTATAGGATAATTTGATTGGTTAGAACCATGACTAAGAAACGTTCATCTTCATGAGTATGAAAAAAATCTCCTCAGATTTCATGATAATAGGTTTGGGAGACATCCTCGATTTAGATACTTTTTACTCAATATCATCATGAGACATTGTGCTCAAGTGCCTTCTACAGCTTTTGTTAAAAAAAATATGATAGAACTACCTACAACAGTTGATGAGTTACAAGAGCATTTACAAAATCTTCCTAATTCTAAAATTGCAAATAGATTGATGAGATTTGGACATGTTCTAAGAGGTACACGTGCATATTGGAGCGAATGTTGTGGCAAATTATGTGACTTGGTACAAAAAATTGGATCTCCTACAATATTCTTCACACTAAGTATACCAGATATGCAATGGTCTGATTTGCATATATTGATGCTAGGTACCTCTCCTATAGATCCAAAGGAAGAAATAAAATGGAGACGCCAAAATGTCATTGATAATCCTCACATTGTAGCAAGTTATGTGCATTTAAGACATACATTGTTTCGACATGAGATTTTTTCAAAATTTCATCATGCTACAGATTTTTGGTGTCATTGTGAATGGAAACATCGTGGATCTCCACATGTGCATGGGTTTATTTGACTAAAATATGCTCCCAATATGGACAAATTGAATTGGAATGACCCGACTCAAGTTAGATTTACAAAAGAATACTTTAATATATCTATCCATGCTTTCAATCCACTCAATGAATATCAAATAAAAACCTTATTCAATGGAACAATGATGATCATCCTTGCTTAAAGAACACTGAACAAATATTTCACCCTGATCCTATGATGGACTATGGAAAACTTCTCATTTGTGTTGAGCGCCACATCACCTACAATTAGAATTCATGCCTTAGAAAGAAGGGTGGAAAACTGGTATGTAGATATAAGGCACCATGGGAGCTATGCAAAATGTCAAGACTTTATGTTGGTGAGGGTGGAGAAAAAATATATGAACCTAGACGAAATGATGATTGGTTAAATACACATAATCGTGAAAGATTGATGATGTGGCATGCAAATATGGATTGGAAACCTATTCTTTCTAGCCATGTTGTGATTAACTACATAGAAAACTATACATCAAGAAGAAAAAGGTTCAAAGAGATTCCATGATATGTTGATGTGTATTTCGTCTATTCTAAATCCAAATGAACCAACAACATGTGCATATAAAAAATTGCTGTGTGAGACTATCGTTGACAGGGATATAGGAGCACAAGAAACATGCCATATGCTTTTGGAGATTCCTATTTCTGAATGTAGTCATACATTCATTGTTTTGAATGTTGGGATAAAGGTTTTCAAACAAGTAAAAGTTGATGAATATAATGACCATAACGATAATTCTCTTATTGATGCATATAGAAAGAGACCTATGAGTATGGAGCACCTTTCATTGATAGAAGCTTCTATATCTTGGTCATATGACAAACGTCGTCATGATAAGAAATGGTTACGACAAAATAATGCAGCCATTGTACGAGTATTTCCTAAATTTCATTCAGTTCCCTCTCGCGAAAAAAATAGTTTTGTTGAGTTTTGTTGGTCCGAATTAGTATTGTACAAGACGTTTTTTATTTTCATACAGATATTGGTTCTACAAATGATGACATCATACAAAATTGGGAATTTTTTTCCTATAATCCTTGGAATATTGATCGTAATCCAATACCTTCAAAGGATCCAACCTAATGTCCATATGAGGATGAATATGTTTTACATGTACAAAATGATTCTAAGCAACATGAGTGGGAGATTATTTCAGGTTTGTATAAAAATAATTTTATACATGCGAGTGAATTTGACATGATTGGATTTAAGGATCATGATGTTATGACAAATTGGAGCTCTAGCTTTGTTGATGAAGAGACATCAAGAAATGCAGTGAACTTCATATATAATAAGAGAAATTTGAATGCAATTGTTTTTACTAAATCATCAAAAAAATATTCATTTGAAAGTTTAGGAGAAAAGCAAAAAATAGAAAT
Organism: Pinus albicaulis; assembly: GCA_034641835.2. NCBI lineage: Eukaryota > Viridiplantae > Streptophyta > Pinopsida > Pinales > Pinaceae > Pinus > Pinus albicaulis. The sequence goes on from CM076573.1 coordinate 444,375,385, forward strand.
TGATGTAGTTCTTGATCATTACAAAGGAGATGACAAGGACGAAAAATTGCTTATGATTATCCAAGGGACAACAGGTACTGGAAAGTCTCACTTGATTGGTGCAATAAAACAAAGACTTGAAACTCACTCTCTTCCTCATAAGAGCCCATTTCTTCTTTTGGCCCCTATCAGTGTTGCGGTATTCAACATATCTGCATTAACAATACACTCTGCTCTTTATATACCAGTAAGGAACTTCATTGATTTACAAGGGTAGAATTTTCTTACCTTACAAGACGAGATGAAACATGTTAAGTACATTCTTATTGATGAGATGAGTTTTATAGGGAGAAATTTGTTGATACATATTGATTCTCGACTTCGTCAAGATTTTCCTCATAATAAATAAGTCATGTTTGGAGGTATATCAATTATATTGGTTGGTGATTTGGGACAACTACCTCCTGTTATGGATAGACCTTCATGTGCATGTGAAGGTCATGCAAAATAATTATGGAATTTATTCACAACTGTTGTAACTCTTGATATAGTATACAGGAAAGATGGACAAAGAAATGATCAAAGATTCTTTTGTAATTTATTGATGAACGTCAGAGATGCAGTTCCACCAATAGAAGATTGGAAAGTACTAATGACACGTACATATTCCAATTTGGATGCTTCAACAAAAGAATCATTTAATAAGGCTATAAATTTGTTTGCAACAAATGATGATGTGCACAATCACAATACACGTTGCTTGGTATCCCTAAATCACCCTGTTCCACGTAGTGTTGCTACAAGATTAAATAACAATAACAACATTGAAGAAGATGAGGAAAATGAGGAAAATGATATCCCTCTTACTGTAGGATCTAGGGTTATCCTAACTTCAAATTTATTGACTAATGCAAGACTTGTCAATGGTGCTCTTGGAGTAGTTCAAGATATTGTATATAATCCTAGAACATCACCTCCTATTCCTCCTACATATGTTTTAGTAAAATTTGATAACTATGTCAGAGTTGCGTCGGATGAATTATTCCCTCATACTGTTCCTATTATACCTATTGAAAGAGGTAATAATAGACAAATTCAATTGCGACTTGCTTAGGGATTAAGTTAAACCTTTAGATGGTCTTCGATTTCAATTACCATTTCCATATGATCGATATGAAAAGATGGCAAAATATGTCGTTTTTTTTAAGAGAAAAGAAGACGAAGATAGGTCAAGGTTAAAAACTAAATAAATTATGTGTTTTTCAATACATTTTTCATATCACATTTAAATGATATGATCAGTGTATTTGTTATTTAATATATTAATTATTTCATTTTTTTGATCACAAACATATTTATATTAATAATATTTTCTAATATTTTTATTTCTAATCTTGAAAATTTCAAAGTATGATGCACATCTCAAAAATAAACAAAATTTTTACAAATCTGAAAAATGTGACGTTGATGCCTCCAACTTGAACCAACCTAGATCCATATAACTCAAGATATATCATGCACCAAGAGGGATCAAATTTCTCGAGGTGAAAGCCTTTCCTCAATTTTGCACTCAAAAAATAGGTTTCCACCTCTAGAGATTTGATCCCTCTCGGCGCATGATAGATCCGGATTTAGATGGATCAAGGTTGGTTTTAACAAAATAAGTGGTTATAGAAAATGGGAGTGTAATAAAATTTGGTAGCAAATTACCTTTACTCACTCAATACCCACAATATGTTTCTATGAAAATGGGAGTGTTGTGCTCTGATTAACCCAATGATTAGAAAACCTAAAACAAAAATGGACAAATTTGTTAGAAGAAGAAAAAATAATGCATAAAATTTGTAGAAAATGCAGATAATTTTTAAAATAACCCAGTAAATTACCTTTTCTTGTTTCTTTCCCCTCTTTACAACTGATAGTTGTTTCATGCAAATGGGAATAATTTGTCATTGGTTGAAACAATATGAAAATTTCGGAGAGAATTTTCTCTTTAATTTTTAGAAATAATTTCACAGTTGCATTGTTGATTGAACGGTCTGCAAATGGAAATGGGGAGAGCGTAAGGAGTCAATGAAGCAGAAAAGGAATCCGAGTAGAAAAAAGTGAATGGGGTGAGTATGAATATGGGGTGGGAGGATGAATTTTTGAAAAAGTAGAGTCTACAAAATGAAGATTTCTGAAATCGTTGAGTCTGCAAAAGGAAAGGGGGTGAGCGAAGGAGTCAGAAGATTGTCAAAGAGGGAGAGGCAAAAAAAGGGGGAAGGGACTCTATGTTGCCATGCGTGACGTACTGTGAAAAACCGTCGACTGGTAATGCATTGACGGGTCCATAAAGTTTACTCAGAATTTTCCCCATTTCAAATTCAGAATTTAATTTTGTTCGATGCCTCTGCAAATCCGAAATGTTGCGATTGAACACCCACATGCGAGGTAGACAAGTTGTCCCATCGAGTCCATGTGGGAGTGTAGTGCCAAACAATAAATTTTTTGGCAAACAAAAATTGACGTGAACAGTGACGGTGATGAAAGCAATTCTCACGAATAAAGACGAACAATTGAGATGTCAAGAGAGAGAGAGAGAGAAAAGTTTGTCTAGGAGATGAGGTCCACTCTAACGAGGTGGATGAGTTTGCCGCAAGGGCCTCGCCCATGGTGAGTGGGCCCAAAACATGAAAGGTGTTTTGTCAACTCGTTAACCTAGACGCGTTAGTCTAATCCACTACTCCAATACTTTATATGATTATCTCATATGATTTAATTTTAAAATTTAGTCTAAACTATATTATTAATTCATATTATATTTTTTAATTTTAAAAATGAATTAAAAATGATTTATGATATATTTTAATGTATATATAAATTGTAAGTGGTATTATTTTAAGTTTATTATTCTTTATTATATATATGAAATAATTTTACATATTTATACTTAATCATTTAAATTCACATAACACACATTGAAATATATATATATATATATATATATATATATATATATATAGATATATATATATATATATATATATATATATATAATTTTCATTTGTGAAGTACATATTAAAAACATGGAGACCACTCACAAAATGACCAAAATAAAGAATAAAAACATAAATGTAACCTTTCCCTAAAAAATAAATATGTAACATTTTAAAATCAACCAACGATATGATTGACCTTAAACTCGAAAACTGACTTTAAAGTTTAGTGTGCTTAACTTAAAAGTTTAAATAGGATAAACTCGTCGTGAAACAATCTCGTGCTTCACATACCATATATGCATATAAAAGAGGCAAAAATGATTAACATTACTTTAAAGAAAGATTAAATTCAAATGGATTATTTAAAAATAAAACTAAATGGAAATCAATAATATCAAAATTTATTGTACAAGTGATATTATATGTTTCACTCATCTATTGTTTTCTCTTGTCAATTTTTTTCAAACAATGCATTGAAAGACGACCTCCTTTAGTCTTGCGGTGTGATTCATTGTTTACGCCCTGAAATAATTCGTGAGCATGTGTTTCATTGAAAGTTTGAGGAAAAATATTACACAAAAGTTTCATTTATATGAATTAACAAGAATGGCTGAAGAGGCAGCAAGTCCGTGCCTCGATATTGCAACTAATTGATATGGATAACATATTGATACAGAGAAGAAATTTGGAAAAACAAAAAAAAAACAATAATTAATTAATTAATTAATCAAGGTATGAATAATTATATACCTGATAAGCAAACTCGGGGAATAATTTCTCTATTTCATCATTCTATCAAAACATATTGGTTGATAAAATGCCATCTTGTTAAGGAAATTATGTCGGTACAAGAAGTTAGGGGAGATCCTAGGGCAGCTACAACTCTGGCTGAGATCAACAGAAGCATTCAAGAAATGAACCTCCATCATCACCGCCAGTATGTGTGCCTTGGCAAAACCGAGAAGGAAATACAATCCATGCACCAGGTAGATATGCCTGGTTCAAGTCTTAAGGACCCAGCTCTTGTTGAGTCAGATAATGATTGAGCAATCACGAGTCTAAGTTTATTTTTTGTTAATGATAGTGGATAGCTTTTATGTTTATGTTATATAGATGATAGCAAGTACAGACAATGATATTAGTTATTTATGGAAAATACGCAGTAGAATTAAGATGTATATGTTTTGGATGGCATACAATGCAGTCAAGCAACCAACAGACCTAGTTTCCTGCAGGCAGGTTGAGGCTTAATTTTGTATTTTCAACCCTGCTTTTTACTATAAATAGAAAATATTGAGGACCTACAAAGCTTACAAAAAAAAAAAGATACGACGAATACCTGTTTTTCAGCACCACCGTCTAGTGTCACATAAGAAGTGTATAGGACCTATCTAAGTGGGAAAAAATGTGTTCAGTACGTGAAACGTTAATCACATCTAGTGGTGCTTTGTAATTTCGATGCATGCATCATTGAAAGCTCGTCATCATATTTAGAAAAGGCATATTTCTTACATGAATTGTGTCTCCATCTCTACTGACACAATCATTCTCTGAAAAATACTTATATGCACCATCTGTTGAAACAAAGTAAGGCAATCAATTTTGCAATAGATGATAAAAAAAGAGACCATTCTCATAGGCATCTTTGACAGATTTTTTACTGCCAGTGTGAGCTGTAGATGAGGCCTTGAATGCAAGTTTTGTTTTGTAAGAGTTTGTACATGAAGAGTGTGTATACATGTGTTGCATATACATGTGTTCATGCAAAAGCCATACAATTTTTGTAAATTAAATTTGGAGTTCCTCACAAATAAAAATAATAATAATAAAAATAAATAAAAATTAAATATAATAATAATATAAAGTTAAATATAGAAAAACAAAACCTCAGCACGGGAGTTGGCATGTTTCCCACGTATCCCCTCTACACTAAATGTTTGATCGTTTGAATATTTTGTGACAGAGATTTAATGAATTTAAAATTATAATGGTTTTTTGATGGTACGCATGGAGGAAGGATTAATGTTTTACTCCTATTAACATTTCAATTGACCTTATTTGAAGCAACATCAAATAAGGTGAAACATAGTATGAAGGTATCCAAATTTTTTCCCTTCTTGAAAAAAGAAATGAAGGTATCAACACAATGTCGACCTAGTTGGAAGTCGTAAAGCAAAGTCTATCAGTGTTCATCAAAGAATTCCAGAAGCAGCTGGTCAATGCTCTCTAAGGTATACTATTTGAGCTCGAAGCCCCATACCAGTGATTATTGATGAAATAGATCATCGATACTCTTTAAGCTAAGGCCTGAAAATGGAATTTTAGGCGGTTTTCTTATCACCTCTGTTGCACAAACTATAATTGGAAGCTTTGCAAGAAGTATTGCTACTGGATGTGTTGCTCATTGTTTTGGGGTGGTGTTGGTCAGTAAGCTCGAGGATTCACCTCATTAACGCCAAGCTCGTAATTTTTAAATTTTTCACTCTCATTGATTAGTCTATTTGATGGTAAAACATCACCTCTAGAAGTTCTTCTGGGTTTCAGATTCAATGTTAGAAGTCGAAATGGAACCAGGAACCATAATGCCTTTAATTCTGCATGATTCTAGATACGTGTTCTTGCAAATTTCTTTCACGCATTTATGTAACATTAATGTGTTGTATTTGAATATTTTGTGCACAACATCTATTGGTAAAATCTTGAAACATCATATGGTGTTATCGTTTAAAGATTTATATTCGAGGATCCTTTGTAGAAAAATGTATTCAAGTTGGACTAGTAAAATGCTTGAATGTCATATGGTCTGTTTGACATTTAAATATTTATATTTGGGCTTTTAGTATTAGTTTTTTTTTTTCAATATTTTTTGCTAATTTATGGATTATGCATTCATTTAGAACTTGAATTGTATGGAGTAGTTAATATATTTTTATGGGTTTTGGGTAGTTCATTATGGAGTATTTAATATATTTTTGTGAATTTTGGGTGTAGGATTTTATTTTTTGGTAATTCTCTTGGTAAAATTCATTCACAAAAAGCGTTGTATGAATTGATATGTGAATATCATGTAATGTCTCTCTCCATATTCTATTCCAATATCAATATTTCTATAACATAGGTTGGTTCTACTGTTTTTTTAGAGCACTAATAAGTACTTAATGCTTTTGGTAAAGTTCCTTCACAAAAGGCACTATGTGAATTGGCATGTGAATATCCTTTTGAATTTTTAAAATTACTAAAGAAATTACACTCCTCTGAGGGCGTTAGAAACGGTCAATGATCAGAAGCTAAATTAGGGGAAAAACTTTGCTAAAAATTAAAATTTCTCATAATTGCTCCAAAATAGAACGAATGGATATGTATCGTCACCAGGAATCTGACGCACTTCATTTCACTCAAAACAGAGTTCGTATGAGGAAGATAGAGCCTTTTTTTCATTTTCCTAAACATCTAAAAATTTTGCTGAAAAGGACAGAATGGTGACACGACAACCTAGTTAGAAAAAATAATATTCTAGGAATATTCCTTCATTTCACCCAATGACACTATGCCAAGTTTTAATTCATGGATGGTGGCTAAGTGGGTGATTTGTTACATTTTCATTGGATTTGGAAGAGACCAATTGGGAGATGACAAGTGGCTAGCCCTAAGGCCGCCACGTCCCCCACAAAGGACGAAATATTATTAATGCAAAGGTTGGATTTAATTTTATGTATGGTGAGAAAAGTATATTGGCGGAAGGGCGGAGGTCGAGGTCAACCCCGCGACCTCCCCTACGCAATTGGAACGTCTAACCACTACACCGTGCCATCTAGACTTAATAATGAGAGGGGGGGTGAATAAACATTCTTTTCAATCAGTATTAGTATTAATCTTTCAGGGAATTATTTAATCTTCAATTATTATTAGTGTTTGTACAATGATAGCAGTAAACAAAAGGAACACAAATGCACACAATTTTTAAGGTGGAAACACCCTCTGGGAAAAAAACCACCTGAATTCTTTTCTAATAGTTCTTTAATATTCAACTCCAATTGAAAATAAAGTTCCAAATTCCTAGAATCTAGAAAATCATTCTTCTCCAGCTCCCACTCAATGGACGCTCGAACATCCGAGATTCTTCAGTAGTAAACTGAACGAATGCCCCAACACCCAATGAGCTACAACTCACCTTAGCACCACCCTACCACCCTAAAATTTTCATGGGCTTGAACTTGTAGGTGACTTCATGCACCAGCCTAGTACCACCCTACCACCCTATAGAAGACTAAACGAAGAATGGACTCATGTACTAGGGAAAATCATCCACTTTACAATGATATAGAATGATGTAGAAGAAGAAGACACACTAGACCATATCCCCAACTATGACACAAATACGTAATGATGATCCTAGACCTCCCAACACTACCTCTTCAATTCTTGGCAGATAGACACTTGTACAAATTTTATGATGATGCTTTTACAATGACTCAGTACAATTTCCCCTTTATAATGATTGTATGTAGTGTTGTCCACGTGAAGACTTCATTTGGTGAACTTCTTGCTGATGTTTTACACCTTCATTGCTACTCTTGTCATGCTATCCTTTCTCGCTCTTCATAACATTAGATCATGCATTGATTCTTATCCTGATGAATATATAATACTTGCAAAAATTCTTCAAGGAAATACCCATGACATGATAATAGCAAAACTTACCTCATCTTGAAGAGCATATGTTAGTGCAAAAAAAAAAAAAAATTACAATACAAAGAACCTAATGAAATTAAGAGATGAACATGCATATACAAAATATACTTAAGTGGATCTTACCTCTTTTGCACCTTGCTTTTCTTTGCTGCCTTAGAAATTCTATTCCTTTGCAGCCCTTGACAACACATGATCTAGCTTTTTGTTTCCTTCTAGGAGCTCGATATTGAATTTGGAGTATTTCTGTTATTTTAGATCCCCAATATGTGATTTTCGGTCCTATAGTAGCCTCTGAGTCTTGTTTACAATGCCACAAGTCTGACCCAATTTGGATTCTTCAAGCCAAATTTATGCCCAATCTTTCACAATGACCTAATTATGGACTAATTCAGTAGAGAGAACTTGTACGACATTCCACGTGTCACTGTTTCCTCATTTGGCTCTTAAATTGATACACAGAAAACTACAGTCTATGCACTATCTGCCTCATTTTACAAAATTCTAATCTGATACTCAGAGAGAGAGTTATGATAATTTTCCCAATGTCACCTCCTCTTTTTACAAAATTCTAATCTGATACTCAGAGAGAGAGTTATGACAATTTTCCCAAGGTCACCTCCTTGAGATGAAGTTCAAGAGCCTGCAAAAACCCTAACTTCCACAGATCATATCTCTGAAAATATTGCACACAATGATCTCAAATCTTGACACAAGCTTCCTTAGGATTTAGGATTTTACTCATACAAATTTGAGAATCTAAACCTTCGTTAAAAACAATTTATAAAGAAAATTCCATGATGGCCTGTTTCAAGTAGCGAAATCCCTACATGAGGAGGATATGAGGATCACAATTTATATAAATGCTTAGGTTGAGAGGGTCTTCAAAAAGTGAATGTGGGAGGGATTTTAGGAGGTTAAAATTTATTAATTGTTGACTTTTCAATGACCACAACCAATGATTAGTGTCATGCCACAACCCCATGGGGTTTTAGCCTACTAACTGGGGTTACTAACTTCAAACATGAATATATCTAAAACCGTGAAGAATTACGTCACATGCCATATATTAATGAAAACATATCGACAAGTAGAAACCATAAAAATATCCTTGACTTGGAATATAGTAAATTGGTAGGTAAAAATTCCCATGCAATATCGACTAGCACGTGGTGTTTCTTGGGTTGACATCAATGACAATCACTAATCAACAATCTCCCCCTTTGGCATTGGTGGAAAGAAAAGTACTCCCCCTATGATCATGACACCTCTTCCTACAACATTATCACCCCCTTTGACATTAATGGAAAAGGGTAACCCCTCTTTACACACAACCATCCTGCAAACTTGTACGCACTTCCACTCCCCCTTTATTTTCTGAATAAGGAAAATTTAATGAGAACTTGGGAGAATCCAAAGCTTCTAGTGAATATATTCAAATGCTTCATGAGGTAAAGGTTTATTGAAAATATCAACGATTTTTTCTTTTGTACCAACATATTCAAGTTTGATATTCTTTTCAACAACTTATTCTATAACAAAATGATATTTGATCAGAATTTGTTTTGTTTTTTAATGCATGAAAGGAATCTTGGAGATGCTGATGGCACTAGTGTTATCACAGAAGATGGGAATTGGCTCACTGAATTGTACTTGAAGATCTTGCAAAGTTTGTTTCATCCAAAGGACTTGAGTACAACAAGCTGCCACTACAATGTATTCTGCTTCTGTAGTAGATAACGAGATTGAGCTTTTCTTTTTTCTCAACCCTGATACAAGACAACCACCTAGATAGAATGTTGCTCCACTAGTACTATTAAGATCATCAATGCCTCCTGCCCCATATGCATCTGTAAAGGCTTTAATAATGAGATTGTTACCCTTGGGATACCACAAGCCATATTCTGTTGTGCCCTTTAGATATCGAAGAATTCTTTTGACGGAAATAATCTGTGATTCTTTTGGTGCTGCTTGGAATCTTGCTACTTGTCCAACTGCTTGCATAAAATTTGCCTGGGAGGTTGTTACATATATAATAATACCAATAATAGATCTGTACAACCTTTTATCCACATCCTTAGATGAGTCATCTATGCTCAATTTTCAACCTATTACCATTAGATTAAGGACGGGTTTGCAATCTTCCATTTTCAATTTCTTGAGAATTTCCTTGATGTACTTGGCTTGGCATATAAATATACCTTTCTATTGTTGAGATATTTGAAGCCATAAGAAGTATGTCAGCTCACCAAGTAAAGACATCTCGAGCTCGCTTTGCGTCTTTGTATAAAAGTTATTACTTAGTCGATCATCATTGCTACCAAATATTATATCATCCACATATACCTCAATGATTGTTAAATTATCTTTATCTATTTGTACATAAATATTGCTATCAGCAGTACCTTTCTTGAACCCTTGTTGACGTAGATATCCACCAAGACGAGCATACCATGCTCTGGAAGCCTGCTTGAGACCATATAGAGGCTTCTTTAACCTGCAAACATTGTCTTCTTTTTCTGATAGTAGAAAACCTTCAGGTTCTTCGATGTAAACTTCTTCCTCTAATTTTCCATTCAGAAATGTTTACTTAACAACCATTTGGTAGAATTTTATTTTTCTTGAACATGCATAGGTGAGAATAATTCAGATGGCTTCCATTATGGAAACTGGTGCAAATTTTTCATCGAAATCAATTCCTTCCACTTGTTCATAGCCTTTGCAAACAAATCTTGCTTTGTTTCTAGTAACCTGTCCATGTTCATTCGATTTGTTCCTAAACACCCATTTAGTCCCAATGAAATTTTTATCTTTTGGTCGTGAACTAATTCCTCGGTGTTATTCTTCTCGATTTTATCCAATTATTCATTCATAGCTACTACCCAATGTTCATTCTGGATAGCTTCCTCAAAACTACTAGGCTCAAAAATTGCTAGAAAAGCAATGTGAGCTTGTTGGGATGAACGAAGTTGTCGACCTTCATTTATGTCACCAATGATTTTATTTTCTGGATGGTTCCTTTGAATCCATTCTTTTGTTCTCTTTGTAGGAGCTTCTTATTTTTGTTTCAGCATATCTTGATGATCCTTATTTACTTCTTCTTGTTATATAATTTTCTTTGTGTATTTTTCAACCTCTGTCTCAAGTTTCAAAGATTCTAGATCCTCATCATTATTTGTTAGACACCATCTTCATCAAATGTAACATTTATTCTCTCCACTATATGTTTTCGTGTTAGATTATAGAATTTATAGCCCTTTCTTTTGCGTGAGTAACCAACAAAGATACCTTCGTCAACATGTGATTCAAACTTAACCAAATTTTGATATTCTCTTTTGAAATAACATTTTATTTCAAAGATTTTGAAATATTTTACATTAGTCAGTTTTCATTTCCATAATTTATATGGGGTATTTTTGTAATTATTTCTGAGAAGACTTCGGTTCATAATGAAGACTTCCATATCAATTGCTTGAACCCGGAAATTTTCATCCAAGTTTGAGTCCTTCAACATTGTTCTACCCATTTCTTGTACGATTGTGTTCTTTCTTTCAACAACTCCATTTTGCTAAGGTGTTCGTGCTGTTAAAAATTGTCTTTTTGTTCCATTTTTATCACAGTATTTATGAAATAATTTGGAAGTGAATTCTCCGCTACTATCCGATCTTAGAAAATTTATTTTCAAATCAGTTTCATTTTAGACCAACTCCTTGTAGATCTTAAAGCACTCAAATGCTTTAGATTTTTTCTTTACGAAACTGGCGGCTGTCATCTTGGCATAGTCATTTATCATTAACATGAAATATAATTCTCCATCTAAGCCTTTTTCTCTCAGAGGACCACATATATCAGTATGTATCAATTCCAATGGATTTGATGCAAAGTGTTCTTTTTTTTAAATTCGAATTTTATCAGCTTGCCGTGCCAACAGGCCCCAGATCGTGTGTTGGAAGGTTTTTAGATTTTCGGCATTTCTCACACTACTTACTTTCGGATTATCCTGACAAGATTGTTAAATTTTATGTGACCCATTCGTTTGTGTCATAACCAACTTTCATCTTCTTTAGCTACTAGACATGATTTAGTTACTTCATCTAGACCATATATGTCGTTTGGAGCTCGATTTGCTATAGCCACAATTTTACCATACCTGCCTTTCCTAATTTCACATTTTGTGGAGTTGAATAACATTATGTGTCATTGATTGCACATTTGTCCAACACTGAGTAGATTGTGATTCATATTTTCAACTAATAGAACATTCTTGGCTAGAACATCTTTGCTTCCGAGAGTGATGGTACCTTCTCTTATAACATTTGAAGATCCATCATTTCCAAAGGATACAATTCCATCCTTCTTCTCTTTCAAACATAAAAAATTCTTTATATCTCCAGTCACATGCGTTGAGAAACTGCTACCAACATACCACACATATTTGTTGTTTTGAGCCTTAAGAGCGAGAGAACAATTATCAATCTTCTTCTTCTGTGGCTTCAAAGATTCTTCTAGAGGATTTTCAAGTCTGCAATCTTTGGCTATGTGTCCAAAGTTTTGACATTTGTAAAATTCCATATTATTTCTTAAATGTTCAAATCTATTAATGTTTTGTTGAGCCCTGGGAGGTTCATATTTGAAATATCTCCAGGAATTGTATTGGTTCCTAGGGTGCGTGTGACATTCTATAGCTTTATGACCAAATTTTCCACATGAATAACAATAGCCATGAAAAATATGTTGGGACCTGGATGGAAATACTCGTCGAGGAATTGTCTTCCAAGGTTGTTCTTGCGAATCTTGTCCAATGAAGTCTACATGCATGTGAGATCTCTTAGGTTCATTGTATTTTGTTGTAGAAGGCCCTGCTTTTTCTTCTTTGTAAACGAGGCTAGTTTTGTCGTTGTAGGATCGTTGATTGTTGATAAGTTCTTCCAATGCCCTTGAATTGTTGGCATAGTTTTGGACAGTTTTTCCCTTCTTCACTTCCTTACGCAGTGAGACTACTTTGGCTTCCAATTCTTCCCTTTCTTGGTTTCTTTCTTCCAACTTATTTTGAAGTGACTGTTTAATACATTTATGTTCTTCAACTTCAATTTTGAGACCTTGAACTTATTCTTCAACAGTATTGGAACATATCTTCTCAGCCTTGAGCTCTTTTATAAGCCTAATTTCCTCCTTAGAAAATTCTTCTATGGTCAACCCTTCTTCTTCTTTGTTTGATACAAATTGTTTATTATGCTTGGCCATAAACAATACTCTCTCATTGGATTCTTCTTCACTCTCACTGTCTTCATCAGATGATGATCTTTCTTCTTTAGAGAGAAAGTTACTTTTGAGCCCTTTATTTTTCCTTTTTTGTTGAATTTATTAAAGCCTTTGTTTCCTTTTGAGTTACCATCACTTCTGTTCAAACATTTTGCTGCAAAATTCCCAACCTCACCACAGACGAAACATATCAATGAAAGTTTACCTTTAAATTTTCCCTTAAAAATTTTTAGTTTTCTCATCAAGTAAGCATATTCTCCATCTGAAAGACCTTCTTCATCATCTTCCTTTTCTTCACACTTGTAGGTGCAGGTAGTTTCCTTTGAAGGTTGTTTGTCCTTATTGGTTTTCTTATATGCAACAAACATAGTTTCTAGATGTGAAGTACCCTCTTCTTCATCAAGTATCATTTCATATGCTATGAGAGCTCCATGTAATTCCTCTTTGCTGATTTTTTCCAGATCTGCACTATATTCTAAGACTGATACCTTTGGCTTGAATCTCCCTAGTAACATTATAAGAATATTTCATATAATAGTCTTCTTGTTAACATGCTCCCCCAATCCTTCCAGAGTGTTGGTTATTTCATCAACGTGTTGGAAGTATGCAACAATGTTGCCATCTCCTTTCATTCTGAATTGCTCAAATTTTTCTCTGTAGATTTGAAGCTTTGCTTCTTTGACATTTGAGTCACCTGCATATATATTCTCAAGCTTGTCCCATACATTTTTGGAGGTTTTACAACCCAACATCTTATGATAATTAGACTCAATAAGTCCATTGATAATAATATTCTTTTCTTTTTCATTATTTACCAATTTCTTCTTACCTTGTTCATATGCGGTTGGTGTAAAGCCATTTTGAACATTTTCCCATACTTCATAACCTTGTGCCAAGAGATATATCTCCATTTTTCCTTCCCAGAGTGCATAATTATTTTCATTGAACGGCGGTACACCATTCTTGCTATTCTCCATGACCTCATTCCAGCTATTAAACTTCTATTGAAGGAACCAAGATCTGATACCAATTCTTGGAAATACTGAGAGGGGGGGTTGAATCATTATTCCTTTCAATTAGTATTATTATTAATCTTTCATAGCATTATTTAATATTCAATTATTATTAGTATTTGTACAATGATAGAAGTAAACAAAAGGAACTCAAATGCACACAATTTTTATGTTGGAAACCCCCTTCGAGACCAAAACAACCTAAATGATTTTCTAATAATTATTTAATATTCAACTCCAATTGAAAAGAAAGCTCCAACTTCCTAGAATCTAGAAAAAAAATCATCTCCAGCTCCCACTCGATGGACGCTCCAATGCCCAAGATTCTTAAGTAGTCAAATGAAGGGATGCCCCAACACCCAATGAGCTATAACTCACCCTAGCACCACCCTACCACCCTAAATTTTTCATAGGCTTGAACCTGTAGGTGACTTCATGCACCGACCTAGCACCACCCTACCACCCTATAGAAGAATAAAAGAATAATGGACTCTTTTAGCAAGGAAAATCATCCACTTTACAATGATATAGAATGATGTAAAAGAATAACACACACTAGACCATAACCCAAACTATAACACAAATAACTAATCATGATCCTAGACCTCCCAACACTTCCTCTTCAATTCTTGGTAGATAGACACTTGTACAAATTTTACAATGATGCTTTACAATGACTTGGTACAATGATAACTTCCCAATGACTGTATGCAGCGTTGACCACGTGAAGGCTTCATGTGGTGACCTTGTTGTTGTTGTTCTGCACCTTGATTGTTGCTCTTGTCATCCTACCCTTCTCACTCTTTAGAACATTAGATCATGCATTGAGTCTTATCTTTATGAATATATAATACCTACAAAAATTCTTCAAGGAAATACCCATGACATGATAATAGCAAAACTTACCTCATCTTACAGAGCATATGTTAGTGCTAAAAAAAAAAAAACAAATTAGAATACAAAGAACCTAATGTAATTAAGAGATGAACATGCATATACAGAATATACTTACTTGTAGCTTACCTCTGCTGCACCTTGCTTTTCTTTGTTTTCCTATAAATTCGGGTCCTTTGCAGCCCTTGACAATACATGATCTAGCTTTTTCTTTCCTTCTAGGAGCTTGATATTGAATTTGGTGTATCTCTATTATTTCAGATCCTCGATATGTGATTTTCAGTCCTGTAGTATTCCTCTAAGTATTCTTTCCAATGACATAGTTCTGACCCAATTTGGATTCTTCAAGACAAAGTTATGCCCAATATCTCACAATGACCTAATTATGGACTAGTTCAGTAGAGCGAACTTGTACGGTGTTCCACGTGTCACTGTTTCCTCATTTGGCTCTAAAATTGATACACATAAAACTAAAGTATGTGCACTATCTGCCACTTTTTACAGAATTCCAATCTGATACTCAGAGAGAGAGTTATGATGATTTTCCCAAGGTCACCTCTTTGAGATGAAGTTCATGAGCCTGCAAAAACCTTAACTTCCACCGATCATATCTCTGAAAATATTGGGCACCATGATCTAAACTTTGTATACGAGCTTCCTCAGGATTTTAGCTTCACTTCATAAAAATTTCAGCTTTTGAACCTCGCAGAAAAAATATTATAGCACAAATTCCATAATGACCTGTTTCAAGTAGATAAATCCTTAAATGAGGAGGATATGAGGATCACAATTTATCTGAATGCTTAGGTTGAGATGCTCTTCAACAAGTGAACATGGGAGGGATTTTAGGAGCATAAAAATTATTAATGATTGACTATTCGATGACAACAACCAATGATTAGTGTCATGCCACAACCCCATGGGGTTTTGGCCCACTAATTGGGGTTACTAACTTCAAACATGAATATATCTCAAACCGTGAGGAATTTACGTAGCGTTCCATATATCAATGGAAACATCTTGACAAGTAGAAACCATGTAAAATATCCTTGACTCAAAATATAGTAAGTTGGTAGGTAAAAATTCCCATGGAAGATCAGGGTAGCACATGGTGTTGCTTGGGTTGACATCAATGGAAACCATTGATCAACATATGTTTATCCAAATTTTTCGACGGAGGAAATAACAGACAAATCTTACCACAGAACCGTGACCCGTGACCTATGGAGGAGACCATTGAGTAATGGCATGGATTAAAATTTAATGTGGGTTAATTAACCCCTAACCACCGTAGTTAACCCTAATCCTATTTTTTAATTCAGATTTGTTTAATCATGCTAAATGTGCTAAGCTCCATTTTAAACTATAGTTAACCAATAATTAAACCATACTTATCACTTGCAGAGAATTTAGCAGAGTCTGCCATTTTTGGTAGAGCTCCAGTTTTTTTCGGGCTTAACTGGAGTTTCTATAGATTTGGAGGAGTTTTCCTAGTGAAAATTGAAGAAGCCATAACTTTGGCATTTTTCAACCAAATTAGGCTAGAAAACGAGTCAATACTAGATGATTTGAATGCTCTGAGCATGATGGCGCAGGATGCAGAGGCAAAGGATCACTTCTATAAGTGCTCTTTTCACTTTGAAGATTAAGAATCCTAGGGCCATGACGAGAGGAGGCTATTTCTAGATCATCAGAAGACCATTTGTAGAGCTTCAAGATTTTATTTTCAGGTTTTTGGGTCTTCTAAATCTAATGGATCAGGTTCCAAATCCATTGGAGCACTGGAGGTGTATTTGATAAGAGAATTGACCATTAATCGAAAGAGGGCCTAACCATTGAAGTAAGTGCATGGGGATGTAGCCCAGGAGAGATGAACTATGTTATCAACTATTGTGTAATTTTTTTGTTGTGTGTTATTTCTCTGCAATTTACTTGTTGTACATGTGTTTTGAAGAGCTAATTTATCAATGAATTTCTTATAAAAGACACTTAAACTTGACACATAAACCCCCACATAACTAGATAATTTGAGACGATCCTAAACACATTTATTTTATACTGATGAGGGAGCTAACACAACAAAACTAGTTTTCCCATATTTAGATAAAGATGGTATCAGAGCACAATTTAGCTCATTTTAGCTCTGAGATGGTTTGTGAAGGTTAGCTAGAGAATTAGCTATTGGCCTTGTAAATTGTGCAAGGATAATTTTGATGTGTACAAGTTTATGTCTGTAAGTAGAAGTTCGAGATTGAGGACTTAGCTCTCAAATCATATCAAAGAAGCTTTTTATGCATTACAAGTGTGATCACAGATTTCATCAAATTATGTTTGTAATCCATCTTTCTTAGCACGACTCTTTGATAAAGAGATCTTACAGAAGCTCTACATCATGAGAGATATTTTGCAAGAGTTGGTTGAATATAGGAAGGATAACACTATACTTCAAGAGTAGTTGAGTGCCATGAAGGAGGAGAAGCAAAAAATTCTTGAAAAGAAGCATGAGATGGAGATTCAACTCCATATTGTAAATGAAAACCTAGCAAAGTTGCATGAGATGGAGACTCAACTCCATGATGGCAAGGAAACCTTATCCAAGTATGTCCATGAAAAAGAGGTATGTAATTCAAGTTTATCTTCAATTTCCTCTCAAAATAAATGTGTAGGTGCTTTTGAAAGACACGCTAGAGGAATAGGTTCCAAACTATTGATGAATATGGGCTATGAAGGTAAAGCATTAGGAAAACATGCACAAGGCATAATTGAGCCAATTGTTGTTTAGGAAATACCTAGGTATTTGGGTCTTGTTTATGTACAACATGATGAAGAATGCTCCAAAGCCAAGGAGGCACATGAAGGTGTTCCAAGAAGGACTTTCACTACATGTTCATTACCTCAATCTTGTGAAGTTTGTGTTCATGAGGAATGCAAAATTTTTACACCCACTTTGCAAGAAGATGCTCATAAGCATGCAACTAATGGAAATTCCAAACAAAAGGATGTTGTAAGCTCTAAGGAAATTGAATCCATTGTTGGTATTTCAAAGAGAGCCACTACTTCATAAAATTCACTTCCTCAAGAAGGCGAAAAAGGTGAATGTGCAAGGTATAATTATGCATTTAATCAATTTTCTTTTGATTACGATAAACATAGTAAATATTCAGATAAGATTTGGAGAAAGCTTGCATGTTCCTTTTGTGGTTTGAATAACCATATTGTTTCGAGGTGTTGGAAGAATATATCCATGCACATGAAACATTCAAAACAAAGGAGACACAAAGCCAAAGGTCCATTAGATAATGGAAACCATGTTATAAAGAAGATGCACTTATTTTGCACTCGTTGCCATAAGCAGGGTCATCTTGTAGACAAGTGTTGGACTTTGTATCCAACAAGTCATCCATGACATTTGAGGAAGGTGGAGAGAGAGATATTGACAAGAATGGAAATGAGGATTCCATAATTGATGTGGGCTAGGATGATTCACATGATGAAGTGCAGCTGAAAGAAGCACCATTGAAGTGGTTTGGAAAGAGATGATTAGATTTATTAACCAATTAAGGCCTTGCATTTCTTTTGATGATTCGTGAAAATATTGCCTTATTTGATGCATTCCTTTTCCAATTAAATGTAAATAATGTAAACTATGAAATGGGAACTATAAACTCAAAACATGAACTCTAGCCAAAAAACTCGAAAAAGCATGAAAAAACAGCTCTTAAACAAAAATTTGCGATGCTGAAATAATTTTTTTTATTTCAGAGGTAAAGTTTCAACATGTTTAAAAAATGGCACTGAAAACCAATTATTGTGTGCCAAAAACGTCCTCAAAACGAAAAGTGAAGATGCTTGAATAACATTTTTTTTTCAAGGACAAATTTTCAACTTTTTGAAATACAATGTAAAAGATAAAATATCATCACTCCAAACAAACTTAAAATTTCAAAAGAAAAATGAAAAAAAAAAATTAAAATAAAAACAAGAGTTAACACAATTAAAAAAAAAAGTTAATAAAAATAATAAGTAAACAAAAATATATATTACAAAAAAAAATACAAAATTAAATAAAAGGACAACAAGAAATCAAATACATAGAAGTATATACAAAAGCCAAAAAGAAAAAATCAAACATAAAAATAGAAAAAGGAAAAAAAACAAATTATATATATATAATAAAAAATATAAAAAAATAAATAATTAAAAAATAAAAAATATAATTAAAGAAACAAAATTAGCGAAAGAAACACAAAAAATAAATAATACTTTATTAGACAATTAAAAAAAAAAAACAAAAATCAATAAAATAAAAAAAATAAACACGTAAAAAATTCAAAATTCAAAATAAAAATAGTAGACAATTAAAAATAAAAAAAAAATTATTTTTTTTTTAAATAATTTAGAAAAAAAAAAATTTAAATATGTAAGAAAAAACGTTAAAAAAAAAAAAAAAAAAAAAAAAAACCTTAAAAAAATTAGAAAACAATCACAATTAAAATTACTAAAAAAACTTTAGAAAATAAAAAAATGAACACATATATAATTAAAATTTAAAAAAAAAAAAAAAAAATTAATAAAACATTAAAAAAAATCTAAAAACAAATTAAAATAAAAAATATATAATAACAAATATATAAAAAAATAAAACATTTGTTTCCCCCTCAGTTTTCCCTTGGCCGGCCTGCCGATTCCTCGTAATCGTGCTGGAGCCCGCCCACCGGCCCAAGGGGTCAGCGCATACCCCAAACTCCTACTGGGTGGGGGGGGGAGGGGGGCAATCGATTCTCAGAATCGGTGGTGAGCCCTGTTAGGTGGCTCGAGGGGTGACCGACGGAGCTTGGCCAGCTCTGTCGGCCCACGACAACCACCCGTCAAGGCTGGCCAAAGCCTATTCTTAGAATAAAATTTGACGAGGCATATTCTGAGAATCGGATTTTCTGAGAATCAGATTTTCTGAGAATCGGATTTTCTGAGAATCTGATTTTGAGAATCGGATTTTCTCGTTCAACAAGGCATATCCGATTCTGAGAATCGTATTTGTAGGTCAGTGGGGCAAATCCGATTCTCAAAATTGGATTTTCCTAGTAGGGTAGGCAAAATTGATTCTTAGAATCGGATTTACAGGCCGAGGAGAAAAATCTGATTCTCATATCAGAGTTGGTGGATTGAGGGTTCAAATCAGAATTTTGGATGCATAGGTGGATGCAGAGTGGCTGTGCCATTTCTGAAAATTGGTTATAATAACCATTTGAAGCATTATTGAGTGTTTTTTCCCACCTAAATTTTTTGTGAGATCTATTACCTTTTGTGCAGAATTTTCTAGAAATGAATAGATATTTGGGTTCCTCTCACTGAGCTACCCATTTAAGAAAAAAAAGAAGCTCAAACAGAGTCCCAGAAGAAAAGTTATTTTTGATTTAACGTTGGTAGTTTATTTAGGTTAAGCAGATCTGATTCTCAGAATCGGATTTGCAGGCCGATGGGGCAGAGATTCTTAGAATTGGATTTTCCCTACCATCCACGAAAATCTGATTCTCAGAATCAGATTTGCATGTTCGGAGAGGAAAATCCAATTCTGAGAATCTAATTTGCAGGTCTGTGGGGCAAATCCGATTCTGAAAATCGGATTTGCCCAACCTGAAAAAACTACCAATCCTAAATCAACAATAACTTCGCTTCCACGACTCCATTTGAGGTGATTTTTTCTGTTGAAATTTGGTAGCTCGATGAGAGGAATCCAAATATCTACTATTTTTTGGGGAATTCTACACAAAAGGTAACAGATCTCACAAAAACTTCAGGTGGAAAAAAAACACTCAATAATGCTCCAAATGTTTATTATAACCAGTTTTCGAAAATGGTGTAGCCACTCTGCATCCACCTATGTGGCCGAAATTCTGATCTGAAACCTGAGTCCGCCAAGTCTGATATGAGAATCATATTTTCCCCGTTGGCTTGCAAATCTAATTTTGAGAATCAGATTTGCACGCCCATCCCAAAAAATTCGTTTCTGAGAATCAGATTTTCCCCACCACCCAGGCAAATCCAATTCTTAGAATCGTGTTTTCTCGATCAAGGGACAAATCTGATTTTTAGAATTGGATTTGCTTGCCAGCCTGGAAAACCTAATTCTCATAATCAGATTTGCCCCGCCGGGTGGCCGTCATGGGCCGGCAAAGCTTGGCCAGCTCCGTCGGCCCACTACGGCCGCCCGTCGAGCCGCCCGACCAGCCCCTTCGGGTGGCGCAAGGGGCGGTCTTCATGGGCCGGTGGAGCTTGGCCAGCTCTGTTAGGCCACGGTGGCTACCCTTGGGCCACCCGGTGAGGCTACCCAGAGCCGATTCTCAGAATCAGCTCCGACAAGCCCGGTTAGGTAGCTTGGGGGGTGACAGTCCTGGGCCAGCGGAGCTTGGCTGGCCCACGGCAGCGGGCCTCGGGCAACCCAACTATTATTTCTTTTTTATTTTTATGATTTTTTTTTATTTTTTTATTTTTTTTTTGTATTTTTATGATTTTTTTTTTAATTTTTTTTTTCAATAAAATTATGTGATTTTCACTTCCTGTTTTAAGATAAGAAAAAAAAACATTAAAAAATTAAAAACTAAAAATTTGTATAATGTGATTTTCGCTTCATTCTTTATGTGAATCATTTAATTTTTGGAAAAAAATGTTATTATTATTAATATTTGACATAAAATTCATAAAAAATGCTCATTTTTATACTTATTTTGGTTAATTTTTTTTTATAAAAATGGTTTATTTGACATGTCACTTTTAACAAAAAGACTCAAAATGTGTATTTTTTTAGTTACATCTATATTCAAAATGTGTACTTTTATGTAAATTTTTTAAAAATCTTGTTTTTTAGTGACAGGTATTTCATGGGAAGTATTTAATAATATATAATTGGATAGAAGATGGAAACTTTGAAATTTTGGTTTTTTTTTTTTTAACACCACAAAAGATCAAATATCTCACTACAAAAAAAAATGAAATGAAAAAAACCAAAACAAAAACCTGAAAAAGAAAAAAACTTAAAATTTTGTTAAATTTAGAAAATAATTATTAGTGTTAAATACATTAGAAAATTTAAAGTAAAAAATAATTCTTTATAAAAAAATGGAAGATGATGGCAACAACACTTTTCAAAATCAACATTAAAATCAATAACATTTTAAAAATAATTTTTATACTTGGTACATTAGAAAAATTAATGTGTAAAAAACATGCTAAAAAAATTAAGAGTATTCTGAATCAGCACTTTTCAAAATCAGATGATTTTTTGCTACTTATAAAATGTGGGTACTCATTTCATTCCCGTTTCAAAGTTTACATTGTTTTTATTTCTTTTTTTGTAGAATGCATGATTGCATGTTTACGCCAGGAATGTATTTGAAAGGGATATGTTGACGAATTGTTTCATGAGATTTGAAATTCTTTTTGTTTTGGTAGAAGAATCATCAAGTTATTGAGAAAAATCATGTACAATAACTTTTGTTTAACTTGAGAGTCAATTATTTGAAGAGGCATGTTTCTTCGAATTGTATTTAGTCGATGGTTTGTACACCAAGATGTAAGAGTAGTTGGTGATGTTCAGATTATGTGGCATTTGTTTCTTTGAAGGATAAAAATAAAGAGTTTGTTAAGTTGTATTTATTGCATGATTTGTTTTTCAAGATTAATGGTTGTGCTTGTGACAAGATGTTGCAGGATTTTGGAAGGTCCACTCTTGAGCGAGAGGCTCATGATTAGCCTTAATTCTCAAATCATGGCATGATTAGCATGTCAATACTGGAGGATGATGGAATCAAGAAGCAGAAAGTGGACAAGGTGCCAAAAATATTGTAGCAAAGACAACAACCATTGTAGACCATTTTATGTGTTGACGCCAAGAAGCGAAAGAGATAGTGAATGCATTATTCACTACAAGGAAAATACCCTCTAGCAAACTTTTATGAGGAAACCCTTATAAAACTAGCCCAGAAAACCATTTGTAATGGAGGATAATAGAGGAGGTTGGAGGGTGGAGGTTTTTACGGGTGTTTTTTTCCGGTGCGTTTCTCATCCTAAATCGCACCGGTACATTCCACTAGAGAAAGCACTAGTGTGTACTATAAATTGGCACACTGGGACACCATGCACTCAGTACAAACCTTTTTGATGCATCTAATTAATGTAGCGCACCAGTGTGTCCTGAAAACCCGTGCCAAAACTGAAACAACCCACTGCGGTTGTAAGAAACCACCTGGTGCGCCTCAAAAACCCACGCAGAGGGTTAAATAAAAACAAATTATGGCCAAAAATCTTCATCTTTCACTTTTTAGCTCTCCTTAGCTCTCATGAACTGGTGCAAATTTACCTTATTTGAGGTGCCCTGCCATCGGTCCTCCCATTGCATGCACTGTTGTTGTCCATTGTGCACCATCTCCATTTCAAAATTTTCAAAACGGTGGAAAAAATTAGTTTTGCAAATTATACAGCAAATATGCCTCCTCGATGCTGAAATGTACAAGTATTTTACTTTTTTTTCCATAATTAAACCTTTTAGTGGATTAGTTTTTTAAAATAACTTAAGATTCACCCCCTTTAAAAAAAATAAAAAAATCTTGCGCAGTGTGTTTGAAACATTCGGCTTGCACTAGTGTGCGGTGTTGCCTGTAAATTTACAAGGCACACTGTAACCGGTGATAACGGCATCCACACCGATTCCAGGGCAGTACCGAAAGATGGACCATGCCTTTTTTAAATTTACAAAAGTTGCACTGCGGTCAGTTACCCGGTCGCACCATTGACCATGTCCAACTGCGGGAGGGTGGTGCATTGGCTAAAATATGCGCCCTGGGGTAGATATTTTTGTCAGCGCATGACCCTCCTGAACTAGGACATAGTCAATTGTGCAATCATGAATATGACCACACCATTGACTATGTAGTGATGTCAGGAGGGCGGTACGCTGCCTAAACTATATGCCTCGAGGCACATAATTTGGTCAGCACAGTGCCCTCCCGATATGAGTACATAGACAACGGTGCGGTCGGTTGTACCACCCTACCATTGACTGTGTAATGATGCTAGGAAGGCGATGTGCTGACAAAAGTATCTACCCCAAGGCGAGTAGTTTGTTTAGTGCACCACCCTCCCGAATTTTTTCATAGTCAACGATGCGATCAGTTATATGACTACACTTGTAGCAATTATACAACATGCATGTATATCTTGGATTCACCTGATCTTAAAATGTACTAAATTTAAATACTGAATCAGTTCTATAAATATTTTTTGGAATTAAAAACACAATCACCAATCACATGAACATGAAGAAAGATCACTCACACAAAACATAGTTAATTTCCCGGGGAAAGCTTGCTTCTCAAAACCCCTCTATCATATATTGTATATTCAACAAGGAATCATGAAACAATTACATACAACTCTTCTCACAATAGCCCTCCTATATTTAGCTAATTGTCTCACACTAATCCAGTCAAAATCGGGCCAATACTTAGCCTATTATCACCCTATCTTCAACCTACCTTTCTCATGCAATTGATGAGGAATACAATCCCTATTCACAAGGAATTCCAGCCTTCCTACACTGCATTGAGTATCATGGGAATCCTGTGGTGTTTTAACTACACCTGGGTAACCTACTAATATCACAACTAATAGTTACACTTCCCTTTCACCTAGATCTCAACTTGGTCTCAAATGGAACTGACATGCATGCAACTAATAATGATAAATCACCAGTTTCATGTTAGATCAGTTATTGTGAGTCAATTAATATACAATTCACTTGATCTCTCACTAGTGTATAGGACAGTTACAACTAGCACAACTGCATTTAACTCACTTAACTGAGTTAAACTAATTACAACCAGCATTAACTAATGCACCATTTCACTTCGAACTCTGTTACAACTAAAATTACTCTGCATGCCTTACCAACTACCGTCAACTCGGAATTCATGAGTTAATTGAGTTTATCACACCCAGTTAACTATTACAAGTTATTTTGATATTAGATTACATTCTATTGTCCATATTAATTAAGGGATAACTAAACTAGACATGCACAAAATTTATCCCACACTAGCGTAGGTGTTTCTTAGACCTCCTGGTAACTCACTTAGTGTAGGTGCCGCTTGGACCTCCTGATCCCACACTTAGTGTAGGTGCTCCTTGTTGTTTCTGGATGCCAATTTCATTGTTTCTTATTGCAAACTTCAACACTCCCTCTCAACAAGAAAGGAATGTCCATGTATGCGACATGCACCTCATGCATGCGACATGCAACCTTATGCATGTGAAATTCAACCTAATGCATGCGACATATAACCCTTGTATGCAACATCCAACTCTTTGCATGCAACACTTCTCTAGTGTTTCTCACACATGCAATGTTTGCATGCAACACTTCCGAAACTGAATAGCCTCCAGACAAATGAATCAGTCTAATGCATATGTCATCAGAGTCTTCTGACTACTACTAGCTACTCCACATGTATACTGGATTCTCTGCAATGTTTACATCAACATCCATGCACTCTACATTGCTACCAACTATGATCTGCGCTCCAGTATCCGACAACTGTCACTCTGATTTCTGTCTTCCTCACATCTGTCTACATCAATTTAACTAATGTTGCTATTGCTGTACTGTGGGATCCTCGTAGCCATGTTTTATCCATGAGACACACCATCTCTAGGACCCTACCAAAATTTCTTCTTATGATTAATCTTGCATGTTGCCCCACCTCACACCTGGAGGTATAGCTGCATTCACTCCCTTTGCCCATCTCGCCTGAAATTTCTCTTCATGAGTGGTTTGTGCCACTCCATGATCCTCCGCATGTGTTTGCTCCACATCTTCAGGTTCATTCTTTGGAACCAAGAGTTCCTCATCTGCATGAAAATAAATCTCCCTCTCAATGGTCAATTGCACGGCTTTCTCACACTTCCCAATGGTTGAAAGCTTTATAGAAATAATATCTACATAGACTATATAGAGATTCTTAACTCGAATCCCAATCTTCTTGGATTTTGCTATCGCTTTGTGTCACAGGAAAACTTTTTCTTCACTAAAAAAAACATCATAGCCTCTATCCTCTAACATTGTAACTGAGGCTAAATTTTTCTTCAAACCTTGTACATGCATTAACATTTTTAATTGAAATATTTTACATGAATACCTCTGGAAGGTAATGGTACCAATCCTGGTAGCACTGTACCACCCATCATCACCCATTTCAATATGCATCTAGAGATCCTTCTCCTCCAAGTTACTAAAAATTTCCTTCTCTCCCGTCATGTGAAAGGAAGCACCACTATCCAAGTACCACCCCGATCCCTATGCACTTGACCCCATGCATGCGATCAGTGAGAATTCAAGCTCAAATTGCGAGGGTAAAGCCTCACTAGTTGTAGATCCTGAAGCCTTCTTGTTCTTCTCCTTTGTGGACAAATAGTGACATAATGTCCATGCTCGTGACAGTGAAAGCACTTCACTCTAAACATGTTGCACTCCTTGCCTTCACTGGTTTCAAATTTCGAATAGGATTTCTTCCCCTTCCCCTTTTTCGTCTTGGCGGCCAAAGAAAAATATTCTTCATCCTCATTCTTAAATGAAGATCCAACTCTGGTATTCCTTTTAAACTCCTCCTTCACCAAATCCGACAAAATTCGTTCAAAATTTGGCATCTTTTCCCTTTCGTTGATAGAGTATTGACAGAGTCTTGATAACTATGCCAACTCTTGGGAAGTCTTAGGAGAGCAAGGCTCACCAAATCATCATCAGCGATAGTTATTCCTACACTCCTAGGTTCATTCTTACATTGGACAAACTTTGTTAATTATACCGGAACAGTGTCGTTCTTTTCCATCTTGATCTTCCTGAGTTTATCTTAGAGCGCTAATTTCCTATGGTCACTGCTGGTTTGGAAATATTTTTCAAAGCCTTCTACAATGCTTATGGTGTGGCTTTCCCATGGAGGCTTGGGACAATTTGGTCTCATACTCCCTCAAACAGGATCCTCCTCGCCCTTGCAACTTTCTTCTTCCATGCATCAATATTTCAGCATCTGTCACAGCAGGTTTGGGAACATCATTGTCAATGAATTCCTTCAACCCATTGTCCTCCAGTACTGCCTCCATTCTTTATTTCCAAGAAATATAGTTAGAGATTCCCTCGATTGCATACCCATTGAAGGCCATTTTGATCCTGAATCACCTGTAGCACCAAGAAAATCTTCTGCAAATTTGAATTCTATTAAATCACAAAATCAGCTCTTCCTCGAGTACTATTGTGATTACATGTGCTCCAATACCATGTAGAAATTATACAACATGGATGTATATCTTGGATTCACCCGATCTAACAATGTATTAAAGTTAAATACTAAATTACTTCTACAAATATTTTGCGGAATTAAAAACACAATCGCCAATCACATGAACATGCAGAAAGATCAATCATATAGAGCATAGATAATTTCCTGGGGAAATATTGCTACTTAAAACCCCTCTATCATATATTGTATTTTCAACAACGAATCATGAAAGAATTACATAAAACTCTGTATTCAGCTAATTGTCTCAGACTGATCCGAACAAAATCTGGCCAATACTCAACCAATTCTAGCATGTATTCACCCTTCCTTGATGATTCAATTCATGAGGAATACAATCCCTATTTACAAGGAATTCCATACTTCCTACAATGCGCTGAGTATCATGGGAATCCTGTGTTGTTTTAACTACACCTACGTAGCCTGCTAATATGACAACTGATAGTTACACTTCCCTTTCACCTAGATCTCAACTGAGTCTCCACTGGAACTGACATGCATGAAGATAATAATAGTAAATCATCAGTTTCATTTTAGATCACTAATTTTGAATTAATTAATATTTATTGCACTTGATCTCTCACTATTGTATCAAATTGTTACTACTAGCACAACTAATTTTAACTCACTTAATAGAGTTAAACTGATTACAACCTACATTAACTAATGTAGCACTGAAATTCGAGCTCTGTTAAACTAGAATTAATCTGCATTCCTTACCAAATACCCTCAACTCGAGATTCATGAGTTAATTTAGTTTATCATGCTCAGTTACCTATTACAAGTTACTTATAGATTAGATTGCATTTTATTGTCCATATTAATTAAGGGATAACTAAAATAGACATGCACCAAATTTAGCCCACACCAGTGTAGGTGTTGCTTGGACCTCCTGGTCCCACACTTAGTGTAGGTGTTGCTTGGACCTCCTGGTCCCACACTTATTGTAGATGCTTCTTGTTATTTCTAGATGCCAATTTCACTGTTTCTTATTACAAACTTCAACAACATTTTTGACCACTAGCTCATGTTTGGCAGTGCGTTGACAGAATTATCTGCCCCGGGCTAGATAGTTTAGTCAAGACACTACTTGAGAAAATACAGGTCATGATGTGTGGTGCGTTGAAAATTTCTAGGTACACCGTACCTGGTGCGTGATAAAAAGGGGCGCGCCAGTACTAGTGCATGGCTGTTTTTTTTGGCACACAAACTTTTTTTATAATTTTCATAATATATATATATATATCAAAATACATGTATCATTTAATAAAAAAACATTTATTTAATATGTCAATCATTCAACGACATCAAAGGAGAGAAGAAAGGGAAAAACAAAAACATATGGCATACCAATATAACGTGGTTCGCCTATGGGAGGCACGAGAGAGGGAGAGAGATATGTACCCTCACCCTATTACAGTAGCCACCCAAGCACTCCTAAGGTAGGTAGGCCTCCTTAAGTTCTATGCGGAGGGTACATCCCTGAAGGGCCATCGTGGGTTATTGCGACAACTTATCTTCAGGTGGAATTCCCATCGACAGGCTTTCTAGGTTGGTCCTAACCAGTGGTACGCATCCAGTGAGGAGGACAT
Organism: Pinus albicaulis; assembly: GCA_034641835.2. Classification (NCBI taxonomy): domain Eukaryota; kingdom Viridiplantae; phylum Streptophyta; class Pinopsida; order Pinales; family Pinaceae; genus Pinus; species Pinus albicaulis. The sequence goes on from CM076573.1 coordinate 444,404,139, forward strand.
CTATTTTATTAATGGCCTATCGAGGAGAGCACATGATTTTCTCTCGTTCCGATAAGTCCCTGTCAGTTATGCAACAGGGAGTCAATTGGTGTACTCTAAGAGATACATTAGCACCAAGATACTATCTTTTGCAGATTTTTAGGTCTATGGTGGTCAATTATAGATTGCTTCATTTGGTGGAGAGGAGGTGGAGTGCCTCTCACTACTGATTTAGACCATTGCACACCATACTAGTGACGATCGACGCATTAGTTGCCTGCTTTTAGTTATGTTGATTCTTTATTATAGGCGTCACAACTTGTGAGGTGGTCTGAGATATTTTTGTGGTAGTTTTGTACATCTTTAGATAGATGTCATGCTCAGGCACAAGGGAGGGTGGACTTCCCTTTTTCTTCAGAGCTAATTTTTTTTTTTTAGAGGTTTCCAGAGATGGGGCCTAATTTTGTTCGGAAGCCTCGTAAGCCTATGTTGCATGTACGTATGTAGATGTGGGGATATATGATGCCCAAGAGGGGTGAGTCATAATTTTTCTACGAGGATATCACATGATGCACTGGAGTTGCTAGCCAGTATTTATGATCATGCCTTCGTTCTGGTCCCCTGTCCGTATGTTGGTTTGGATTAGTGAAGGTGTGCCAACATCCTCTTCACAAATGATGAGTCGTCAGAAGATAGAGGTAATATTAGTGTTTTCTTTAAATTTATTCTAACATGTTCTTTAACTTGTTGTTATTAAACTGTAAATTAAATTGTTTAATTATTGTTATGTACTTATATATATTTTGCAGAAATTGGGTCATTTGATGGCGATAAGATGCCACCGCCACCAAATGATCCAGGTGTAGATCCTGATGATGATCAAGAGATGGCGGATGCCGAGGATCACGTCGGTCCAGACAGACCTGGTCCTCATGTTGTGCAGGTACCGACTAGTGTGAGGCATAGGCCTAACACTAGATTTACAATGGAGTTGGGCGACTAACTCGGTGGACTACTTCTGGAGGAGGGAGTTAGGTCGGCCACTATGAGAGAGATACAGGAAGATGATAGGTTGATATCAATGTGGAGAGGCATTCCATGTCATAAAGTGACCCTAATGCGGCATGTCGTAGGAGCTACCAGCTTAGTGGTGCAGTTGAGGAGGGCCCTTCGACATAGGCGTGGTTGAGATGCAGTACGTCGATAGTCAAGCAACGATGCATCATCTGATGATCATGATCATGGGAGTTATAAAAAGTTAAATTCCTTTTAATCCCAATGGGAAATTTATCAACATAGGTGTCAAATAATTTTCGTTCATCGAACATAGGCTCCACATTTGAATCAAAAATTTATATGAACCCCTTCCCCTTCTCTCTCTCATATGCTCTAAGCCATTCAGTTGGTGTCATTATTGGAGGTCTTTGGGTTCTCTCTCATTTACCATTGAAAGCAGATACTACTCTTTTGTAAGGGTTTTCTTCTGGGAGGAATACCCTAGATCCGTCATACACTATCTTTCATAGCTCGTTGGACCATCTAGCTTTTAGAGAAGGTCCACAACATTTGAATCCAAAATACCCTTTTGTTACAAGACCTGCAAGATTATTGTATACAATTCATATGCATGGCAAGTTAAATAATATCATGAAGATCATAATAATTACAACAAATTAAATAACTAATATGTGAAAAAAAATTGTTATGTATATAAACAAATCAATAAACATGTAATTTACGAGGGAAAACTCCTAAGCCTGGATAATCATGTGTCATGTAAGCACATATGCCATGCAACGTAAAACTCCTCTCTGCTACGATGGGTCTTGATACGTCGTATATATTTATCCCATCCCATAATTCCTTCAATTCATATTCGAGTAGTTGTAAGTAGACATCCATATACTTCACTTATCTTCTATCAAGGACTATTAGAGCCAAGATAAGGTGTTCATTCTTTACGGACAACTAAGGGGGGATATTGTTATTGATTACTACTATAGGCCAAACATAATAGTTGCTGTTCTGGAGGGAATATGGATTAACGTTATCAATATTGGCTATGTTGAGTCGTAGACTTCGTACTTCATCCTTGAACTTCTCGAGCCATGTATCCTCTATATGCTTCACGGTTATTGAATCTTTTGGCATTCGCATAACTCCAAAATCACTTCTTTGTAAGGCATGCAATCACTACAATATAACTAATTATTTGCAATGAAAGAGCCTTTGAATCCTTGGGATTATAGGCACGTGCCTCAATATCTTAAAAGGAGGACCATGTGATTTACCATTATTTTTTATTTATCTTACCTTTCATGCCCACATTTTGGACATATCTCTTTTTCTTCAAATTCTCCTCTATATAGAATACAATCATTTGGACATGCATTATATGATATTTACTCAACACCCAACATTTTCAACAATTTATTTTCCTCTTCACAGCTACTAGGCAAGACATTATCACTTGGAAGAACTTTATCTTTGAATAATTTGTAGTTGGTGATCATAGAAAATATTAAATGTGGACGGAAACATGAAGCTGGGTTACACTTTTGTGAGAATCGGGGGCCGAAAATTTTTTTCGGCAATAGTTCGGTCGAACATTTTATAAATTTCGGCCGAACTCGTGATTCCGTTTAGATTGACGACACATTGACGGCGCGGGAAAAAAAGGAGATGGGAAAACCGGCAACAAAAGTTTGGTCGAACTTCCAACAAAATTTCAGCCAAACTTTGAGTTCAGCTGAACTTTTACTTTTAAAATATTTCGGTCGAACTAGTTTCTATAAATAAATTTCCCGCGAAGTTTATTTGTTTACCAGTCTCTTTATTCACGCGTATTTTTTTCACTGCTGCTGCTGGTCTTTTCGCGCATTTTCGAACCTCCCCTCTGCATTTTTGGTCTACTGCAGGTCTGTTTGTCCACGTTGTTGCTCCTCCCATTCATGTTGTTGCTCCTCTCATCCGTGCTGTTGGTCTACTGCAATACCAGGTATGTTGCTTCTCCCGTCCACGCGGTATGGTCTACTGCAAATGGTGTATGGTCCTCTTGTTATGGAATTTTTTGTGAATGAGTGTAATAGACATTTATTTTAAACAGAGCTACCACCATTTTGGTCATTGTAGGTTTGTCATGGTTGTTTCATTAATAGAAAGTGCTTTTCATTGTACCTCTCAATTTTTTTTGTATTATTGCTAGCTTTCATTTCATGTTTAGTATAATCCGGATCAATTTTGGTTTGGAGTTTGTGGGTTTCTGTTGTTTTTCTGAATTGGCCAATATATTATCGAGTTAGTTTCTAAATCAATGATTTTGGACCCAGGCTTTTTTTCCAACACCACAAGTGGTTCAAACTCTTAATTAAATGTATTCATGCATAATTTTTTTAACGAGCAAGTAATCATAATAGTAGTATCAATTTGATATCATTTTAAGGAGTTGGATATCAGTTTAAGCAGTCCTCTCTGTCTGGACACACCATCATTAGGTGTCTATTGAATTTTACCAGCTCTGTAATGCTGGTCTATCTTAACATAGGATGAGTTTACTCTTTATCATTCCATGAATTCCCTCTACACTACTGCTCCCCTTCACTACACTGCTTCTCCTCCTGAACCTCAAACTCTGATTTTTTTAAACTAATGTATGAAACCTTCAACTCTTCAGCTCAAATTGTAATTATGTGGCATAGCATTGGGACAGACTTTCGTAGTGCAGATTTCATATTATTGGATAGATTTGACAATATGGCATAATCTCATATTATGCAATATCACTTGTCCAATTTAATGCTTTGGTTTGCATTTTTTTAGTCGAATTTAGTACCACCTCAGTCTCTCTGATGCTTTTTAGTAGCACGGTCTCTATTGAGGCTATCCATGATGTATGAAAAGAACTATGACATTAGACTTGACCTCTTGGTAGGCCATGAATGTATGAAAATAACTAGAAGAATACTGGATAAGAAGTAATTTCAATCTCATTAAGGGAAAATCCTGCAAGGAAAAGAGTACTCACGAAAAGTGATATTAGAGTTGAAACTAAACATATAAGTAATTTACTGTAACTATTTTGCTTGTTATTAACTTAGAGGCAACCAAAATATGCTCTATTTTTGTATGACTATTTTTTGATTGGGAGCTATAGTAGTTTCTGTTGAAGTTAACTTAGCTTAACATAGAAATTTTTCTATTATCCACCCCATGGTTTAGTTTCAATTGATAGTTAATAGAGACATATTTCATTTAATGTTAACTGTAAGTTAGCTCTATTAATTTACAGTTAAATTTTAACTTCATTAAGGAACTTCATAGAAAACTAATAATTCAGTTGAAAATACTAATTAATACTAAGGATCTTAGTTGCATTTAGTTGCATTGAGTCTTTATGCTTCAGATTGTTTTTTTAGTTGTTTATTGGTTTATTTCTAGTTGTTTTTTTAGTATAAAAATTCCACATAACCGGTGCTGCTGCTGAACACCATTAACCGGTGCTGCTGTAATAGGCTTCATTATTTCAATAATTTCAGAAAACCTAATACAAGAAGTGTTATTTTTTTTTTTCAAATAGAAAAAACAGTCTTTCTTATTTATTATAAAAGAAAGTACAATTACATAGATCTTTCACAGTTCAAATAAACTTGTCTCTACAAAATATGAGAATCGAAACAAAAGTATTACAATATATGTCTTGTATATGCAACTGCTATCATTCACTAATTCTTCAGTTTGGTCAAAATCTTGAAAGAAAGAAAAAAAAAAACAAAATGGGACATAGTAATTAATTTTAAAATATCAAATTAGATGTATAAATTAAAAAGTAAGAATAATGCCATAATTATTTATGGACTCATATTTGTATTTAGAATAATGAATAACCTCAAGTGATAATGAAACTTCTATTTTCTAAAGTATTTAGCATAACCTAATACAAAATGGTAGGTTATTACTTAAACAAACCTGCTTTGATCTTCCAAAGTGTTAGGTTATTTCTTACAAAGTGGACTTCAACTCCCAAAGTGTTAAAGGTTATTGCTTACAAACTGGACTTGAATGCCCAAAATAAAACACATGTCTAAATGTATCTAAGAGTTATATGTATTTTTTTTAGGTTGGAGAATTGTAGATGTTTATCAATACAAAATTTTGTTACTTAATAGTCAAGTTTTATAGTTATTATAATGAAATAGTTTCTCACAACAAATTTGATAAAATAAGTGAAATCTATATAATGAAGATTAATTTGTATTTAAGTTTTAGATCTTTTAATAACTAAATTTCTATTTAAATGAATAAAACAATCAAATGTGAGAAATATAAAACATAATGAAACACACACATACATATCTAGATAATCAACACAATTATTTTCCTAGGAAGTCCTTATGGGAGACAAGAAACCCTAAAAAGTAATGATGCTCTACTCCTTTTTCCCTAGGAAATCCTTATGGGAGAAAAACAAAACTAAAATGTAAACATGCTCTACTCTCTCTTTTCTGGTATGGAAAATATGTAAGTACAAAGAAAGAGGTAATCTCTCTAGAGTTAGCTAAGACTTTTGGTGTGTAAGGTTGCTATAAAAACTTAACTTCATACATTTTTCTCTCTGACTTCATAGTCCTAGTTGTATTTTCAACTATGGAACAAAATACAATAACTGAAAATGGAACTCTTGTACTTCCTAGTGGCCAAGTATTTAACATAGCATGATAGCCAACTAGGTGTAAGATTTGACTCCATCAACCATTAACGAGGTTTGTGATTTTAGACCTTTTAGAGTCTTGTTAAAATTCCACATGTAGCTAGCTTGCTATGCATGAGTAATGGGGCTAAAATGACATTCTCTCGTACCATGGTGGTCAACATGATAGGTCAACTTACTAAAGGCATAAATTTTGAATGAACTTCATTTGATTTTTTTCATGCACCATTGGATATGTCTTTAAGCGTGGAATAATGGTCAAGATTTCGGCACAAGGGATAATCGTTTGACCCCCAGAAATGTCATTTAATACCTAAAAATGACTCCAAAAGGTTTTAGACCCCAATTCTCCATCCACCATTAAAATGACCCTACAAGTTGATTCTTTTAGTTTTTTCACTCTATAAGCATCAAAATATATGACAAATAATATAATTATCCAATCTAGATCATTATTTAATAATTTGTTAAAATTATGAGTAAGATATACATCATGGAATTTAAATAAATATCGTTAATTCATTGAACACCCTTGTACATTCCTTGTCGATACTTTGAAAGTAATACGCTTTGAAAAATAATTTGTTTATGGATTCTATTTTCCACATTCTCTCAACCATATCAAAAACCTTCTTATAATATTTGAAACCATCTATATACAAATTTTCATTTGTTTCGATAGGAATTAACATATTGAAATATTAATTGTATTTATGTCTTGTGTGCTAAGCAAGGGAGGTCGTGAACCTTAGGAGAAGAGATAGTATTTGTTAAGTTAGGAGGGATACTTTTTATGAGATAGAATTAATTTAAAATTCTTCTTAAGATTATGTAACTTTTGAATCATAATTACAAATTTATTTATTTTTTTACTTATCCTTTAGTTGCTAAAAGTTGAAGAATTTATGTTGGTAAATAATTAATTAGGTCTATTTAAATCACTTGCCACTTTGGGGTCTTTTTTTTTTGTGGTTTCACTCATAATTTCACTTTCTTGCATTGTCAATTTCAATTTTTCGCACCACATGTGCACAGTCAAAGGACATAAGGTCTTTCCCATACAAAAGTATGATATTTTAAAACTTGTTTTCTTGGTGATATGGGTGATTTAGAAATGATTGGGAGAGAGAAATTCCTCATTTAATACACAATATGTTTGGTTCATGCCACTAAGCCAAGAATTTTAAATTCAACTGACTTTTAATATAACCAACTAAATCCTGCAAAAAAATAATAAAACAATTTATGTTAGGATTGTGGATTCAGGGATTGAAACAACACACCATGATATTTCAAATTTAAAAATAATGGTTCGAGTCCTAGGTAGCTCAGAATCCTATTTGTTTTCAAAATAACGATGCATTCCCATTTGATTCTCATGATTAGGTTGTAATCATGAGGCTCTCGCTCAAGAGTGGACCTTCCCAAAATCTTGTGACGTCTTGTCACAAACAAAACCATCAAACTGAAAAACACATCATGCAAGAAACATAGCTCGCTGACATATCATTTTTCTCCTTCAAATAAAAAAAATTCACATCATGTGAATATCTCCATGTACTCTTACATATTGGTGTACAAAACCATCAACCAAACACAAGTCGACAACACATGCCTCTTCAAACAACTGACTCTCAAGTCAAATAATAGCTCATGTACAAATTTCCATATTTTTTGCATTTAAGTGTGTCAACATAACTCTACTTTCAACATCTTGCTTCATGCAACATGCACCATACTTTGAATTTGCAAAGAAATTCATGAAACATAAAAATACATGCAAGGCCTTAATTGGATAAGAAATCTAACCATCCCTTACCAAACCATTTCAATGGCGCTTCTTTCAGCTGCACTTCATCATCATGTGAATCATCCTGACCCTCATCGATTATGGAATCCTCTTTTCCATTCTTGTCAATATCTCTTTCCACCTTCTTCAAATGTCATGGATGACTTGTTGGATACAAATTCCAACACTTGTCTTCAAGGTGACCTTTCTTATGGCAATGAGTGCAAAACAATTGCATCTTATTTTCAACATCATTTTCCTTGTCCAATGGGCTTTTGAATTTTTTCCTCATTTATTTAGAAAGTTTCATGTTCATTGATATCTTCTTCCAACATCTATAAACATTATGATTATTCAAACCACAAAAGGAACATGCAAACTTTTCCAAATATTATGTGAATATTTACCATGTTTATCATAATCAAAAGAAATTTGATTAAAGGCAAATTTATACCTTGAACATTCACCTTTGTCGCCTTCTTGGGAAGGTGAATTTGACGAGGTAGTGGCTCTCCTCTGAATACTAGTAATGAATTCAATGACTCTAGAGCTTTCAACATCCTCTTCTTTTACATTCTCATTAGCTGCATGATTATTAACATCTTCTTGCAAAGTGGTTGTCAAACTTTTCCATTCATCATGAACACAAACTTCACAAGCTTGAGGTAATGAACACGAAATGAAATTCCTTCTTGCAACAGCTTCATGTGCCTCCTTGGCTTTGGAGCATTCTCCATCATGTTTTCCATAACCAAGACCCAAATAATTAGGCCTTTCGTCAACAACATTTGGCTCAACTATGCCTTGTACATGTTTTCCTTTAACCCTTTACTTTCATAGCCCATTTTCATCAAAAATTTGGACCTTATTCCTCTAGTGTGTCTCTCAAAATCACGTACACATTCATTTTGAGAGGAAATTGAAGACAGAAACCAATAGCTAATTCTTCTAACTAACCTTGACTAAAATGAGCTAAACTGTACTTTGATACCAACTTGATTTTAATATGGACAAACTAGTTTTGTTGGGCTATCTCCCTCATCAGTTAAATAAAAATATGTTTAGGATCATCTAAAGTTATCCAATTGGGAAGGGGTTTATGTGTCAAGCTTTAAGTGTATTTTGAAGTTGGTATTACACACCCAATTAGATAACCTCGAGGAGAAAAAATTTCTCCCACTTTATTTGTTGGCATAACCTAGTAAGTGTTATTCACTAGCATGTATTTTGTAAAGGCCTTGACCTAGTTCCCATTCAACTCCATCCACCAGGTTGTAGAGGATTCCAAGCCTAATTTTATGAAAAGTAAGTTGGGGATGATCACATTGACCTGCTTGATGACATGTCTATGAAGATTAACTACCTTGAACTATTTTTCTGCGTAGTGAAAGAGACACATTCCCATGTCTGAGCATGAAAACATTCTTTGATATTGTTATTGCCTCTAGTGTTTACTTCTACAAGTTCTATAGGCAGAGTCTGTAAAGGGCCAGGTAGCCTCTGGATCTCATCTTTTATGGAAGGTGACATATCTAGTAAATGCCTCTACATTCAATCTCTGGAATGGATCTAAATAGAAGTTCTTCATTTTAATATCCATAAAACACAACAACTTTAAGGTAAACTATGTACATGTGTCATTTCTCCCACAAAATAAAGTGTATAAGTGGTAAATTTTATACCAAGTGTGCTCCCACCATGTAAAGCGCAATTTGGTGAACTTATCATTTTTATAATTTCTTTTTTTCTTAAATTGAGTTTCACACATCAATTATTGCTTTGAAAGTTGTGTTCTACATAATTTGTGTACACTAAATTACAAATTGATTTTCTGAAATCTATTTTGTGTAAATATCCACCAATATATATATATATATATATATATATATATATATCATGGAGGATGAACGACGAAGATAAACCGAATCCCATATGGGGGTTAAGGGATTGGGGGATGTTCACGGTATTTAAATATAATCTTAAATCTCCATACATGTGTGTACATATGGAATTGATTTTTTATTAACTTTGTGAGTTAAATTAGTTGTTAATAAGTTTCATTTTTTAATTTTTAGGAGGTAAGAGGAGAAGGGTTTCTACTCCATCCATGGAGCATCCCCATGGTTCAACCAGTCGTGGTATGGTTCACGCAATTTAATCAATGAATATGTATATGTATTTATATGTACAAATAAATTTATTTTTAAATTGATTATAAATTTGTATTTGTTTATGAAGCTTCTCCCTTGTCTCGAGAGGTTGTTGGTGGTTCAAATCCACCTAGAGGGCCATCAATGAGTGGTAGCAGGTTGCGTGAAGGGGGTGATATTTATTCCCCCGAAGGCCAATCAATGGCTGCTGGTTCTCAGCAGGGTCATTTTGGGTCTGGTTCTCAGTAGGGTCATTCTGGGTCTGGTTCTCCGCAGGGTCATGTTGGAGAAGATGCTAACCAACAACGTCAAGGTTGCCATCAATTTCAATATTTTTTTCATTAAATTTGTACAACTTTTTTTACATGTGTTTTTTCTAATATACGAAATTTTATATATATTTATGCATAGGCTGAAAATGTTCCAACTAGTGGTCAAAATAGACACAGGGAAGACCGATACATTCAAGAAGAAGGTTGTCTACCCAGCACAACTTATCCAGCCGACATTATTGATATACCATGGGAAACCAACATGGTGCAATGCACCTTACAAAGGTGTGAAAGACTTTATGTAAAATTGCAGAGAGATCTCATGGCTTTGTCTCTACCTGCTGAGAGTCGACAAAGCCTTGAAATAGTTACACATTCATTGGGCGAAATTGTAAATGTGTACAGAAATCTTGGGCCAATGACTGATACATTTGTAGAAGTGATGAGAAAGAGAAAAGAAACAGTAATGGGTCCAGATAAATGGGAGGATGTAAAACAAAAGGTTACAAAAGAAGTGGCCAAGTCAATGTTTAATTTCAAGGAAGGGCCAAAAAGAAAAATGTTGAAGGTGCAGTATTTCAAGCACCCAAACATAGCTCGTTATTTTTATGATAGGCACCTTGTGGCCTATGGAGGGCTCCCACTGAACGATGAGGTTCGTGTTTATTTTTCACAATTTTTTTATGTAGAATTTTTTTTGGGTATAAACCCAACTACAATGACCTTCCGTTAGAATTTTTTGGCCCAGGGAGAGGTCGATTATATGACCATAAGGGCGCTAAGCAAGATGTGGAGTTGCCTCGCCCTGAGCCACCATTGGTGAGTCGACCTTTTCGGGTCAAAACTCTATGGTCATAGATGGATGCGACTTCTCAAATAAGTCGAGAAGCAAGGGATGTTATGATCGACAATGTTTATAGTGGATTGGGTGGAGTCGATGTTTGTTTAAATCGACAAAGAGCACGTGAAAATGCACGTGCCAATTTTGTGTATTGTACAGATGAGGAGATTGACAACATGAATGTTGAAGATCTCCGAATATATGCAAAAAATTGTCGCAATGGTTTGCAAGACCTCATTATTCATGAGGATGAGGGCACCAGAACGGTATGTGTTAGTGACCTTAGGGTTTGAAATTATTATAACATACATATACATGTGTACAATTTGTAATAAATACATGTGTATGTACATGTATACATTTATTTGTATGTACATTAATATAACAAAAATGTATGATTATATGTTAAAACACCATTTGTAGTTCTCACACATGATGCGTGACGAAAATGTTAATATCACGTTCGGGACCTCTGGTTCAAACAATGCAGATGAATCTGACCATCAAGATATGTTGGAAAATGTTTGTGTTTTTTAAGTGATTTTAAAATAAATAATTGTGCACACATGTACATGTATGTATATATAATTTGATAAAATGTTTAATAGATACCAATTCCGTCTGATGTTTTTGGGATGGCGGTACCTTCTTCTTCCTTGGGAGATGTACCTTCTACTTCCTTGGGAGATGAGCCACAAGTATGGACAATTTTTCACAAGTTTAAAATTTATTTTTAAAAGTTATATATATATATATATATATATATATTCTACCTCAGAAAGTTCCATTAAAAATTGAGATATATATATAGAGAGAGAGATCTATATTTTGAGTTATTTAAAAAATTTTGAATTTAGGTTCCTATAGAAGATTTCTTTAATCCACGGACTCTAGCGACGGAGATAGGAACATCCACAACATTTGAACAAGTTGTCTTTAGTTCCTTTTTTTAATATTATTGAAAATAAGTTTATATATGTACATGTGCATTTTCATTTGAAAGTTTTTAATATATATATATATATATATATATATATATATAACTGTACATGTATATTGTACAGTTTACCGCTGCAGATGTTCCTATGGGGGCAGAACTTGTTCATCAAATGGAGAGGGAACCTCATGAGGTATTGCATGATTTTTTTTTTATATTTTGTTTTTTACATGAAGTTCTAGATATATATATTCTCACTCATTTTTAAAACATCAAATTTTAATGTTCAAGTACATGTGCATTGTATATGTAGGTTTCCCATGATGCTTCGCATGATAGGGCGCAGATTGAGACCCTGATAGGAAAGACGCTAGATCCGTCTCTATTTGATGGACATGATTTGTAGATTTGATTTCAAGATTTAGATGGTCTTAAAATTTGTTAAACTTGATATAGTTTGATACTTGTGAGATCTACAATTTTTGGACATATTTTATTACATTGTTAATATAATTTGTTTTATTTAATTTTTGGATGGTTTTAGTACTTTTGGCATGTGAATGTGAAGTAATGTTGTCATCTAAAAATTAATGTTGTCATCCGAACTACATTTGGCATGTTATGTAATGACATGTGTTATAATTTGTTTTGCTTTTAAAAAATAAGTTTTGGATGCTTGGAGTACATTTGGCATGTGAAGTAATGTTGTGATCTATAATTTTTTGTTAAATTAAAAGTTAAAAGTTTTGGATGGTTCCAATCTACATTTGGCATGTGATATTTAATGTTAAATTTTTTTATTAGATGATTGAATTATAATTGGCATGGCATGTGAAGTTTTTAAAACTCAAGTTTTGGATGGTTTCAATCTACATTTCGCATGTGATATTTAATGAACTTTAAATGTTTAATGTTTTAATGTTGCACGATATATAATCAAAAGGTTTTTAAAACTTAATTTTTGGATGGTTTCAATCTACATTTGGCACATGTGGTATATATTGTTAAATGTTTCTATTGGATCTAGCTGAACTATAATTGGCATGGCATGTGAAGTAACGTTGCACGATATATATAATCAAAAAGTTTTTAAAACTCAAGTTTTGAATGATTTCAATCTACATTTTGCATGTGATATTTAATGTTTTAAATGTTTAATGTTTTAATGTTGCACGATATATTATCAAAATTTTTTAAAATTTTAAAGTTCTGGATGGTTTCAATCTACATTTGGCACATGTGGTATATAATGTGAAATGTTTCTATTGGATAGTTGTTCACTATAATTGACATGGCATGTCAAGTAATGTTGCACAAATCCCTTTTGGATGGTTGAAGTACATTTGGAATCTTAAGATTGCTTTTGATCTCTACATGTAGTCTTGTTTGAATGAAAAAATTTCCAATAGGAAGAACATAGCTTTTCAATGCAACTAACCATGTATCAATTGAACTCTAATTGAAAAAAGAGTTTAAAGAAGTAGATATATGTACAAATTATCCCTTTAATTTTGATTGGAAATATAATTCTAGTACATATATATGTTTGTTGAATTTGGGTCAATGTCGTTAATGCACTCAAATAGGTAGCCTTGTTGATTTATTTACATTGTGGAAACTTTTTACCAGAAAATCCAACTAGTTTTTCATCAATGCACATAGAAAAACTACTTGGAACAATTAATTGCATTCGATAACATATCTATCCAATACAAGTAACATTTTTCATCAATGCACATTGAACATATCCGACCATTGGACAAACAAATTTTGTACTGGATTTTCAATTAGGAATAGAGATGTGGGTCAAATCCCACCAAAATTCAGAGAAGTGCTCCGAGTCTCTTGTCTGAAAGGAATATTCGTAAAAAACTATACTGAAGATGATTTATTTACATTGTTTCCATACTTTTTACCAGAAAATCCAACTAGTTTTTCATCAATGCACATAGAAAAACTAGTTCTAGTTAATTGCACTCTAGAACATATATATTGAGTACGTAAATAATTTTTCATCAATGCACATAGTAAAACTACTTCAACAATTAATTTCATTCTAGAACATATATATATATATATATATATATATATCCAATACATGTAAAAATTTTCATCAGTGCACATGTATAGAAAAGCTACTTTCAGTTGATACTAGAGCACGTGCTTGTACCAAAACAATTTTTACATGTGCAAACACTTGCACAAATAACATAAGCAGCTCAATTTTTAGTTGAGTACTAGAAGTTATAAAACATATTTAATCCAAAGAGAATAAATTGTTAGACAATTCAATCAAAAAAATTCTAATGGAATTCCATCTTCAATAATCCGTTCATGATCGGATTTTGACATTTTCCATCTCTTAATTTTCGATTTTTTCTTTCATTGAACTTCTATCAACTTTATGTGTGCTGCACACACCAAGTGACTATATTGACAACTTATGGAATCAGGTTCATAGTCTTCAAAGTAAACAAAGTCTCCACTTTGATGAGTTTGTCTGAAAAAATAACCTTTCAGTATAATAGACCCTCTTTCATATTGAAATCCGTGATCATTATAGTTTTGTAATAATTTCATTTTTCGTTCAGTGCAATGCATAAAATAATAATTCACATTTTCATTGTTGTCAATAGGTGCAATTATAGAAAAAACATCTCCTGCACAGGAAAACAAAATTAACAAAATTATACATATTTAAATTTATTTCTAGATCTTTAAATCATTAGAAAGTAATTCAAATGTTACCTTCTCTAAAAAAATCATAAACTCGATCACCATCGGATGATATTGTAGTTTCCTCTTATTTCATTTCTTCAAACATTGCAACAGACATTTTCCCCTTTGTATTTAGCTCTGTATGTTTCCAATCGTTCACATACATTTTGTTTTCACAAACGTCATTGGATTTTGTGTTGTCTATGCAAACATCACAAAAAAAAGAATATTTTATTTTATCCAATGCAAACACATTTCTGGACGACTTTGTTTGAATTGAATGCAATTTTCGAGTCCCTTTTATTGTTTCAACGTCACTTCCAATTGATCTATCTATGTCTTCGATCCCACTATGCAAGAAAAACCTTTATATGGAAAATTAGAAGAAGAATTTGTAAATATGATATCAAAATACAATCAAAGATAATAATTGCATGATAAATGTACAATGATTAAAATAAGATTTCCAATATAAAATAAATTTAATGTACCTTCGCACTTCCCTTGATGGGTTAGTCTCATGGCTTAGAGTAGTGATGCACCATTGAACAACTTCTTTAGCGTTCACAATTTAGCTTGCGGAGTGGTTCACTTGATATCTTCGAAGTGCTCATTTTATGCATGCTCCTGCACTGTCATGTTGGCCTTTTCCATGGCCAATCTCAAAGAAATTCTAACAATGTTTAATGTAGGTTTTCTTATGAAGACAACACAACCAAAAGAATGATCATGCAGATTTGAATTACCTGCGCATCTGTCTAACCATATCCAATGTTCATTGAATGTTATTCCACGATTTTTCAAGGAATCATTATTTTTTCCAAAACAATGTTGTACAAAACATGTATCATGTGTACGATCGTCACTGATATAAAAGTGATATTCTTTAATGATATGTCGATTTTCACTCGTGATTTCTATATGATCGACATTTTGTTCAGCATTTCTATATAGAATATTAATGAGCATGGAGACTTGGTCAGAATGATAGTATTCACTCTGAATTTCTTTTTGTGGAACAAATGTGTAGTTTTCTGCAAAATCAATCACTGACAAAATGGTCCTCGGTGGAAAAACTTCACGAAATATTTTGAATTGCAAGTCTTGCCATCGAGCTCTATGGGAATTCTTGGAGTATTTGTAAATTTCTTCCTCAAACTTTCTGAAAAAGTCTATCAGAAAAATTTCGTCTTCCAGTAATTCAATTCTTTTAACACTATTTGCACCTTGAATCAATGTATCAATATATTCATATCTCTTCCATTTCACTTTGATGTTGGAAAATGATTGATCATTTATATCAATACGATATTTTTTTTGAAATTTAGTCAAATTTCCACAATCATCGCATTTTTTTACCACCAACACAATTATTTTTGTAAAATAGTTCATCGCTTTCTCTTTCACATAGAATTTGAGATATGAAATCGTGGATAGTGGAAGGAGGAGGTGAATCCTTCCATAATGTTCTACCGAAATCAAGGAATGTGTCATAATATAACTCAAATTACACATGATAACGACAACAACAAGTGTCGCGTACGGTGATAGGTTTTACATACCATGGTTTTTGTTGAACAAAATCACTGAGTGAAACATGAATTTGACGATTCTCTTCTTTGAACTTGTTGAATAACTCTATCTAAGTGGTTTCCAAGAAATATTTTTTCATGTTCTTCGTACTGATTTCGTGCTATTCTTCTTTGCATCACATGCCTTGCAGTTGGCGAAACACGCGAATTGTTCTTCCAATATTCATATATTATTTTTTTAACATTTTCTCCAAGTCTATCTCTGTATGGTTGCCTACAAATAGCTCTCCAACAAGCAAGTTCATCATTTACATCTATTTACAACCGAAATTTCCGATGTTCGTGCAAATTTTTTCGCGAGGTTCCCAGTGCTCGTGCCATAGATTTTACCAAATGATTCTCTTGAGTACTTGATGAAACCATTGCCATCTGTATTCCTCTATGTACAATTGAAACATCTTTCTCTCTAGATCTCTTAATTGACTTTATAGCACTACTCATATTTTTTATCACATCTTCCTTCATTTTTTTATCTTTGGTTGATTTTCGAATACCCAGTAGTGTCGTAGCTTCTTTTAATTTCCTTAATGATAGGAGACCATTCAACATTTGAGCCTGAACTGTCACCCGCTCATTTAAGAAATACTTTTAAAAAATGCAGTTAACACGATATTGTATAGCATGGTCAGGTTTTTTATCTCCATATGTGTGAGTGTCAACATTTTCTAACATCTCATTATCGATAGTGATTTCATCTGTACATATTCGAAAAAATAGTACATTTTCAATAAATAACTAATTTAATAAATATATCTATAATTTCAATAATATGTGCATGTGTTTAATATATATATTATATATATATATATATATATATATATATATGTAGATACCTTGTGATTCAATTTCTTTATTTGGATTTATTTCAATATTTTCACCGTCTTCAATCATTGTATCAATATCTCTTTCACTTTCTCTTTCAAAATTTTGTATCTCATCATCAATGTTTTGAGGAATATCTTTGTCTATTTACATTAAACAAAATATTTTTCAAATTAGTTCATCAAATAAAAATTAAGCTTCACATTTAAGATTAGGAAAATTTTAAATATATCAATAGATCATAATATTTACATTTACGTACCTACTTCAGTTTCTGCTTGAGGTTGATTTTCCTCTTCAATATTTGATAGGGCTTCTAACTTCCTTTTGCGAGATTGTCTCATCTCTTCTCTACGTTCCTCAGGGTCTCTTTTTTTATCATATTTTCTCGCACAAGTCCTTCGATTTCCCATGATAATAGGGTATGAAGTTCAAAAAATTTCCTTCAAAAAATTAGACAATAACTCAATTAGAAAAAACATCACAAAAGATTTAATTTTAAAAAAAAAATCATTTTAAATTTTTTGCAAAAAATACATACTCCAATCCAAAACACTTACTTTAAAAAATTCAAGAAAAAATTGTCTTATAAAAATGAAACGAAGCTCAAAAGATTTACTTCAACTCAAAACACGTACTCTAAAAACATGTCACTTCAAAAAATGCCTCCAACTTAAAAAAAAACGTCACTTTAAAAAATACTTCCAGAAAATGTCTTTTTGAAATTAAGCCCAACTCCATACTTTAAAAAAAAATGAAGCACAAAAAACATCCAAAAAAATGTATCGCATACCTCCAAGAAATGTCCTTTGAATGTACGTCCAAGAAAATTCCTTAAGTCCAATTTTTTTTTTTGCAAAATCAGGCCGCCTCCAAGAAATGTCCTCCAAGAAAATTCTTTAAACCCAAAACAATTCTTTGCAAAATAAATTTGCTTCCAAGAAATGCTCTTAAATCCAAACTTTGAAGAAATTTTTTTAAACCCAAACCAAGACCTTTGTAAAATCAGATGAAATGTGCGAAATGTGAAAAAATTAGGAATGATTTCACGGCAATTTATATTGCCGTGAAATGTGTTTTAGTAGGGGCTCCGTGAAATTTTCCGGCCGACAGAAAATTATACAAAAGTTCAGCGGAACTTTTGATTAAAAGTTTGGCCGAACTATTAGGTCGTTAGACTTAACGAGCCATCGGCACAAAACATAGTTCGGCCAAACTTTTAATCAAAGTTCGACCGAACTAACGCGTCACCAGTTACGCAAAAACCAGGCTCTGAATATTTTTCTGCAACTTTGGACTGATTAAACTCCTTGAATGTTTTTTAATTAATGGTCGGAACCAAGACAAGCATTTTTAGAATCGAATCTACTTTCAGGAAATATAAATTTTATGGAATTTCATAAACGTTTACTAATTTTAATTAATTTTCAAATAAAATGGGTGCAAACAATTTCTGAGGGTCATTGTGATTCAGTGAAATCAAAATTTTGTATCTCCAAAAGTACATTGTAAAAAAAATTGAAAAAATTGTGGGGCTTTACATTGGTCCGTCGTCTCTAATGGGTCGCTTTTAGATTTTTAGTTTATAACTTATATCTTAAGAAATCTGTTGCATCGCGAAACATGTCCAAAATATGCAGTTTTTCATATTGGACCAGTTCAAAAAATTCTAGTAATTATGATATGCATCTGTTGGCTTTGTAAATATGACGAAACCAAAGTAGACTCTGTCTAGATTGCTGTAACACATTTTTTTTTCTCAAAAACACAAATTTTCAATGAATACAACATTGCATCATAACATGACTTCTTATGAATCCTATGATTGTTAAGAAACACACACTCAAAGAAATGCTAAGTTGACATATCAAATCTGCATAAAAAAATTTCAAAAAATACGTAATAGAAAGCTAACAAAATTTTTGACAACTTCTAATTGTATCACAAAATGAAATTCTAAACAGAAAAATTGTTATAGTTTGAAGAAAATTGAAGAACCGAAAAAAATGAAAATTTTTTCTCAAAAAAGGGCAAAAAGTGTAACCCAGCTTCACATTTTCACCCACCGATATAATTGTTAACGATCATAAAATTGAACATTTGTAATTTTCATTGTCTAATTATATTTCTCAAAATATAAGGGAGGACTTTATGGCTATAACTTACCTCAAAATTTCTGAGAAACATGCATTCGACAAGCCAAACTTTGCTTTTAATTTGTATCGTTACATCGTTGTCCCCGACTGGGTAGACTTTGAATGACTAGTAGGTCCAAAGAGAGGGGTGGTGGAATCAAATTTAAGGCTTTCGAAAAAGGTGTCAGTGATATGAGCATCATCCCCTCGCTGATCATCGTTCTGGAATGCATCTAACAACATTGTCTCCATGGCAGTTTTATCCCTTAAGTAATTATCCATACCATCCTCTATTTGATTGCCTCCATTGCCATCTTTGAATAAATACTATTGTTGTATTCATTCCTAATTGGTGATTCTGGATGTAGTGGGAATTGAAAAGGTGGTTTATTCAACCATTCTTGGTATCGTTCCTCTCCGATTTTTTCTCTTAACTCAGCCTTCTCTTGATTTGACATTGTCGTGGGGTGCAATGGAAGATGGTAGGTGGGTCGCTCATCATCACTAGATTCCTAATAATTTCAAAAAATATATCTGAACATGATTAGTAAAAAAACTATGATATCAATTAGTAAGCACATTCACAATGCATGACTAATTGGTTCGACATTGAAAAAATTACATTAATATACCAAAAAGTTATTATTACCATAATTGTCCCAGGATTGTGGCTAGAAGAGGCAATATTGTTACAATAGGCAGGGTGGAGTGGCTATCCATTTTCATCTACCAAATGCGCCTTGTGTTATGCTGCTCCTGATAAGAGCTTCTAACATTCTGGAGTTGTTTGAATATTTTGTGCATCTTAACTCGATTCTGAATTATCTGCATGAACCTGCAAATTTTCTTACATTAATTATAAATTTTATTAAGTTGATTGACATGGATAAAAAGACGTAAATTTAGTTAGATAGTGAAAATATAAACAAAATCTGCAGTAAATATTGCGTCTCGAGATGGATAGGGAGAACTCTGTGATGGACTTTGAGAAATATTATGGAACAAGCTATATTTTGAAGAATTGGCCATTTGATATAATTATGATATTTTCTCCCTGCATTTGAGCAAAATCAAGAATAAATTTTGGTGTACACACCTAAAATTAATTTTGGTGCCTCAAAATGGACTTATTGTTATCAATGCTAATGTACAGATAACCACACTGGTGTGTTTTAGTTATGTTGGAAATATTTTCATTGATGGCAAAGGAGGTAGCACTCAGGAAAAAGAGGTAGCGCTGTAGCAAAGGAAGGCAAAAGAGGCACAGTGAAAGCAATAGAGGCAGCAAGAAGAAAGTCAAAATGTAACAGTCATAGAAGCACAGTGAAGAACCATTATCGGAAGATAGAGACAGAGGCAGAGTGACAGAAGCAGAGACAAAGGCAGAGAGCAGTTACAAAATTCCGGGAATCGCACTCTCCAACCGGCGGAGCAGAGGCAGAGACAGAGGCAGAGAGCAGTTACAAAATTCCGAGAATCGCTTCACTCCAGCGGCATATAATACAGAACCATATTCCGGGAATCGCACACTCCAACCGACGTTATACAACACGAATCTTATTCCGGGAATCGCAGACTCCAGCCAGGCGTTACACATATAATACAGAACCATATTCCGGGAATCGCACTCTCCAACCGGCGGAGCACATATAACAAATACAAACATTATTCTGGGAATCGCTTCACTCCAGCGGCAAAATATATATAAGCATATATATCAGTTATATACAAGCGGAGCACTTTAACCAAAGGTTCTATCAAAACGAAATGGCTTATAAGTTGGGACCCCTCCCCAATCGCAATCGGAGAAAAGGTTCAATCGGCGGAGTTTTGTTATGTGCTTCGATTAAAGGCCGGACCTGATTGAGCTATATG
Source organism: Pinus albicaulis (assembly GCA_034641835.2). Classification (NCBI taxonomy): domain Eukaryota; kingdom Viridiplantae; phylum Streptophyta; class Pinopsida; order Pinales; family Pinaceae; genus Pinus; species Pinus albicaulis. Next base: position 444,424,956 of record CM076573.1, read on the forward strand.
CCACAGTTTATTGCTAATTGCATCCGAGTTCCCAATCGCATCGGAGAACATGTGAGTTGCGATTGCGATTGGAAGTCCGGACCCGATGGAGGTATGAATTATAATTCAAACATGTTTGAAGTCCTGTCCCAATCGCATCGGAAAAATACAATGAACAGTGGTCAATCGCAACACATATTAAAAGACTTGCGATTGCGATTAAGAGTTCGGACCCGATGGGTGTATTAACGATGATGTATATATATTTGAATTCCGGCTAATCGCATCGGAACTTTCCGATTGATCGCAAGTCCTTTGTAATATGCTCCGATCAAGTGGCGGACCCGATGGCATTATACGATGGAATTAATAGGTTCAATCACATCCGGAATCTCAATCGCAATCGGAACTCTCCGATTGATCACACAACTTTGTAAAACGCTGCGATTGAAGTGGCGGACCCGATCCAGTTATAAGCGGGAGTTGATATATGCAAATCGGATCCGTATTCTGATCGCAATCGGAACTTTTCTATTATGCGCCCCGATTGCATTTGATTGAAGCCCGGACCCGATGGGCTTATTAACTATGATTAACAAGTGTTTGAGTTCCAGTTCTAATCGCAAACGGAAATTTGTGAAGGCGCTGTTATATATAAATATATATATATATATATATAAAGTTGTTGCGATTGTATTGAAAAGTGCCGCGTGGTCTGTGGACCTACGGGCCTCGGCTTAAGGTGGAGGGCGATTATCAATATACAATGACTGTGATATATGTCCGTTTCGCTTGCGGAATGTTGCACATCAACAAGACACTCGTGGCATGAAAAGCGTTGGAATATGGCCCAGAATTACAGTCAGCATATTCATTTATATATATAAAGCGCTGATATAAAAATGAAAAATGCAGTTACACAAATACAGAAATTACGCAACAGCCATATACAGAATGACATACATAGAACAGAAAAGAGATAAAACACAGTCACAGAAAAGACAAAGACACAGTCAGAGGAAAGACAAATGCGCAGCAAGCCAAGAGACAAAACGAGTGAGCTGGAGTTCTCATTTAAATTTGAATGTAAATGTTTTAATTGTTTTTATTGTTTGTGATGCATTGGCAAGTCTCCGAGAGAAAACAAACTCCCACTGTAATGCTAAAATTGACACCTACAGTTATAATTTCTGAGTAAGCTGATAAAAGGAGTGAGAAGGCAGAAGGCAAAGAGACATGACTTTCCATTTCGAATTCCAAGAAGAATACAAACAGTCATGTGAAGAAATCTATAAATAATATCATCTTGATATTCAAGATAGAGAAGTGAGAGTAAATCGAGAGAAGGCAGAATATAGAAGAGTAAGACAGAGAAGATTAAGAAAAGCATAACAGAAGGAGAAGCTACAGAACAGGGCTGATATCTGAGGTAAATCAGCAAACTTTCAGTTTGATAAATTGAGGAAGTTGGAGCTTCCCTATCAGGTTGCAGCTTGATAGTCGTCAGTTGTAGCTGACTGAGGTTGGAGCCTCCTGTAGGTTGGTGCCTGCAGAAAACTGAAGGGAGTTGGTGCTTCCTTGCAAGTTGTAGCTTGCGGAATTGAGGTAGGAGCCTCCTGTAGGTTGGTGCCTGCAGAAAAACAGTGGTGAGAGGGAGTTGGAGCTTGCCTTTGCATCACAACAATAATAAGATGTGGTTTTCTCCCTTTATGGGTTTCCACTTATATCTGGTGTCTCTGTGCATGATATTTATGTATTGATCCGATATGTATCATTTGCTTAATACCTGCTGCTCTCAAATTAAGTCTACTGCTCTATTAAACTAATACTTTCATATTACATTCTAAGATTACTCTCACATCAAATAGAGTTTTAAATGAAGGTGTAAATAAGTTTATTGAAAAGTTTAAAAGATCAGGAATGTATTAAACTGATTCACCCCCCCCTCTCAGTTTAATTAGAGATTCAACAATTGGTATCGGAGCCAAGTTCCTTTGTACAAGTCTAACGACTGAAAGGAGATCCTAGGTTCCCAAGATGGCTAGTAAAGAAGGATGCTCAACCAATAAAGCCCCTTTCTTCACTGGTGAAAATTATGCTTTCTGGAAAATCAGAATGAAGACATACATAATGTCTCTAGGAGTAGAAGTCCGGGCTGCTGTGCAATTAGGATATGCCCCAAAGTCAACTGATACAGAGAAAGAAGCTAAAGAAAGCTTTGTAGCTAATGCAAAAGCCATGAATGCCATCCTGAATGGATTATGTGAAGCAGAGTTTATTAAAGTAATGCACAAAGACACCGCCAAGAAAATATGGGATACTCTTGAAGACATACATGAGGGAGACCAGAAAGTAAAAACTGCCAAACTTCAAGTATATAGAGCCCAGTTTGAAAACTTAAAAATGAATGATGATGAAGATGTTGGCAGCTTCTTCTTAAAAGTTGCAGAAATTGTTAACAATATGAAAGCTCTTGGAGAAATCATACCAGAAAGTATAGTTGTGCAAAAGATTCTAAGATCACTCCCATCCAAATTTAATCCCAAGGTATCTGCAATAGAAGAGACAGCGGATTGGGAGACTTTGACCATGAACCGGATACTTGGAAATCTAACAGCCTATGAAATGAGGCTCCCACAGAAGAATCCAAGTACAAGGGAAGCAACATTCAAAACAGAAAAAGGGAAAGAAGAAAAGGAAGAAATATGCTCTTGCTCTGATGAAGAAGAGGCTAAATTTGTCAAGAAATTGGATAGAGGCTCAGGTAGATACAAAGGTAAACTTCCCTTCAAATGCTTTAACTGTGGAAGAGTTGGACATTATGCTGCCAAATGTCCTCAAAAGAAAGTAAGAAATCAAGCTCCAGAATCAGAGAAAGACACAAGAACAAAGTTCGCAAAAGGAAAGAATTCGGTACAGAAAACTTTCTTCATGATCATGAAGAGTTGTACAGTGCATCTCAAGACTCGTATGAACCTCGATGAAGAAGGAACCTCAACTTTATTGATGGCTAGTAGAAGATATTTAGGACTCCTACTAGAAGATGAAGAAGAAGAAGGGGAAGTAGACCTTGAGGGGGAGCTAAGAAGTGCTCTGGAGGAGATTGACAGACTCAAACTAAAATGCAGAAAACAAAAAGAGATTCTCCTAAAATGTGTGAAAGAAGAACAAAATTCAAAAGTCCTCATGCAGCTGAAGGTAAAGCTTGAAGAAGCCAAGAAGATAGAAGATATGTTACTTCAGCAAATCAAAGATAAATCTCGAGAACAAGAGAAGCTGGAAGAAGAAATTCTGTGTCTGAGAAAGAAATTAGAAAATGCTCAACAGGAAGTTTCTATATACCCTTCTCAAACAGCAAGCTCTATTAAGTTGAATGAAATTTTGGTTGCTCAAAGATTCCCTATGATAAAGACTGGAATAGGCTACGAAGGAGAATCAAGTAAAGGAAAAGAAAAGGTTGACAGAGAGATTATTTTTGTAAAAGTAAAGAAGGATGAGGAAGTAGCTCAAATAATTCCTACAAAAGAAGAAATATGCAATAAGAGAGATAGAGAGCAGAAGAAACCTCTAGTAACAAAGAATATAATTAATACTAAGATGGCAGAAAAAGAATCATATGCCCCTAAGTATATCAAATTTGGAAGTCATCAGAGGAAATTCTTCCCTCCTATGAAGAATGCCACCTGCTATGTCTGCCACAAGCCAAGACACATTGCTGCATATTGTTATGCAAGGAAGAGTAATTCAGACCTGCAAAAGATGCAAACAGTGAAGAGGCTATCTCAAACAAACAAATGGAGAAAACAATCTTACATCAGGTATGCAAATAATTTCTATGGTTATTGTTTTTATTGTAAGGAATTTGGCCATAAAATTATTGAATGTAGAAAGTATGGATAAGGACTGATGTTCAACACCTCAAGGAGGTTTATGAGTCAAAGAAATTTTGTTCATGCTAACAATTCTGCAAAAACTATAATCAAATGTTGTATATAAAATCAAATTGGGCATATATCTTCCAAGTGTTCTCTAAAGGGATATAATTCATCACCTCACCAAAGATACCAAACAAAAGGAGGCCTCCAGTGGATAAAGAAAGTGAATAAATGTGACCTGGCTCTAACTGCTCAAGATCTGAAAAGCCAGTGGTACTTGGACAGTGGCTGCTCCAAACACATGACTGGAGACAGAAGCAAGTTTATAACTCTTGATGAAAAGAAATCTGGCAATTTTATTTTTGGTAATGATAAATCAGGAAAGATCAAGGGAAAAGGCTCAGTCAGCATAGACAATGGCAGAGGAAAATCCCAAGAGGTACTATTTGTGGATGGACTGAAAGAAAATTTACTGAGTGTCAGTCAGATGTGTGACAAAGGATGTGAAGTTCTTTTTAGAGCACAAGATTGTGTAGTCAGGTCAAGCACAACAGGAAAGACTCTGCTCAAAGGTGTTCGAACAGAGAACAATGTATACATAGTGAAAGAGGAAGATGAAGCCTGCCATCTTAGCAAACTTGAGGAGTCATGGTTGTGGCATAGAGATTGGGACATCTCAGCTTTGACCATATCATCAAATTGAGCAAGAAGAAAGCTGTCAAAGACATGCCAGAAATAAAAAGGCCTCCAAGTACTATATGCAAATCTTGTCAATTGGGGAAACAGACTCGCACATCCTTTAAATCTAAAGAGGAGTTGTCAACAAGAAGACCACTCCAGCTTGTGCACATGGACCTGTGTGGACCTGCTAGAACTAGAACACCAAGTGGAGAATCCTATTTCATGTTGATAATAGATGACTTCTCCAGAATGACATGGGTTGCCTTTCTCAAAAATAAATCAGAAGCATTGGAAAAATTTAAGATATTCGGAGCATTAGCAGAAAATCAAACTGGATGCAAGCTGAAATGTATCAGATCAGACAGAGGAGGAGAATTCACAGATTATGACTTTGCAGACCTATGTAATGAATATGGAATAAAGCAACAATTTACTATTGCAGGGACACCTTAGCAGAATGGAGTAGCAGAGAGACAAAACAGGTCTGTACAACAAATAGCCAGAGCTATGATGCAAGAGAATAATATTGCTCAAACCTTCTGGGCAGAAGCAGTACACACAAGAAACAAGACATATCCTTAATAAAGCTCACTTAAGGCCAAGTAGTGACAAGACTCCATATGAACTATGGCATGGAAAGCCAGCTTCAATAAAACATTTCAGAGTCTTTGGTAGCAAGTGTTACATAAAGAATAATGATGAAAACCTTTGGAAATTTGATGCAAGAGCAGATGAAGGGATTTTTCTAGGATATGCTTCCAAAAGCAAAGGGTACAGGTGCTACAACAAGATCCTTCGGAAGATAGTTGAAAGTATTGATGTGAGATTAGATGAAGAACTTCCAAACAATACAAGAAATACATACTGTTGCAGTCCATCAGACAACCATGAAGAGGAAGACAAGGATGATGATGAAACAAGCAAGACAATAGATGATGCAGAGCTGAGCTCGAAAACCCCCTCAAGATACACTCAGAAGAATCATCCTGAAGATCAGATCATAGGAGACAAGAAAGCAGGAGTCCAGACAAGAAGGCAGCTAACAGAACAAACAAAAGAAGTATACATAGCTATGTTATCACAAATAGAGCCAAAGAAATTTGAAGAAGCCAGCAAGGACAAGTATTGGATAAAAGCAATGAATGAAGAATTGGACCAAATTGAGAAGAACAATACCTGGGAACTAGTTCCTAGACCTATTGAGAAAAATATCATTGGTTCAAAATGGGTATTCAAAAACAAAATGAATGAGCAAGGACAAGTAATCGGGAATAAAGCCAGGCTGGTCTGCAAAGGATACTCACAAATTGAAGGACTTGACTATGATGAAACATTTGCACCTGTAGCCAGAATGGAGGCTATCAAAATGTTCCTGGCATTTGCATGCTACCAAGACTTCAAGGTATATCAAATGGATGTAAAGTCTGCTTTTCTTAATGGAGATCTAGAAGAAGAAGTGTATATGGAACAACCAGAAGGCTTCTCATTGACAGACAAAGAAGAATATGTGTGCAGACTGAAGAAGGCCCTATATGGACTGAAACAGGCTCCTCGTGCTTGGTACTCAAGACTGGACAAATATTTGCAAAAACAAGGTTTTAAGAGAGGTGGAGTAGACAACAATCTATACATAAAAGCGCATGAAAAAGAACTCCTAATTGTTGTTGTATATGTTGATGACATTATGTTTGGAAGCAACAAAGATGATCTAGCAAAAAGGTTTGCTGATGAGATCAAAACAGAGTTTGAAATGTCTATGATTGGAGAACTCAGTTTCTACTTGGGACTGCAAATTCAGCAAAAGAACACAGGCACATTCATTTCTCAAGAAAAATACTTAAAAGAAATGCTGAAAAAATTCAAAATGGAGGACGGCAAACCAATGACAACCCCCATGATCACGGGATGCAAGCTGTGTGCTGATGATAGGTCTGCAGATGTAGATCAAAAACTCTACAGATCCATGATAGGAAGCCTGTTGTACTTGACAGCTTCAAGACCAAACATCATGCTAGCAGTAGGACTAGTGGCAAGATATCAAGCAGCACCTAAACAAAACCATCTTCTGGCAGTAAAAATAATACTCAGATATCTACAAGGAACAACACAATATGGGCTTTGGTATCCTAAAGGCAAGAGCTTCACCTTAACAGCATACATAGATGCAGATTGGGCCAGCTGTGTGGATGACAGGAAGAGTACAAGTGGAGGTGCATTCTATCTAGGAGAAAGTCTGGTGGCATGGCTAAGCAAGAAACAAACATCCATATCTTTGTCTACAGCTGAAGCAGAATATATAGCAGCAGCAGCATGTTGTACACAAGTCATGTGGATGAAGCAAACTCTTCAAGACATGAAGGTAAGCATTAATGAGCCTATCTCAATCAAATGTGATAATACAAGTGCTATAAGTATATCTAAAAATCCTGTGCTTCATTCAAAAACTAAAAATATACCAATCAAGTATCATTTTCTCCGAGAACAAGTGGCTCAGAAGATAGTTAAACTGGACTATGTATCAACGAAAGAACAGATAGCAGATATATTTACCAAACCACTTGCCAGAGAACCATTCGAATACTTGAGAGACAAACTAGGGTAGTATCTGTAGATACTATTCTCTAATATGAAGAGAAAGTACAGTCTCAGGGGGAGAACAAAATGAAGATATCATTCCAGGGGGAGAACAGCCAGCAAGATAAGCATAAAACAAGTCCATAGGATCAGCATTATCAATATTATCAGCATTCAGAAGCAACAAGAACCTTTCAATCGTAAAATGCATCATCTCTGTCTGCCATCTAGCACATATTACAGGCACTACAAATGAAACACAGCATAGTCCAATTTCAGTAGAAGAGGACCTAAACGTAACTCAGAGAAAGGAAATACAACGACAGAACCCATACGGAGGGATGAGGAGTCATCCTTTGCCATTGATGTCAAAGGGGGAGGAAGAACAAATAGCAAACAGGAAGAGCAAGAAACAAGAGAAAGAGAAAGAAAACAGAGAAAGTGGATTGCCATCAATGCCAAAGGGGGAGACTGTTGGAAATATTGTCATTGATGGCAAAGGAGGCAGCACTCAGGAAAAAGAGGCAGCGCTGTAGCAAAGGAAGGCAAAAGAGGCACAACGAAAGCAATAGAGGCAGCAAGAAGAAAGTCAAAATGTAACAGTCATAGAAGCACAGTGAAGAACCATTATCGGAAGATAGAGACAGAGGCAGAGTGACAGAAGCAGAGACAGAGGCAGAGAGAAGTTACAAAATTTCGGGAATTTCACTCTCCAACCGGCGGAGCAGAGGCAGAGACAGAGGCAGAGAGCAGTTACAAAATTCCGAGAATCGCTTCACTCCAGCGGCATATAATACAGAACCATATTCCGGGAATCGCACACTCCAATCGGCGTTGTACAACACGAATCTTATTCCGGGAATCGCAGACTCTAGCCGGGCATTACACATATAATACAGAACCATATTCCAGGAATCGCACTCTCCAACCGGCGGAGCACATATAACAAATACAAACATTATTCCGAGAATCACTTCACTCCAGCGGCAAAATATATATAAGAATATATATCAGTTATATACAAGCGGAGCACTTTAAGCAAAGGTTCTATCAAAATGAAATCGCTTATAAGGTGGGACCCCTCCCCAATCGCAATCAGAGAAAAGGTTCAATTGGTGGAGTTTTGTTATGTGCTCCGATTAAAGGCCGGACCCGATTGAGCTATATGCCACAGTTTATTGCTAATCGCATCCAAGTTCCCAATCGCATCGGAATTGGTCAATCGCATCGGAGAACATGTGAGTTGCGATTTCGATTGGAAGTCCGGACCCGATGGAGGTATGAATTATAATTCAAACATGTTTGAAGTCCTTTCCCAATCGCATCGGCAAAATACAATGAACAGTGGTCAATCGCAACACATATTAAAAGACTTGCGATTGCGATTAAGAGTTCGGACCCGATGGGTGTATTAATGATGGTGTATATATATTTGAATTCCGGCTAATCGCATCGGAACTTTCTAATTGATCGCAAGTCCTTTGTAATATGCTCCGATCAAGTGGCGGACCTGACGGCATTATACGATGGATTTAATAGGTTCAATCGCATCCGGAATCTCAATCGCAATCGGAACTCTCTGATTGATCGCATGACTTTGTAAAACGCTGCGATTGAAGTGGCGGACCCGATCCAGTTATAAGCGGGAGTTGATATATGCAAATCGCATCCGTGTTCTGATCGCAATCGAAACTTTTCTATTATGCGCCCCGATTGCATTTGATTGAAGCCCGGACCCGATGGGCTTATTAACTATGATTAACAAGTGTTTGAGTTCCAGTTCTAATCGCAAACGGAAATTTGTGAAGGCACGGTTATATATAAATATATATATATATATAAAGTTGTTGTGATTGTATTGAAAAGTGTCGCGTGGTCTGTGGACCCACAGGCCTCGGTTTAAGGTGGAGGGCGATTATCAATATACAATGACTGTGATATATGTCCGTTCCTCTTGCGGAATGTTCCACATCAACAAGACACTCGTGGCATGAAAAGCGTTGGAATATGGCCCAGAATTACAGTCAGCATATTCATTTATATATATATAAAGCGCTGATATAAAAATGAAAAATGCAGTTACACAAATACAGAAGTTACGCAGCAGCCATATACAGAATGACATACAGAGAACAGAAAAGAGATAAAACACAGTCACAAAAAAGACAAAGACACAGTCAGAGAAAAGACAAATGCGCAGCAAGCCAAGAGACAAAACAAGTGAGTTGGAGTTCTCATTTAAATTTGAATGTAAATGTTTTAATTGTTTTTATTGTTTGTGATGCATTGGCAAGTCTCCGAGAGAAAAAAAACTCCCACTGTAATGTTAAAATTGACACCTACAGTTATAATTTCTGAGCAAGATGATAAAAGGAGTGAGAAGGCAGAAGGCAAAGAGACATGACTTTCCATTTCGAATTCCAAGCAGAATACAAACAGTCATGTGAAGAAATCTATAAATAATATCATCTTGATATTCAAGATAGAGAAGTGAGAGTAAACAGAATATAGAAGAGTAAGACAGAGAAGATTAAGAAAAGTAGAACAGAAGGAGAAGCTACAGAACAGGGCTGATATCTGAGGTAAATCAGCAAACTTTCAGTTTGATAAATTGAGGAAGTTGGAGGTTCCCTATCAAGTTGCAGCTTGATAGTCGTCAGTTGTAGCTGACTGAGGTTGGAGCCTCCTGTAGGTTGGTGCCTGCAGAAAACTGAAGGGAGTTGGTGCTTCCTTGCAAGTTGTAGCTTGCAGAATTGAGGTAGGAGCCTCCTGTAGGTTGGTGCCTACAGAGAGGGAGTTGGAGCTTGCCTTTGCATCACAACAATAATAAGATGTGGTTTTCTCCCTTTATGGGTTTCCACTTATATCTGGTGTCTCTGTGCAAGATATTTATGTATTGATCTTATATGTATCATTTGCTTAATACCTACTGCTCTCAAATTAAGTCTACTGCTCTATTAAACTAATACTTTCAGATTACATTCTAAGATTACTCTCACATCAAATAGAGTTTGAAATGAAGGTGTAAATAAGTTTATTGAAAAGTTTAAAAGATCAGGAATGTATTAAACTGATTCACCCCCCCCCTCTCAGTTTAATTAGAGATTCAACAAGTTATTGCGCACCCATGTAGTGTTATTAATTGACAGTCTAGAGTTGAATAGCCACAAATAAAAAAAGTGCAACTATATTTTTTTAAAGTGAAAAAAAAGAGGTAAATTGAAAAATGTGTGGAAAAATATTTTCGAAAATCTAATTTCGTAAAACAATTCTTTAAATAGTAAACACTTTTCATTATCTCATAATATTTGCAAAAATTTTCCAATAGAGATTTGCACGACATAATTAGAGGAGCAAGAGAGCATGACAACACTTTGTAGCAGTGAAATACTTTCGAACAGAACTATTCAGACAATTAGAATTCCGAACCCTTTTGTGATCCAAACCCCTATAGCATAGAATTCCAATCGAGGTGATTAAATTTTATGTTTTTTTTTTTACATTTTCTCCAATATTTTTTACTTAGTAAATAAAAATTTTAAATTTACAGTTCATTTTCAGAAAAATAAAATAAAAATAAAAACAAAAAAACAAAAAAAAATCCTTTTTACGTTGAACCCTTGATTATTTTTGTTTCCGCCCTTGCTTCTTCTTATTTCTATGATTTTAGAATTAGGGCTTTTCATTTTAGATTTATAGGCTTAGTATTTCTATATATATAGGCTTATGAAATTTAACCCATGGTACGACTTCTATAGTTGGATCCCAATCCATGTCGGCCCTCGCGTGAATTTTTAAAAAACTGATTTTTTTTAATCGGTGCACCCTGTGTAAACTAGCGCACTAGTGTGTTGTCTTATCACAAAGCACCATGCACATATTTTTTGATAAAAATAAATAAAAAACATAATTTTTTATTCTGTGCGCCATATGTAAAATAGGGCACCAGTGTGCTATTTCATTATAGCGCACAACACACATACTGTTTGGAAAAAATAATTTTTTATTTTATCTATGTTAATCGGTGCACCATTTAACATATAACGCATCGGGTCTCCTTGTTGAAAGAGAGTACCATACAGTGGTCCCCTATTTTCGCAGTGTGTTGATAAGAATAGGCCGCACCGCCTCCTCCATGACACCATATTCCTAAAAACTAACACTAGAGGATTTCTATCAATTTGTCTATGTTAATCGATGCACTGTTTAACATATAATGCACCAGTTATCCTTGTTGACATAGAGCACCGTACGGTGTTTTATACTTCTTTGGAAGTGCGTTAATAAGAACACAACGCACCGATGTCGGGGCATGCAACATTAAAGGTGCACCAATTTCTTGATATATTTTTTTTACCTGAAAATTTTATGATTTATTTATAAAATATATTAATGAATGGTATGGTATAGGTTTCATGTTGATAAATAAATTGATAACAAGAGATCAAGTAACAAAAATACTGATAGTACATCAAGAAAAGAAAAAAATGCAAGTTCTTTGTAAATTATTTACAAAAAATATTATTTTTGAACTATATGTAAGTTTAATTAATATGTATTGTTTACCGTGTATCATGTAGAGCCACAAAATGATGATGCTCGATAATATTATTTATGATGTAGGACCAGAAGAGTGTAAAACCTTGATGGAAAAATGACATAAGGATGAATTAGGTGAATGCAAAAGTACTATTGATCCAACATGAGTTTCTTCTTTTAAATTTTAATTAATAATATACTTAAAATTATTAGATAAAATGTTTCAAACAATCTATTAATTCACAAATGTTTAATATTCTACAGGAACCAACAACTCAGAAAATGAATGTTGTTCTAAGAAAAGAAAAAGATAAGAACATGCAAATAAAAATGAATTTCTCCTTAGCTCATCTGGAGTGGTGTTAGAGGTTAACGAAAGGCGGAAATACTTTTACAAAAGTTTGAGGGATATAGTGGAATGAATATATAAATGTTCTTTCCACTTTCAATACAAAAACCAATCCAATGATTCCGAGAACCAAATTTTATCTAAACTACACAAAGATTTTGGAGAGAATTGGTCAGTGAGACATGTGAGACTTTTAATAGTAGAAACATACAACAACAAAAAAGAAGGAATGAAAAAGTAATATTCGTTTAAATGTTTCTCTAGAATTATATGTATATATTTCTAGAAAGCAATCATTTATAAATATCACTTTTGCTATATTTACTTTTCATATATCATTAAAAAATTAAATAATTTATTGTCATGTTACATTTTTAGGAAGATTATGAAAATCTCAAAAGATCAACGAGTTCGTATCAGAAATATGCTAGTAGGAATGTCCAAAAAGGTGTACAAGGAGATGGTCAAAGAAATGGACATAATTTCATCGCACGAGGAGCCATCTCAACAACAATGTGCTTCAAATGTAATATGTAATCACTGAATTTTTCGATTAGGTATAGTAAATAAAAAATTTAGAATTAAATATTATTTTTCGAGTATTTTCTTGCAGAAAATAAAATAAAATGGAACCCATTTAGCACATAAAATAGAATGACAAGGATGAAAAGGGTTGATATCTAAGTTTGTGAGTAATTGTTACTTCCTTATAACAAATTAACTAGATTTCATTTTTGTATATTTTAAGTTGTTTTACAACAATCATCATTGAATGTTTTTAAATAGGTGCTAACATACAAAGAAGAACCATCAAACGAATTGATTGACATTAGGTTAAATATGGGTTGTCAGTATATGTTGGCATATCATAAATTAATTGTTGAATTTGTAAGAATCTATCAATCTTGTTTTACTTAGCTCCTTCTATAACTAATAGAAAAAAAATATTTTATATTAAATATATGATTTGTTATGGGCTATAAAACTTGTAGGAAACAAAGTATGGTGTTAGTGTGATTCTTTCATCGTAAAAGATCACTTTAGCTACGCATAACAAATAGTCCTAACATCGATTATGGCTGCCAAACATCTTTAAATCTACAATTAGATGATCCAAATAATGCTGCACAAATCCAGATCTAAGCATAAAAGACATTAAGAAGATAAAATACAATATGGCTCCATGCATCCAATAGACAAGACAAGAACAATGTGTTTAAAAGAATGTTTTAGATTATATTAAAGAATGTGGCACCTGAGAGGAAAACAAGAAAGGTGTTTTCCAGTTCTCCTTAATGGGATGGGTTATTGAAAGTCCTCAGAATTTCAAATCTAAAATTCCTCTCTCTTATTGTGGTAGAAAACCCAGACAAACATAGAACTCAATGGGAGCTCACAAGGCAAAAATGGAAAATGGTGACCAAGAGTAGATCCAGTGTGATCTAATGCAATGAAGGTGACTAATGAATGGGGAAAACCCTTCTATTTATAACAAAATATTGGGGTGTTCTAAAACTCGGTGCATGAATAAAATATTATTAATCAAATTCTAGAATCACCCTTTAGGAATATTTTATTACATTTGTTGGAGGGAAAAGGTCTTTTGACTTGGGTCAATTCCTTTATTTATAAACAATAAATAAATAAATGATTTATTTATTATTTTAGGGAGATGGGGGGAATATAATCTAGGAATAATGATTTATTTAATTATTTAAAAATGATTTAGTCAAATTTAACTAGGAATATTATTTAAATAATGATTTAAATAACTCATTCCTAGGAAATAATCAAATAAATAATGATTTATTTAATTAATTTCCTTGTTTTGGGTTAAATATGACTAGGAAATATAAACAAATGTTATTTCACATGGTGAAAGCAATTTTACTTAGGGTAAAATTGGTCTTACATGGTGTACTTGGGTTCATATAATGATAATAAGTTAGATGACCAAAAAAATGGTGTAATAGATTGCCCCCCAACGTACGAGTGTTAGGAGCAAATCGTATGACCGAAGTACGTTGTAAGAACTCAATCACTAGGCATCAAGAGGGAAGTAAGAGAGAGAAATGTAAGATAGTCTAATGTGCTAAAGGACTAGACCCGGAGGAGACGAGACTTACAGGTGCAACAAGTCTCTAGGTGATGAAGTGGTACTAGTGTTAAAGGTGGCGGGGTAGGCATACCTATGCCCGCCGATACAATAGTACAAAGAATAAGGCGCCCGTAAGACCATGGAACGCAATAATGAAGCATGTGCCGGCCTAAACATGAGCCAGATAAATAAAATGATGAATCCCACATACATGCGATGCCTGGAATAACCTTCAGGACTTATAAAAGAAGATTTTAGTACATGAGATACAAATACACCCGAATGCCCCCTACACACGGGGAAGGGCTCGCAAAATCTGACTGATACATGAAAATCAAAGAGGCGCTGCAATCGATTGAGGCCGATATCATCAAATGAGAGGAGCTGCATCAAGGGCGGAAATGAAGAAGTCATTTGGGCATGTGGGGGGCTACCTGCAGGGCCACCCCCTCATGAGGGTTGAGACATCTCACACATGCACGGGAATCACCAATAGCTGTTGATGCATCACTAGACCATCAAGTGTATAGATCACGATCATGTTGAGAAGAGCTCGAACCAAGGTACACTGCCCTCTAGACCTGGCTTCTAGAGTAAATGAGCTGATGTCGACAGAAGTAGGTCCACCATAGGTGAGGTAATAAGGGAACCCCAACTAAGGCACGAGGGAAAATAGTAGAGTGACGAACAGACGGACATTAATGCTGATAATGAAATGGGGGATGATCTAAGGGGATCATAAAAAACATGAGTACAAAATGGTATCTCATGATGGAAATTGACACGAACAGGAATGAGTATAAAGGTAAGGTGGTGCCCCCAATGACATGTGTTGTAAGTGAGAAAATCCGATTTTGAGGGGAGGTGAATTAAGGCTTCGTGGACAACAGGTGTCCTGGTGAAGTAGCGAAATGAAAAACAAACAGATGCTGGCTATCTAAAAGAAAATAAAACACGCATTTCGAATGGAAAATGCTAAGGATAATATCTCTGAAGATAGAGTGCATTGTGAGGATTAGGAAGGATGTGGCCTTCAAAGTCCTCTAAAAGATATGCCCCCTTACCAAGGCCTTTACTGATAATGTAAGGACCTAGCCATAATGAGTCGAACTTCCCATGACCGAGGGTATCGTGGGCCTGGTCATATACTAGAACAAGGTCACCTTCATGGAAGGTACGAGGGTGGAATTTTTGGTCATACTGAGCTTTGGTGTGCTTTTTGGTCGCTTCAAGAGTTTGTAATGCAACACGATGATCTTCAGAGGTGCGCTCGAGCACGATAAGTCGTTTTTCTAGAGGTTGGGTATCAGGGAGAAGTTCGATGGCCAAGTGAAGGGAAGGGATTTCACACTCGATTGGTAAGACTGCCTCCTCGCTAAAGACAAGGTGCAAAGGAGTGAAACCGGTGGCAGTTTTAACAGAAGTATGATAAGCCTAGAAAGCAGGGAAGAGCATGAGATTCCAATTGGTTTTGTGCTTATTCACCGTTCGTTGAAGCATGATCTTAAGAATTTTGTTGACTGCTTCAACTTGGCCATTACCTTGGGGGTAATAGGAAGATGAATATTGGTGCTCAAAACCTAATAGGGAGGATAGCTCATGCCAAATATGATCTTTGAAATTTCGGCCATGGTCTGAGACTAACTGTTTTGGAACTTTGAATCGAGCAATGACATGGTTAAAGAAAAAGAGGGCTACAGTGGTTGCCGTATTGTTGAATGTTGGCATTGCTTCGGCCCATTTAGTGAAATAGTAAACCGCCACTATGATATATTTTTGGTTACCAGCAGAGGGAGGTTGACATTCTATAAAGTCAATCGCCCATTTACAAAAAGGACCAGTTGTGACGACAGGATGGAGAGGAGCGGAAGGAGCTCGCGCCTTAGGTGCGAAGTGTTGGAAATTGGAACAGTGTTTGACTGCTTCAATGCAATCACTGAAGAGAGAAGGCCAAAAATATCCAGCACACATGATTTTTTGGGCGGTGGTGAGACCAGAGAGGTGGCCACCACAAGCGCCGCTATGACAGGCATTGAGGACTTGCTCGGCTTCAGCGTGTGTGAGGCAGCAACGAAAGACAGTATCTACTCCACCACGATAAAGCTCATCGCCGATTAGAAGGTAGCAAAAGGCTTGGTGTCAGATACGTCGTCGAGCATCACGATCAAGATGAAGGGCGAACTTTTGGGTTCGCAAGTAAGGATGTCACCATACCAAGGGTCATCGGTGGTGATGGAAAGAAAATGTTCATTGGGAAGAGCATCATTGATGGGAGTATCTTGCGTCCTTGTAGGCAAATTAGAAATGAGTTCAGCGAGGACTAAACCTTTCTTACTTTTTGGGGTGACAAATTCAAGGTCGAATTCTTGGAGGATAACGACCCAACGAGCATACTTCCCACTGAGGATGCGGTGACTCAATAGGAAAGCCATGGGGTTGGAATTAGTCACAACCTTGGTGGAACGCATGAGGATATAATGACGCAATTTTTGGACTGAGAACACGACATCGAGTGCTAATTTTTCTTCATGCGAGTAGGACACAGGTGGACCGGCAAGGTTCTTACTGACATAATAGATCACATGTTCGATACCGTTATTATCTTCCTGGATAAGGACACCAGCAACTGAATATGTGGAAGCAGAGATGTATAGGATGAAATCTCGGTCAAAGTTAGGGGGACGGATCAAGGGAGCGGATGTGAGAGCATGCTTGAGGGCTCAAAA
Source organism: Pinus albicaulis (assembly GCA_034641835.2). Taxonomy (NCBI): domain Eukaryota; kingdom Viridiplantae; phylum Streptophyta; class Pinopsida; order Pinales; family Pinaceae; genus Pinus; species Pinus albicaulis. The sequence goes on from CM076573.1 coordinate 444,441,777, forward strand.
GACTCTTAAGCGTATGTATCCCAGACAAATGGGGTGTGAGAGCTAAGAATTCTAAGGAAGCCATGTGTGGTAGTGGCGTAGTCAGGAACGAATCGATGAAGAAAACTAGCTTTGCCTTGGAGACTTTGTAGCTGGCGTAGGGTACGAGGCCTAGGAAGTTCAAGAATGGCTTGAACCTTCAAAGGGTTGAGAGTTATCCCATATTTAGACACGATGAAGCCGAGGAGACGACTGGCGGGAACACAGAAGACACATTTCAATGGATTAAGGTGAATGCTATACTTCCAACATCGAAGAAAGATAGTACGCAGGTCATGAAGGTGTTGCGCCCGATGTTTAGAACGTGCAGTAAGGTCGTCTAAATAGGCAAGGATAATATGATCTAAGTCATGAAAACAATAAGACATGGCACGTTGAAAGGCGGTGTCGGCATTTTTAAGGCCAAATGGCATGACTCGGTATCCGAAAGTGCCCCACGGACTAATGAATGTGGTTTTAAGTTGATCAGCACAACGGATAACAATTTGGTTGTAGCCGGAGAAGCCATCCATAAAGGAGAGAAGCTCATGCCCCACACACTCATCAATGATTTGGTCAATAAATGTTGTGGGGAAGCTGTCTTTGGGACAAGCTTTGTTTAGATCGTGAAATTCGGTGCAAACACGAATGGTGCCTTGTTTTTTGAGGACAGGAATTGGGTTAGACACCCAAGTGGTATATTCGATGGGGTAAATGAGACCAGCCTGCCACAGCTTATCGATTTCAGCTTTGATGGCTTCTCGTCTAGAAGGATGAATGGGTCTCAGCTTTTGACAGACTGGAATGGCATTAGGCCATGTGTCGATGTGATGTTCGACAATGGCAGGATTGAGTCCGGGCATTTCTGAGTAGGACCAGGTGAAAATATCACGGAATTATTTGAAGAGTTTGGTGTAGGCTTCAATTTCTTCTAGAGTGCATTGGGTGCCCATGGTGATATGTTCTTCAACACCTGGTTTGACAGAAATGTCTATTTTGATGGTAGGAGAGATATTAGCCATATTGCCTTCTTCGAAAGCGTTAGGTGCAGGGATGGGGTTTTTGAACCAATCAACTTGATCGGGAATGAAGTCTTTGGATTCGAGGACATATTGGTCATGGTATTGGTGTGGTAGGAAGTATGCACGATGGTGCATATCGCCCCACAGAAAATGAGGTGCGGTCATGGCTTCCATGATGTCTTCATCGATCTAAAAGATGGGAAGAGTGGGTGGAATAGGAGGATCTGAGGAGGTAGAAATATGAGACACCTGATTTTGAGGGGGAAGGCTCACATGTGTGTTGGCATGAGGGGTGATAGTGGAGCGAACAGATGAGTGGGTAAGAAAACCGTCGGGGGAAGGCACTAAGGGGTCGGTTGCTGAGAAACACGGGGATGAGGAAAGGTATAAAATAGTGGTTGAAGGTTTGGTCTTTTCAGTATCAGGTTGAGGAATGGTAATCGGGGGAGACATGGGGTCAGGTGTTAGGGAAGAAGGATGACGGGCAAGCGCGGCTTCGAATTGGCAGTATGTGGCTAAAGAAGCACGATACTCATCAAGGCGGGGGCAAAGATGGGTATAATGTCCATGGAAATCGCACAAAGAACAAGGGTGATTGGTGCGCAAGTGCTTAAGTTTAGCAAGAGAATCGGGTATGGTGACATAGACTTTAGGAATAGCAGATTCTGTAAACGTTTCATTGACCATGGTTTTGAGATGTGGTAATTCAGGGCAAGTATGGGTAGCATGTTCGACAACATCGCACAAGGCACACTGGATGGGATGCTTTGGAGGCCGAGGAGGGGCAGAAGTTGTCGGGGCAGCTGTTTGGGCTCAACCTAGTCTCATAAATTGAGTTCATTTAATTGTCAACCAGGGTTGGTAAACTGCTGAAGTGTGGTGCACTTTATGTGCCTAGGTGTTTGTTTCTTACTGCGTTGTGTCTAGTGTTTTATGATTTTTTTGGTCTTTTTATGGTTTTAAGTTCACAAGGGAAAGAACTAAATGCTGGTGGAAAGAAGCTACTGGTTAAAAACAGAGTGAAACCTAATTCTTTGATGACAAATGACAAATGAAAATACTGAGACAGAACTAAACCTAACTATGACTTAGCAAAATACAAAGCTTGATAATGACTTCAAGAAAATAAATCACAACATGAACTTAACTTGTCCAATTCTTTCATTAAAGATATTTTGGAAGAGCTTGAGAAATGGGCAGCTAAGTGTAAAAATTATCCTAACTAAACAATTAAACAATCAACTTATAATGATACAACATCTCATCCATGATTAAAGGTTTGTTGAAACATATTTGGAAAAGAACATTTGTAACATCATAAGATCTCTACTCTAAAACTAGCTCCTAATTCTATTCTGCAACTTAGTTTAACACCACTACACCTCACTCAAAAGTTATAGATTTCATTTTAGAATAGTCTTTGAGGAAAGGCTTGTTTGTGAAATGGTAAAAGGGTTGCAAAAGTACTCCAGGCCTTAGACTAATACTATCTTCTGTCCAGATTATTATGAGTTAATATAGGTTTGTAACAAAAGAAGTTTTGTAAATAATGAAGACCGTGGTATTTAAGTTTAACAACTAATGCAATTTAAAATGCAATGGATGGCAACTAAACTTGGAATGTAAATACAGTGAGCTAAGCTAGAACTGAACTAGGGTGCTACTAGTCTACAGTGAACAGTGCTAAACTAAAAAGCCATTATCAAACTTGAAATGAAATAACAGGGCATGAACTAAATGCAATTTGCCTTCGGAGTGCTCTAACTAAGTTGTCATGCAATTAATCTATGGGATTCTACAGCCTATTTCGTTCATCATGAATGGTATTTTGGAAGAGCTTGTTAGAACAATCCTGGCTGTACAATTCAATGCAATTGAATACAAACATGAAAACTGAAAGAAAATACAATTAAAAACTAAGACATCACAACTATTTCCTACTCATTGTTATGATGTTTTGGAAGAGCTTTTTAAGAGTAAGATCATCTATGCTAATTAGTGTAAACAAGAACCTAAATCCTACAGTATCACAGTTATACCTTAGTCATCATAATGATATCTTGGAATAGTTTACTAGAGTAAGTTTAACTGTGATAATGAATGAAAGGAATTGCAAATATAATCTATAACACTACAGCCATTTCTCATTCATTATAATGATCTTTTGGAAGATTTTCTTAGAACAAGTATATCTATAATGACTAATGAAATTAACTATGAACGCAAACTTCAAAAACTTGAAAACGAACTAAGATACTTATAAAAATTGCAAAAGTAAAGCTGCTCAGGAGGCAGGGGCCCTCTACTGCCAGAGTAGCACGAAATCTAACTCAAGATCAACTCAACGTGTTCAGAGAAATGTTGTCTTCTTCATTAAAGGAAAATAAATTAAAACAGAGTATTCTTGATCTTCAGAAATATAACAGTCAATCCACAAAATCTAATCAAAATCTAGAACTAGTCTCTCGGTTTCCCGAGTACATTTATAACAAATCTTCATAACGGAACTTGAGACAATACGGGGATCATTGTCTTTTCATATCAAAATCGTAATAGAACTCTAAATATGGCAGCGTAAAGTGACAAAGGACATCCGGACTGTCCTTGTCCTATTAGGAGTCTGCCTCCTTGTTTGAGTTCCCACGTACAAAACCACGTCCAGAATTCTGTTCATTCTTCATGGTGAGCAACAAACGATGAGGAAATGATGTGGAATACACCCATGTGTGGCTTTTCCTAAGAGGACACCTAGAACATGCTTGAACATGAAGATGGCTGCAGAATTGGCAACTAGCTATGGAATGTCTGCATTATGTAGCTAGTTTCAGTTCAAAATGCATTATAATGACAAAATCACAAAACTTAGCAAGTTAGCCATGATATTCATTCTTAAAGTAATTTTAAATAATTTCATTGATCATTTGAGCCTGGGATAACAATGGACAAAAGAAAAATGGAGTGAAGTATGATGGAAGAAAGAACAATCTTGGGGCTCAACATACCCCCACTGTTGACTTCTTGCATGTCCTCATGAAACTTATTCCATAAACTCAGAAAATTCTGCAAGAACATCCAACCATCTTATTCTTCTTTGCCTAGAAGTTAAAGGCCTTCTGGGCTTCCTGATGACTAACTTGAACCTTAAATTGGTAAGTGCCCTGATTAATTTCTTGTTCCTCTTTTTCAACTTTTCATTAGCCTTTTCCACTTTGTCCATTTGTAGAGACAGGGTTGAGTTCATACTGGTTTTTAGTTTAACTTGTTCCTTCAAAATATCATTCTCAGTCCTGATATGTCTATTAAGTACTTCCAGCTCATACCTATCTCTTCTTAACACATCTATTTCAGAAAGTGGAGGACTAGGTGTTCTATCTCTACTCTCTGAAGCTTTCCTTTCCAATTTTTCAACATAATTATAAATTTATTGCTGTGCAGGGTCAATTTCAGGGGCTTCTTCCTCAAAATCTTCTTCAACATCTTCTTCAATAGATGTTTCCTCATCTTCTATGTTTATCACCCCGATTTGTTTGATCTGTGTTTTCCTTAGTTTCCCCCTGAGTCTATGGATCCTTCTCGGCTGGGATGGTCCCTCTCCTTTTTCTGTGGCGAATTTTCTGATTACCCCCTCTTCCTTAAGCTGTCTCTTAATCTGAGTCAACTTCTGAGAGATTATTTCTTCACTGCTATATTGAATTGCTTTATCAGTTTCAATTTTATAGGCTCTCCATTTTCTGCTTCTCTTTGTAGGCTGATGTTCAGGTGAAGGCTCTTTTGGTTCCTCAAAGTGATTTCTCACCAAGAAATTATCCCAAGTATCTTTTGTTTTGGCTAAATGGTGTTCAATTAGAATCTTAACCAAGCCATGATGGTATAGAGTTTTTTCTAGGAATTGGACTCTCCTTTGAACACTTGAAGCCATCTTTTTTAAACTTTGAAGCAAGAAATAGGGCAAATTAAGCTCTTCTTCTAGGAAATGCATTATCAACCTAATATGGTAAACATAGAAAGTACCATATCTACCTTCACAAGTGATAAATTTTTGTAGGATAAGCAACATGTTTCTCCATTTATTCTTTAATGCAGAGCTTGGAATTCCATTTTTAAACACAGTGACATCCATACTTGGTGATTTGAGGATCTTCTTCCATGATTCATTATGAAATTATTTGTTCTTAAACCATCTTTCTCCATGTCTAAGCAATCCTGTTGCTTCTGCAATAAAAACCTCTGTGACATTGAATTTAATATCTCCAACTTAAACCTCGGCTCCTTTGAATGACCTTGCAAACGTTTTAGTAACTTCTTTGTGGAAGCCATTAAATTTCTCAAGGAATTGCAGCCATCCTGCTTGTTGCAACATTTCTCTGCTTTGAGGGTATCCTTCCAAGTATTTTGTGCCTATTGGTTCAGTTCTTACGATGAGGCCCATAATTTCTTCTTCAATCTTCAGATTAGTACTCTTTCTGCTCACGGAGACAATGACTTCAACCTTCAAATTAATACTCCTTTGCTTCACGGTGACAGTGCTTCAATCTTCAAACTCATATACCTCTGCTTCACGGTGACAATGGCTTCAAATTTCAAGCTGATATACCTCTGCTTCTTGGTGACAGTGGCTTCAACTTTCAAACTAATATACCTCTGCTCTCGGTGATAGAGATACCTCTGTTTTACAGAATGAAATGATGAAGGGTTGGCTACGGGATGGAGTAATAGGGAGTGGTTACGGAATGAGTTAATGAAGTGAGGCGGATGAAAACAAATCAATGAGTGAAAAGACCGCGGTGATATTTTGCAACGGATTCAAAAATCATCATTAAATTATTTAGCTGGGTGACGTGAGAAAATCAATCACTTTAGCATTTCAACTGCTTAGATGATGATCGGGTATAGAATTTGAAATGAATGGTTTTTATCCAAATTTTTGCAGAGGTTATATTTGGCATGATCAATAAAAATAATCAAAACAACTTTTCGAATGATTCATAACTAAAACTATACTAAGGTTTTTTTTTTTTATGATATGCCATTATAATCAGAACTTTTTACCTTTGCTTTTCATCTGCTTTTGTGGTCTTTTTATGCTTTGTTCTCCTCTGGAAATCATTACTTTGTGAGTCTTCATAATCCTTCTTGATTTTGCTTGTTCATGGATATACCAGATCATCTTGTTGCAATTCAAATGTCTGCTGATCAGTACCTTCAGGATCTATAGCTGCGGAAAGTCTGATTAGCTGCAAAATATTTGTTTAGCTGCAGAATGTACATGTAGAAAATTTTTAATCATGGAATGGAGTGGTTTGGAATATAAGTGGAATATTATATGGAATGAGTGAATATAGATGATGAAACATGGTATAATGGGATATGTATGAAGTGAATGATGGAGTGGGATGGATTACAATTTATGAGATGGAGTGGAAAAGTATAAGAAATGGCCTGCAATTCATGACATGTGTTATTCAATTGCAGAAAGACACCAAACTTTAAATTTTGATATGGAAATGAAGTGGATGAAGTATGGAATGAGATGAATGAAATATGGAATGAAGTGAAGTATGAATGAATGAATGAAATGGAGTATGGATGGATAAGTAAATGGAATGAAATGAAATGAGATGGATCATAAGTGCAATGAATCTGAACTTATGATTTTGTAACAGCTGATTGCAGAAAGAAAATGGAAAAGTTAGAGTGTCAGAAAGACTCTGATTTTCACCCTATCTTTTCTGTATAAACATGCCAATCAGTGATTGGTTTTCATGTTTATACTTTATTTTTATTTATTTATTTATTTTTATTTATTTATTTATTTATTATTTATTTATTTATTTTATTTTTTCAGAGAAATGACTTCAAAAAATTTAATCAAGTTGATGAAGAAGAATGATTCTTCTTCATTAACTTCACATCACTGTTTTCCTGGAACTTCTTGAAAAATTCTTCTCTTAAGAGTGGTTTGTGATACAACTTCAATCTATGACCATTCACAAGAAAAGTGACCTCTTCTTCATCTATTGTCCTGATTTTTACTGCTCCATTGTCAAAAATTTTAACAATTTCATATGGCCCCAGCCAATGTGTTTGAAATTTACCTTGAAAATCCTTGAATTTTGAATCAAACAAGAGAGCCCAGTCACCTTCTTTGAACTTCTTCTCTTTAATGTACTTGTCATGCCATCTAGTCCTTTGTTGTTGGACTAGACTTGTTTTCTGAACTGCATCTTGTCTGATCTCATCCAATTCATTAATCTACTCCAATCTATGCTTTTGTGCCTCCATTAAATCAAGTCCTAGCTGAACTGCCATTTTGAAAGTTTGAATCTGGAACTCTATGGGAAACAAAACTTTCTTTCCATAAACAAGTTCATAAGGAGTATGGCCTGTTGTGTTTCTCCATGTAGTTCTATAGGCCCACAAGGCTTCAGGAAGCCTATCTATCCAATCTCTTCTATGTAAATGAACAGTCTTTGTTAGGATTCCTTCAATGACCTTATTAGTAGATTCCACTTGACCATTTTCTTGTGGATGATAAGAAGTATATTTTCTATGCCTGATTTTGTACCTCTCCATCATTTGTTCCACTAGCCTTGATGTAAATTGAGCTCCTTGATCTGTAACAATTTCTCTTGGGACACCAAAACGAGTAAAAATATCCTCAAAAAGAAAATTAACTACAGATACTTCATTAGCAAAAAGTAATGGCTTGGCCTCTACCCATTTGGTAACATAATCAGTGCAAACTAATATATATCTCTTTTGTCTTGATGGAGGACTAATCGGTCCTACAAAATCCAAAGCCCATTTTTCAAAAGGTTCAATATGTACCTGAGGTTGTAATGGCATCTCACCTGAAGGAGAAGGTTTCCCTACCCTTTGGCAACTGTCACACATTTTGACATACTCTTTAGCATCTTTAAACAAGGATGGCCAATAATATCCTAAATGAAGGATCTTATAGGCTGTCCTCTTATCAGCAAAGTGTCCGCCACAAGGTTCATCATGACATGCTTTAAGAATCTCAGGCATCTCATCTTCCCGAACACATCTCCTAATGATCAAATCTGGACCTGTCTTGTACAACTCATTAGCAACCCATGAATATTTTTCACTATCATAAATGATTTTTCTTTTATCTCTTGCATTCATTATTGAAGGAAATTTTTCTGAAACTAAATAATTAGCAATGTCAACAAACCAAGGAGTTTGAGTAGAAATTGCAAAAAGATATTCATCAGGAAATTGATCTTCAACTGGAGTGTCATCTTTGATGTTTTGGAGTCTAGATAGGAAATCAGCTACTGTGTTTTGTTTTCCAGACCTATCTAGAATGGTAATGTTGAATTCTTGTAAAAGCAATAACCATCTTATAACTCTGCCATTAGTAATTGATTTGTTCATTAAGTATCTAATTGCAAAATGATCTGTGTGAACAAAAGTTTCATAGCCTGTTATATAGTGTCTGAATTTGTTTATGGCATGAACAACAGCTAAAAACTCTTTTTCAGTTACAGTATAGTTTAACTCTGCAGGAGTCAAATTTTTATTGGTATAGTAGATGGCATAAGGAATCAGGTCTTTTTGTCCCAATACTGCTCCTAGAGCTGTATCAGAGGCATCTGTTGAGATATGAAAAGGTAACTTCCAGTTAGGTCCCCTTAAAATAGGTGCTTCAGAAATTTTAGTTTTCAGGGTTTCAAAGGCTAACTGGCAATCAGAATTCCATTTGAATTCACAATATTTGGTAAGTAATTTGAAGAGTGGAGATGCTATCTTGGTGAAGTTTTCTATAAACCTCCGATAATATCCTGTAAATCCTAGAAAACTCCTAACATCTTTTGACAACTTGGAATAGATAAGTTAGAGATGACTTCAACTTTTGACTCATCAACTCTAATCCCATCCCCTGAAATGTGATGCCCCAAAACAATACCTTCAGTAAACATCATGAAACATTTCTCATGACTGAGTGAAAGATTTGCTTCTTGACATCTTTTTAAAACTTTTTCCAAGTTTGTTAAGGCTTCTTCAAATGTGTTTCCATAAACTGTGAAATCATCCATATATACCTCTACACAATCATGTATTAGATCTGAAAAAATTCCTAGTACTGCCCTTTGAAATGTTGCAGGTGCATTGCATAATCCAAATGGCAATACTTGGTAAGCATAGGTACCCCAAGGACAGGTAAATGTGGTTTTGTCTTTATCTTCAAGTGCTACTTGGATTTGGTTGTAACCACTAAACCCATCTAGGAATGAGAAGTACTTTTTGCCAGCTAATGTATCTAACACTTGATCTATGAAAGGTAAGGGAAAATGGTCTTTAAGAGTAGCTTTGTTTAATTCCCGATAGTCAATACATACCCTCCATTTACCATTTTTCTTTGGCACAATTACCAAAGGAGAAACCCACTGACTATCTGAAATGGGATAGATGAAGTTGACATTTAACAATTTTTGCAATTCTTCTTTAACAATATCCCTAAGATTTGGATTCATCCGTCTTTGAGGTTGTCTGATTGGTTTGCAATTTTCCTCTATATGGCAAAAGAATTTCTCTGTAATACTTTGACTAACTCTTCTTGTTGAGATCTTTCTAGGTTCTTGTTTATGTTCAAAGTTTTGCCTGGAAATATCTCACTTGTAGAGCTGCCAAATTTATCCATAGAATGAAGAGACATCTGCCTTGTTGACAAAAACTCAATGTTGGATCCCTCTTGAAATGGTTCATGTTTGTATTCTGAAGAGGATTCAAAGTTTTCAAGAGTATTCAGAATTTGATTATCTTCACTAATTTCTGAAATTGTGAAGAGAGGGTGTAAATCTTCTTCATCCTCTATCCATTGAGTATCATCTAAATCTGTAATTGTCCTAGCTGGAGGATACAAAGTGAATTTCTTAGTTGAACTACCATCAGAGATGTACATATCACCGGATCTACAACTAATAAAAGCATCAGCTGTAGCTAACCAAGGTCTTCGTAATATAACACGATGCCCTCCTAGATTATTCTTAGGAGTTAGGATCATGAAATCCAAAGGGTACTCCCAAGAATCTAGGGACACTGGAATTTATTCTACTACCCCATCAGGTTTAATCACAGATCTATTTGCTAATTGTAATAATTTGGATGTAAAGAGAAGATTAGGAAGTTTCATTTTATCCATGATTTGTCTACTCATGATATTGATTGCTGCTCCTAAATCAATGAGTGTGTTCTGGATTTCAATTCCATTGATGTGAATTTTAACAACTGGATTTCCTGGGTCTAGATACTTTGGAATAGCAATCTTACCCATCATAATGTCTGTTATTTTTCCTGCCAGTTGAATTTTCTTTGTCTCTCTTATTCTTTTTCTTTTTTTCTTCATGCTCAACTCCTTTATTGTTTTGGCTAAAATTGGAATTTCCTTGATGGCTTGTAATAATGGAATCTTAATGCAAACTTTTCTCAGCTCATCTAGGAAATCATAATTAGGCACCATAATTTGTTTTTCTACACCTCTATCAATTTGTAATCTTTCTGGAAAGGGAGGTGTAGAAGTAGATGTTGATGGCTACTCTAATATAGGAGTTGAAATTATTGGTTCTTTTTGCTTTAATTTTTTAGTGTTTGGGTCTTGATAAGATGTGTCTTCCTCAAGACTTTTATTCACCCGTAGAGAATCTTCCTCAGAGTTATCTTATTCTTGTATGATCACAGAAGGTTTCCTCTTTTCAAGTATTCTTCCAGACCTAAGTTGAACATTACTAAGGTCTAAAGGAGTAATTAAATAAGTTGGAAATTGTTGGCCTTCTATCATGTATGTGTTCTGAGGATTTTTATTGTTGGGGTTTGGTATGGGTTGAGCAGGAAATTGATTTGATTTTTGAGGAAATGGTAATGGAAGTGGTTGATTTTGATGTGGTAGGTTCTGATGATGTTGTTGAGGATTTTGTTGAAACTTTTGTTGAGGATTTTGAGGAGAAAAATGTGGGTATGGTGGATAGGATGGTGAATACTCATACAACTGAGAGTATCTTCCATAGGGACTTTTTGCTCCTTGTGCCCAAGCTTGAGATTGATTTTGAAATTGAGGCCAAGGTTTCTGCCAAGAATTCCAAGCTGGAGGTTGGTTATACATTTGATCATGGAATCCTTGTGTTTGAGGTCCTTTCCAAGGCCTTCTAGACACAAAATTGAGAGATTCCGTGGAATTTGTAGGAGTTTCCTCTTGAAAGACAGCTTTGAGACCAAGAAGGGAAGGACAATTCTTGGTCTCATGTTTTTCAGAACAAATGACATAGGTCTCTACAATTTTTACATCCAAAGGGCACTCTCTCAAGGCATGTTTCTTTCTACATTTGGGACAAAAGATTGCTAAGGCATCAGATTCGGCTTTTTTCTTGTTTTGTAATTTAAGGGTGTCTATTTGTTCACTAAAACTCCCTAAGATGTCAGATTTGAAATCATCAAGCATATGTCCTATTTCTGACCTACTTACTGTCCCATAAGAAGACTTACTTTCCCTTGCAAGAGCAAGATCTCTTGGACCTTTTACAGTTTTAGATTTCCCTCTTGAAAGGATGATACATAACTCAGATATTTCAGGTAATGTGAGCTTTGATATATCCCCTTTTCCCATCATGTTAAGGATATCCAACCATTCATCCCTAATTGTTTTCAACAAAAGAGCTTTTAGGGTGTCTTGATCTAAGTTTTCCATTTTTTCTCTTTTGATGTTGTAATGAAATCTCTCCAACAAATCTTCCAAGTTTTCATCTTCTTTTTGTAACATCTTAAACACTTCCTCCTTATGATTGACTGGCATACAATAATCCAAATACCTCTCTAGAAATGCTTGTTTCATGTCTTCTCATGTCCTAATAGAACTGTTGATCAAACTCATAAACCACTTCAATGCTGCTCCTTTCAATGTTGAAGGAAATAGTTTAAGTTTTTGAGCATCTTGTAAGTAGTCATAAGTTCTACACAAGATTTCAAATTCAAATAGGAAGGTTTCAAGATCTTCAGTTTTAAGTCCATAGAAGTTTGGAAGGACAGAGGGTGAAATGTTTTTCATGGTTGTATTGGTTTCTTCATCTATTATAGGGAACCCAGAAGAGCTTCCCATTTCTCTTCTACCTCTTCCTCTACCTCCTTCTCCTTCTGCACCTCTACCTCCTTCTCCTCTACCTCTACCTCTACCCCCTCCAAATAATGTGTGTTCTCCATTAAAAACTCCTCCTCCTCCTCCTTTTGCCATGGTTGATTCTTCTGTGGAAGTGGAAAATTTTGTGTCCTTGACAGGATTCCTTGGATCTTCTTCTAAGACAGGTTCAATGGATGAAGTGGAAGGTCTCTCTAATGGAATATCTGATCTTAGGTCTTCTAGAAGTCTAGAATCAGTAAAGGATGGAATGTGGGTCTGAGTTGAAGGTGTACTAGCTCTTGGTCTAGGTGAAACAAGTGGTGTTCTAGGAATCAAACTTCTGCTTCTGCTTCTTATGAATCTACCCCTTGATTCTCTCTCTCTACACATATCATTGTTTTCGGGAGTTAAGAAACAAGGTTGCCTCGTTACACTTCCCCGGCAATGGTGCCAAAATTTTTGGGCTCAACCTAGTCTCCTAAATTGAGTTCATTTAATTGTCAACCAGGGTTGGTAAACTGTTGAAGTGTGGTGCACTGTATGTGCCTAGGTGTTTGTTTCTTACTGTGTTGTGTCTAGTGTTTTATGATGTTTTTGGTATTTTTATGGTTTTAAGTTCACAAGGGAAAGAACTAAATGCTGGTGGAAACAAGCTACTGGTTAAAAACAGAGTGAAGCCTAATTTGTTGATGACAAATGACAAATGCAAATACTGAGATAGAACTAAACCTAACTATGACTTAGCAAAATACAAAGCTTGATAATGACTTCAAGAAAATAAATCACAACATGAACTTAACTTGTCCAATTCTTTCATTAAAGATATTTTGGAAGAGCTTGATAAATGGGCAGCTAAGTGTAAAAATTCTCCTAACTAAGCAATTAAACAATAAAATTATAATGATACAACATTTTATCCATGATTAAAGGTTTGTTGAAACATATTTGGAGAAGAACATTTGTAACATCATAAGATCTCTACTCTAAAACTAGCTCCTAATTTTGTTCTGCAATTTAGTTTAACACCACTAAACCTCACTCAAAAGTTATAGATTTCCTTTTAGAATAGTCTTTTGAGGAAAGGCTTGTTTGTGAAATGGTAAAAAGGTTGCAAAAGTACTTTAGGCCTTATACTGATACTATCTTCTGTCTAGATGATTATGAGTTAATATAGGTTTAGAACAAAAGAAGTTTTGTAAATAATGAAGGTTGTGGTATCTAAGTTTAACAACTAATGCAATTTAATATGCAATGGATGGAAACTAAATGTGGAATGTAAATACAGTGAGCTAAGTTAGAACTGAACTAAAGTGCTACTAGTCTACAGTAAATAGTGCTAAACTAACAAGCCATTATCAAACTTGAAACAAAATAACAGAGCATGAATTAAATGCAATTTGCCTCCAGAGTGCCCTAACTAAGTTATCATGCAATTAATATATGGGATTCTACAACCTATTTCGTTCATCATGAATGGTATTTTGGAAGAGCTTGTTAGAACAATCCTGGCTGTACAATTCAATGCAATTGAATACAAACATGAAAACTGAAAGCAAATACAATTAAAAACTAAGACATCACAGCTATTTCCTACTCATTGTTATGATGTTTTGGAAGAGCTTTTTAAGAGTAAGATCAGCTATGCTAATTAGTGTAAACAAGCAACTAAATCCTACAATATCACAGTTATACCTTAGTCATCATAACGATATCTTGGAAGAGTTTACTAGAGTAAGTTTAACTGTGATAATGAACGAAAGGAATTGCAAATAAAATCTATAACACTACAGCCATTTCTCATTCATTATAATGATCTTTTGGAAGAGTTTCTTAGAACAAGTATAGCTATAATGACTAATGAAATTAACTATGAACGCAAACTTCAAAAACTTGAAAACGAACTAAGATACTTATCTAAATTGCAAAAGTAAAGCTGCTAAGGAAGCAGGGGCCCTCTACTGCCAGAGTAGCACGAAATCTAACTCAAGATCAACTCAACGCGTTCAGATAAATGTTGTATTCTTCATTAAAGGAAAATAACTTAAAACAGAGTATTTTTGATCTTCAGAAATATAGCAGTCAATCCACAAAATCTAATCAAAATCTAGAACTAGTCTCTCGGTTTCCCGAGTACATTTATAACAAATCTTCATAACAGAACTTGAGACAATACGGGGATAATTGTCTTTTCATATCAAAATCATACTAGAACTCTAAAGATGGTAGCGTAAAGTGACAAAGGACATCTGGATTGTCCTTGTCCTATTAGGAGTCTGCCTCCTTGTGTGAGTTCCCACGTACAAAACCACATCCAGAATTCCGTTCATTCTTCATGGTGAGCAACAAATGTTGAGGACATGATGTGGAATACACCCATGTGTGGATTTTCCTGAGAGGACACCTGGAACATGCTTGAACGTGAAGACGGCTACAGAATTGGCAACTAGCTACGGAATGTCTGCATTCTGTAGCTAGTTTCAGTTCAAAATGCATTATAATGACAAAATCACAAAACTTAGCAAGTTAGCCATGATATTCATTCTTAAAGTAATTTTAAATAATTTCATTGATCATTTGAGCCTGGGATAACAATGGACAAAATAAAAATGGAGTGAAGTATGATGGAAGAAAGAACAATCTTGGGGCTCAACAGTGGCTTTGTCCTTGGATGACCCCGTGCGAACTTTACTAGTGGCACCTATCATGGTCGCCACAGGGGGTGGTTCCTGATGAAGGGATTGAGGTATAGGTGCAGCAGGAGAAGCCATGGGTATCAGTTGAGCTGGGGTCAAAGCAAGATAAGGTTTGGGTTTCCTAGGCAGGGTAGTGGCTGGGGTGTCTAGGTACAAGACGGGTATACCCAAGGTCAATTTGGGGAGGGATAGGGTAGCCAAGATAGGGACAGAATGAGTGCTAGGAGGGAGAGAAAGGAAAGGAATCTGACCAGCATGGAAATGGCCAGGAGGAATGTTCGGGGAAGGAGATTCCGAAGGAAGAAGGTGTGCTAGCAGGGGCAAAGGGCTAGGAGCTAGTGGGGTTGGGCGAGAGTGCATTTTCTTACTAGCCAAAGTGGGTTGTGCAAGGTCAGCCCAAGAGGATTGCAACATGCAAACATTCGCCAGGCTAGGATCAGGTATGGGAGGAGGGTCTAAAAAGGTTCCAAGCAAGGAGGATTCTTTATAGACGCCAGGGGAAACACTGGTCAAAGAATCAACAGTTGGCTTATTGGTGACAGTAGAGATGGTGGACTCAGGGGAGGTATGAGATTTTGGTTCATGGTAAGTCAACTGGTCAATGGTGATATCTTGCCATTATGAGGAAAGAACATCTTGCGGTGGACTGCGGATGGGACGACAGACATGGCATAGTTGTAACTACGCCCCAACAGAATGCTGTAGTCAAGAGGGGCGTCGATAATTTCAACGTCAACACAAACAGTCTTGCCTGCAAGGGTGATAGGACAATTACGGAATAGGCCAATGGGCTGGGAGGCATGGCCATCCCACGCACGAAGGGTGATTGTGGAAGGGTCCAGCTCAGGGGATCCGAGTTGTTTCCAAACCGAGGCATACATTACACAGGTAGATGCCCCCTCATCAATAATACACCGAGCGACATTGGAGTTTCGGATTTTGACTGGGATTTGGAAAGAAACCGAAGGAGGAAGAGGGGGATGGTCGAACTGACGGGCGTCGAAAATAATCAGTTGGTCATCAGCAGCATCTACAGCACCCACGGCAGATGGTAGAGCCTTATTTTGAGAAGGACACAACTGGAAGAGTTTCAGTGTTGAAATGGAAGAAGGAGATTGTGCCAGATCATCTACTATGTTGTATGAATGGGAAACCCGACCAAAGGTAGCGTTTCGGCGTAATGGTCTCGTAGGAGTCTTAGGATGAACCTCATATTTGGGTGGAGGGAGTTGCAAGGGACCATTGGGTGTCGATAGAGGCTTGGTAGGACCTGGAGATGGAGACTCGGAGACAGACGGAACGGGAGGTGTGGAATACTGACGGGACCGATTTTAAAGGTTGAGGTCGACGGTGAGAGGTGGGTCAAAGGCCATCATGAGAATCTGGTAATCAGAGGAACCAGAAGGGAAAGGTTGAGTGGTTACCAGGGCATGAGGTGGTTGAGTGGCCACGAATCCTTGTTGAGGGAAAGGATCGGTAAACACGGCGGGTTGAGAAGTAGTTGGGGTGGGAGGGATAGTAGGGGAGGAGTGTTGTCCCCGCACGATGGCCTGAGACTCCCACATCTGCCGCATTTGTGGTAATAAGGGACAATCATTAGTGTAGTGACCATAAACACCACAACATGAACATGGATTATTGGTGTGAAACGGCCTGTCCAGCTTGGGCTGAGAGCCCTGTGGCTAGTTTCCAGTGGTAGAGTCAAGACTGGAAGGATTGGATCCATGATTAACAGAAGCGGATTTATTGCCTTTTCTCTTTCTTTGAGAAGGAAGAAAATTAGTTGCCCCCTGTTGTGCAAATACTTGCCCTGGAGGGGGTAGTAAGTGCGGTTTCGGGGGTGGAGAAGGAAAAGGAGTGGGAGGTCCAAATGCTGGAGGAACTGGGACACCAAGTTTTAGGTACGGATACGGGATATGATGGGCAACATTGAGGTAATCAGGAGTGTGGGAAAAAGGAGGAGGCATGCCGTATCCTAGATACATGCTACCTGGAGGGGGGAACGTGCCGGAGGGGCTGGCCCCTCCTGGAGGGAAACCATAGCCCATAGGAGGTTGAGCAGAGGTATGTGACAGGGCTCCAATGATACCGTCGGCAGAGTGAGATGCCCTCGAGGCATTAGGACCACTGGGCTTGGGGAGGTCAGGAAGGACGGTATAAACATAACCAGATTGGGCGTAGATGAGGTCATATTTGAAGGCTAATTGGAGGCGGCTTCTTCATTTTGGGGAAAATGGGATATGACATCTTTGCCAATGGGAGGTAAGAGAGAGCGAAGGAACCAGTCCATGTAAACCCGATCTTCAAAGGGGGGAGCGCGACAGAAGCTCCGTCTTCGTCGCCATTCCTAGACATGAGCGGAAAGGCGAGTCGAAGAGGATTGATGAAAAGAAATTAAGAGTTCAGTACCAGTGCCATATCGGAGAGGAAGCTGGAAATAGGATAAAAATGCTTGGGCAATGGTCGCAAAGGTGGTATGGGAAGAGGTGGCTTGATCAACATACCATTTAGAAGCTTCGTCGGTAAGTGTGCGTTGGAACAAATGAAGATGGATGGAGTCATCGGTAATGGAATTGGAGGAGCACCACATGTGGAAATATCAGACATGGTTATAGAGATCTTCACTGGCAAGGCCTTCGAACTTGGGAATGTCGGAGGGGAGCTTGGTTGGCATAGCAGGCCAACTGACATCGTGGCAAATAGGATCATTAATCAGCTGATTGAAGTCGGGGAGACTGAGACCGGCAATATAAGGGAGCAACGGGGCAGTCGAGGTAGGTCCCGTAGTGGTTCCACTGGAAACGGACCCAGCGGTAGAACTAGGGTTAGGGCTAGGTCCTGAAATAGACATGGTGAAGGTAAGAGAGGTGTTGAGCCCCAAGATTGTGCTTTCTTTCATCTTACTTTACCTCATTTTCCTTTGTCCATTGTTATCCCAGACCCAATTGATCAATGAAATTAGTTAAAATTACTTTTATAATGATTAACATGGCTAACTTGCTAAGTTTTGTGATTTTTGTCATTGTAATGCATTTTGACCAGAACTAGCTGCAGAATGCAGACATTCCGTAGCTAACCGGCAATTCTGCGGCTGTCTTCACGTTCAAGCATGTTCCAGGTGTCCTCTCAAGAAAAACCACATATGTGTATATTCCACGTCATGTCCACATCATTCGTTGCTCACCATGAAGGAAGAACCGAATTCTGGACGTGGTTTTGGTACGTGGGAACTCATTTAAGGAAGAAGACTTCTAATAGGATTGTCTTAGTCCAGATGTCCTTTTTCTCTTTACGTTGCCATCTTCAGAGTCCTAATGTGATTTTGATAAGGAAAGACAAGGATCCCTGTATTGTTGCAAGTTCTGTTATGTAAATTTGTTATAAAAACACTTGGGAAACCGAGAGATAGGCTAGATTTTGCTTAGATTTTATGCTATATTTCTGAAGACCGAGACTACTATGTTTCAATTTATTTCTACTTTAATGAAGAAGACAGCATTGATTTGAACGCGTTTAGTTGATTTGGAGTTAGATTCCGTCTGGTGGTAGAGGGCCCCTGCCTCCTGCATGGCTTTACTTTCGTAATTTAGATAAGTATCTTAGTTGTTTTTACATTTTTGAAGTTTGAGTTCGTAGTTAATTTCATTACCCACTATAGTTATACTTGTTCTAAGAACTCATCCAAAAGAAGAAACTCTACCAAAATATCATGATAATGAATAGGAAATGGCTATAGTGTTGTAGGATTTAATTGTAATTTCTTTTGTTCACTATCACAGTTGAACTTATACTAAGCAAACTCTTCCAAAAAATCCTTATGATGTCTAAGGCATGACTGTGATACTGAACATTTCAGTTGTTTGTTTGCACTAAGTAGCATAGTTGATCTTACTCTTAAAACACCCTTCCAAAATACCATAATGATGGGTAGGAGATAGCTGTGATGTCTTAGTTTTTAAATTGCTTTCAGTCTTTATGTTTGCATTTGCACTAAATTGTACAGTCAGGATTGTTCTAAGAATCTCTTCCAAAATACCAATCATGATGGACAAAACAGGCTGTAGAATCCCATAGATTAATGCATGATAACTTAGTTAGGGTACTTCGGAGTCAAATTGCATTTAATTCATGCTCTGTTATTTTGTTTTAAGTTTGATAATGGCTTGTTAGTTCAGCACTTTTTTAGACTAGTGACATCTTAAGTTCAATTTTAGCTTAACTCATTTCATTTTCACTCCACAATTAGTTGTCATCCACTGCATATTAGATTACATTAGTTGTTAAACTTAACAATACGGCCTTCATTATTTACATAACGTCTTCTTGTTCCAAATCTATAATTGATTCATAACCATATGAACAGAAGACAATATCATTTCAAGGCCTGAAGTACTTTTGCAACTTCTTTAATACTTCATAAACAAAGCCTTTTCTCAAAAGACTACTTTAAAAATAAATCTATAACTCTTGAGTAAGGTTTAGTAATGTTAAACTAAGTTGCAGAATAGAGCTAGGAACTAGTCTTAGAGTAGAGATCTTATGATGGTACCAATGTTTTCCTCCAGATATGTTTTCACAAATCTTTAATCATGGATAAAATTTTGTCTCATTATAAGCTGATTGTTTAATTGTTTAGTTAGGAGAATTTGTATACTTAGCTGACCACTTCTCAAGCTCTCCCAAAATAAATTTGATGAAAGAATTGGACAAGTTAAGTTTATGTTTGATTCATTTTCTTGAAGTCATTATCAAGCTTGGTATTCTGCTTAGTCATAGTTTAGGTTTGATTCTATTTCAGTGTTTGCATTTGCATTTGTCATTTGTCATCAACCAATTAGGCTTCACTCTATTTTTAACCAGTAGCTTCTTTCCACTAGCTTTCTAGTCATTTTCCTTGTGAACATAAAAACCATCAGAAGACCAAAAACATCATAAATCATCACAAAAGACCAAAAACATCATAAAACACTAAACACAACGCATTAAGAGACAAACACCTAGGCACATACAGTGCACTTCACTTCAACAGTTTACCAACCCTGGTTGACAATTAAATGAACTCAATTTAGGAGACTAGGTTGAGACCAAACATTTTGGCGCCGTTGCCGGGGAAGTGAAAACTAGGTAACCTTTGTTTCTTAACTCCCAAAAACAATTATATGCGTAGAGAGAGAGATTCAAGGGGTAGATTTATAAGCAGCAGAAGCAGAAATTTGATTCCTAGAACACCACTTGTTTCACCTAGACCCAGAGCTAGTACACCTTCAACTCAAACCCACATTCCATCCATTACTGATCCTGGACTCCTAGAAGATCTAAGGTCAGATATTCCATTAGAAATACCTTCCACTTCATCCACTGAATCTGTCTTGGAAGAAAAGCCAAGGACTCCTGTTAGGGACACAAACTTTCCTACTACTACAGAGGAACTAACCATGGCAGAAGAAGGAGGAGGAGGAGTCTTTAATGGAGAACACACATTATTTGGAGGTAGAGGTAGAGGTAGAGGAGAAGGAGGTAGAGGTGCAGATGGAGGAAGAGGTAGAAGAGAAATAGGAAGCTCTTTTGGGTTCCCTATAATTGATGAAGAAACCAATACAACTATGAAAAAAATTTCACCCTCTGTCCTTCCAAACTTCTATGGACTTAAAACTGAAGATCCTGAAACCTTCCTATTTGAATTTGAAGTCATATGTAGAACTTATGACTACTTACAAGATGCTCAAAAACTGAAATTATTCCCTTCAACCTTGAAAGGAGCAGCATTGAAGTGGTTTATGAGTTTGATCAATAGTTCTATTAGAACATGGGAAGACATGAAACAAGCATTTATTATAGAGAGGTATCTGGATTATTCTATGTCGGTCAATCATAAGGAAGAAGTGTTTAAGATGTTACAAAAAGAAGATGAAAACTTGGAAGATTTGTTGGAGAGATTTCATTACAACATCAAAAGAGCAAAAATGGAAAACCTAGATCAAGACACCTTAAAAGCTCTTTTGTTGAAAACAATTAGGAATGAATGGTTGGATATCCTTAACATGATGGGAAAAGGGGATATATCACAACTCACATTACCTGAAATATCTGAGTTATGTATCAACCTTTCAAGAGGGAAATCTAAAACTATAAAAGGTCCAAGAGATCCTGCTCTTGCAAGGGCAAGTAAGTCTACTTCTGGGACAGTAAGTAGATCAGAAATAGGACACATGCTTGATGATTTCAAATTTGACATCTTAGGGAGTCTTAGTGAACAAATAGACACCCTTAAGATACAAAACAAGCAAAAAGCTGAATCTTATGCCTTGGCAATCTTTTGTCCCAAATGTAGAAAGAAACATGCCTTGAGAGAGTGTCCTTTGGATGTAAAAGTTGTAGAGACCTGTGTCATTTTTTCTGAAAAACATGAGACCAAGAATTGTCCTTCTCTTCCTGGTCTCAAAGCTGTCTTTCAGGAGGAAAATCCTACAGATTCCACAGTCTCTCAATTTTGTATTTAGAAGGCCTTGGCAAGGACCTCAAACACAAGGATTCCATGATCAAATGTATAATCAACCTCCACCTTGGAATTCTTGGCAACAACCTTGGCCTCAATTTCAAAATCAATCTCCAGCTTGGTCACAAGGATCACAAAGAACCTATGGAAGATACTCCCCATACTATCAGTATCCACCATCCTATCCACCATACCCACATTTTTATCCTCAAAATCCTCAACAAAATTTTCCTCAAAATCTTCAACAAAATTTTCAACAAAATCCTCAACAACATCATCCGAACCTACCACATCAAAATCAACCACTTTCATTACCATTCCCTCAAAAATCAAATCAATTGCCTTCTCAACCCATACCAAACCCTAATAATAAAAATCCTCAGAACACATACATGATAGAAGGCCAACAGTTTCCAACTTATTTAATTACTCCTTTAGACCTTAGTGATGTTCAACTTAGGTCTGGAAGAATACTTGAAAAGAGGAAAACTTCTGTGATCATATAGGAACAAGATAACTCTGAGGAAGACTCTCTACAGGTGAATAAAATTCTTGAGGAAGACACATCCTTTCAAGGCCCAAACACTGAAAAATTAAAGCAAAAAGATCCAATAATTTCAACTCCTGGATTAGAGCAACCATCCACATCTACTTCTATACCTCCCTTTCCAGAAAGATTACAAATTGATAGAAGTGTAGAAAAACAAATTATGGTGCCTAATTATGATTTCCTAGATGAGATGAGAAATGTTTGCATTAAAATTCCATTATTACAAGAAATCAAGGAAATTCCAATTTTAGCCAAAACAATAAAGGAGTTGAGCATGAAGAAAACAAGAAAAAGAATAAGAGAAACAAAGAAAATTCAACTGGCAGGAAAAATAGCAGATATTATGATGGCCAAGATTGCTATTCCAAAGTATCTTGACCCCGGAAATCCAGTTGTTAAAATTCACATCAATGAAATTGAAATCCAAAACACACTCATTGATTTAGGAGCAGGAATCAATATCATGAGTAGACAAATCATGGATAAACTGAAACTTCCTAATCTTCTCTTTACACCCACATTATTACAATTAGCAGACAGATCTGTGATCAAACCAGATGGGGTAATAGAAGACATTCTAGTGTCCCTAGATTCTTGGGAGTACCCTGTGGATTTCATGATCCTAACTCCTAAGAATAATCTAGGAGGCCATCCTGTTATATTAGGAAGACCTTGGTTGGCTACAGCTGATGCTTTTATTAGTTGTAGGTCCGGTGATATGTATATCTTTGATGGTAGTTCAACTAAGAAATTCACTTTATATCCTCCAGCTAGGACAATTACAGATCTAGATGACACTCAATGGATAGAGGATGAAGAAGATTTACAACCTCTCTTCACAATTTCAGAAATTAGTGAAGATAATCAAATTCTGAATACTCTAGAAAACTTTGAATCCTCTCCTGAACACAAACATGAATCATTTCCAGAGGGATCCAATATTGAGTTTTTGTCATCAAGACAGATGTCTCTTCATTCTATGGATAAATTTGGCAGCTCTACAAGTGAGATCTTTCCAGGCAAAACTTTGAACATAAATAAGAACCTAGAGAAATCTCAACAAGAAAAGTTAGTCAAAGTATTACAGAGACACTCTTCTGCATATGCGTGGGAGTACACTGACATGAAAGAGATAAGCCCCAAGACTTGCACTCATCACATCTATATAGAGGAAAATTGCAAACCAATCAGACAACCTCAAAGACGGATGAATCCAAATCTTAGGGAGATTGTTAAAGAAGAATTGCAAAAATTGTTAAATGTCAACTTCATCTATCCCATTTCAGATAGTCAGTGGGTTTCTCCTTTGGTAATTGTGCCTAAGAAAAATGGTAAATGGAGGGTATGTATTGACTACCGGGAACTAAACAAAGCTACTCCTAAAGACCATTTTCCCTTACCTTTCATAGATCAAGTGTTAGATACATTAGCTGGAAAAAAGTACTTCTCATTCCTAGATGGGTTTAGTGGTTACAACCAAATGCAAGTAGAACTTGAAGATCAAGACAAAACCACATTTACCTGTCCTTGGGGTACCTATGCTTACCGAGTATTGCCATTTGGATTATGCAATGCACCTGCAACATTCCAAAGGGCAGTATTAGGAATTTTTTCAGATCTAATACATGATTGTGTAGAGGTATACATGGATTTCACAGTTTATGGAAACACTTTTGAAGAAGCTTTAGCAAACTTGGAAAAGGTTTTAAAGAGATGTCAAGAAGCAAATCTTTCACTTAGTCATGTGAAATGTTTCATGATGTTTACTGAAGGTATTGTTTTGGGGCATCACATTTCAGGGGATGGGATTAGAGTTGATGAGTCAAAAGTTGAAGTCATCTCTAACTTATCTATTCCAAGTTGTCAAAAATATGTTAGGAGTTTTCTAGGATTTACAGGATATTATCGGAGATTTATAGAAAACCTCACCAAGATAGCATCTCCACTCTTCAAATTACTTACCAAAGATTGTGAATTCAAATGGACTTCTGATTGCCAGTTAGCCTTTGAGACCCTAAAAACAAAAATTTCTGAAGCACCTATATTAAGGGGACCCAACTGGAAGTTACCTTTTCATATCTCAACAGATGCTTCCGATACAGCTCTAGGAGCAGTATTGGGACAAAAATATTTGATTCCTTATGCCATCTATTATACCAGTAAAAATTTGACTCCTGTAGAGTTAAACTATATTGTAACTGAAAAAGAGTTTTTAGCTGTTGTTCATGCCATAAACAAATTCAGACACTATATAACAGGCTATGAAACTTTTGTTCACACTGATCATTATGCAATTAGATACTTAATGAACAAATCAATTACTAATGGCAGAGTCATAAGATGGTTATTGCTCTTACAAGAATTCAACATTACCATTCTAGATAGGCCTGGAAAACAAAACACAGTAGCTGATTTCCTATCTAGACTCCAAAATATCAAAGATGACACTCCGATTGAAGATCAATTTCCTGATGAATATCTTTTTGCAATTTCTACTCAAACTCCATGGTTTGCTGATATTGCTAATTATTTAGTTTCAGGAAAATTTCCTTCAATAATGAATGCAAGGGATAAAAGAAAAATCATTTATGACATTGCAAAATATTCATGGGTTGCTAATGAGTTGTACAAGACAGGTCCAGATTTGATCATTAGGAGGTGTGTTCGTGAAGATGAGATGCCTGAGATTCTCAAAGCATGTCATGATGAACCTTGTGGTGGACACTTTGTTGATAAGAGGACAGCCTATAAGATCCTTAATTTAGGATATTATTGGCCATCCTTGTTTAAAGATGCTAAAGAGTATGTCAAAAGGTGTGACAGTTACCAAAGGGTAGGGAAACCTTCTCCTTCAGGTGAGATGCCATTACAACGTCAAGTACATATTGAACCTTTTGAAAAATGGGCTTTGGATTTTGTAAGACCTATAAGTCCTCCATCAAGACAGAAGAGATATATATTATTTTGCACTGATTATGTTACCAAATGGGTAGAAGCCAAGCCATTACTTGTTGCTAATGAAGCATCTGTAGTTACTTTTCTTTTTGAGGATATTTTTACTCGGTTTGGTGTCCCAAGGGAAATTGTTACAGATCAAGGAGCTCAATTTACATCAAGGCTAGTGGAGCAAATGATGGAGAGGTACAAAATCAGGCATAGAAAATCTACTCCTTATCATCCACAAGCAAATGGTCAAGTGGAATCTACTAATAAGGTCATTGAAGGAATCCTAACAAATATTGTTCATTTACATAGAAGAGATTGGGTAGATAGGCTTCCTGAAGCCTTGTGGGCCTATAGAACTACATGGAGAAACACAACAGGCCATACTCCTTATGAACTTGTTTATGGAAAGCAAGTTTTGTTTCCCATAGAGTTCCAGATTCAAACTTTCAAAATGGTAGTTCAACTAGGACTTGATTTAACGGAGGCACAAAAGCATAGATTGGAGCAGATTAATGAATTGGATGAAATCAGACAAGATGCAGTTCAGAAAACAAGTCTAGTTCAACAGAAAAGGACTAGATGGCATGATAAGTACATCAAAGAGAAGAAATTCAAAGAAGGTGACTGGGCTCTCTTGTTTGATTCAAAATTCAAGGATTTTCAAGGTAAATTTCAAACACATTGGCTTGGGCCATATGAAATTGTTGAAATTTTTGACAATGGTGCAGTAAAAATTAGGACAATAGATGAAGAAGAGGTCACTTTTCTTGTGAATGGTCATAGATTGAAACTATATCACAAACCACTCTCAAGAGAAGAATTTTTCAAGAAGTTCCAGGAAAACAGTGATGTGAAGTTAATGAAGAAGAATCTTTCTTCTTCATCAACTTGATTGAATTTTCTGAAGCATTTCTTTTGAAAAAAAGAAGAAGGTGGTATAAAAATGAAAACCAATCATTGATTGGCATGTTTATACAGAAAAGATAGGGTGAAAATCAGAGGCTTTCTGACACTCTAGCTTTTCCCATTTTGTTTTTGCAAGCAGCTGTTACAAAATGATAAGTTCAGATCCATTGTACTTATGATCCATCTCATTTCATTTCATTCCATTCACTTATCCATCCATACTCCATTTCATTCATTCATACTTCACTTCATTCCATATATCATTCATCTCATTCCATACTTCATCCACCTCATTTCCATGTCAAAATTTAAAGTTTGATGTCTTGCTGCAAATGAATAACACATGTCATGGATTGCAGGCCATTTCTTATATTCTTCCACTCCATTTCATAAATTGAATCCATTCAATTTCATCATCCACTTCATACATATCATGTCTCATCATCCATCTTCATTCATGCCATATAACATTTCACTTATGTTCCAAACCACTCCATTCCATGATTAAAATGCTCTACAGGTACATTCTGCAGCTTAACAGACATTCTGCAGCTGATCAGACTTTCCGCAGCCAGACAGTCATTCCGCAGCTACAGATCCTGAAGACACTAATCAGCAGACATTTGAATTGCAACAAGATGATCCAGTATATCCATGAAAAAGAAGAATCAAGAAGGATTATGAAGACTCTTCCAAAAGAGAACAAAGAAGACAAAGACCACAAAAAGCAAATGAAAAGCAAAGGTAACAAGTTCTAATTATAATGGCATATCATAAACTTTAGCATAGTTTTAGTTATGAATCATTCGAAAAAGTTGTTTTGATTATTTTTATTGATCATGTCCAATATACCCTCCACAAACTTTGGATAAAAATATCTCATTTCAAATTCTATACCCGACCATCATTTAAGCGGTTAAAAAGGCTGAAGTGTTTGATTTCCTCACGTCACCCAACCAAATCATTTAATGATGATTTTTTTTTCCATTGTAAAAAATCTCCGCAGTCTTTTCACTCATTAATTTGATTTCTTCACCTCACTTAATTAACTCATTCCGTAACTACCTCCATCACTCCATTCCGTAGCCAGCCCTTCATCATTACATTCCGCAAAACAGAGATATCCCTATCACCATGAGCAGAGGTATATCAATTTGAAATATCAAACCACTATCACCATGAGCAGAGATTGAAGCATTATCATCGTGAGCAGAGATTGAAACATTATCACCGTGAGTAGAGACTGAAGCACTGTCACCGTGAGCAGAATTTGAAGCCATTATCACCGAGAAACAGAGATATATCAGTGTTGAATTTGAAGCTATTGTCACTGTCAACCATAGGTATATTAGTTTGAATATTGAAGCCATTGTCACCGTGAACCAGAAGTATATCAGTTTGAAGGTTGAAGTTTTTTTTCCGTGGGAAGAAAGGGTATTAATCTGAAGATTGAAGAAAGAATTATGGGCTTCATTGTAAGAACTGAACTAGTGGGTACAAAATACCTGGAAGGATACCCTCAAAGTAGAGAAATGTTGCAACAGGTAGGATGGCTACAATTTCTTGAGAAATTTAATGGCTTCCACAAAGAAGTCACTAAAACATTTGCAAGGTCATTTAAAGGAGCTGAGGTTGAAGTGGGAGATGTTAAATTCACTGTCACTGAGGTTTTCATTGCAGAAGCAACATGATTGCTTAGAAATGGAGAAAGATGGTTCAAAAATAGAGAATTCCATAAGGAATCATGGAAGCAAATTCTAAAATCACCCGGTATGGATGTCACTGTGTTTAAGAAGGGAATTCCAAGTTCTGCATTGAAAAATAAATGGAGAAATATATTGCTTATTCTGCAAAAAATTATCACATGTGAAGGTAGATATGGCACATTTTATGTTTACCATATTAGACTGATAATGCATTTTCTGGAGGAAGAGTTAAACTTGCCCTATTTCTTGCTTCAAAGTTTGAAAAAGATGGCTTCTTGTGTTCAAAGAAGGGTCCAATTCTTAGAGACAACTCTATACCATCATGGCTTGGTTAAGATTTTAATTGAACACCATTTAGCCAAAACAAATGATACTTGCGATAATTTCTTGATAAGAAACCATTTTGAAGAGCCAAAAGAGCCCTCACCTGAACAACAGCGTACAAGGAGAAGCAAAAAATGGAGAGCCTCTAAAATTGAAATTGACAAAACAGTACAGGAGAGTAGTGAAGAAATAATCTCAGAGAAGTTGACTCAAATGAAGAGACAAATCAAGAAAGAGAGGGTAATCAGAAAATTTGCCACAGAAAAAGGAGAGGGATCATCCCAGCCAAGAAGAAGCCATAGACTCAGGGGGAAACTAAGGAAAACTCAGATCAAAAAAACAGGGGTGATAAATATAGAAGATGAGGAAACATCTATTGAAGAAGATGTTGAAGAGGATTTTAATGAAGAAACCCCTGAAATTGACCCTGCTCAGCAAGAAGTTTATGACTATGTTGAAACATTGGAAAGGAAAGCTTCAGAGAGTAGAGATAGAACCCCTAGTCCTCCACTGTCCGAAATAGATGTGTTAAGAAGGGATAGATATGAGCTGGAAATAATTAATAGACACATCAAAAATGAGAATGATATTCTAAAGGAACAAGTCAAACTCAAAACCAGTATAAACTCAACCTTATCTCTACAAATGGACAAAGTGGAAAAGGCTAATGAAAAGTTGAAAAAGAGGAACAAGAAGCTAATCAGGGCACTTATCAACTTAAGCTTCAAACTTGTCATCAAAAAACCCAGAAGACCTTTAACTTCCAGGAAAAGAAGAAAGAGAGGATTAGATGTTCTTGCAGAAGTCTCTGAGTTTATGGAATAAATTGCATGAGGACATGCAAGAAGACAGCAGTGGGGGTATGTTGAGCCCCAAGATTGTGCTTTCTTTCATCTTACTTTACCTCATTTTCCTTTGTCCATTTTTATCCCAGACCCAATTGATCAATGAAATTAGTTAAAATTACTTTTAGAATGATTAACATGGCTAACTTGCTAAGTTTTGTGATTTTTGTCATTGTAATGCATTTTGAATGGAACTAGCTGCAGAATGCAAACATTCCCTAGCTAACCCGAAATTCTGCAGTTGTCTTCATGTTCAAGCATGTTCCAGGAGTCCTCTCAAGAAAAACCACATATGGGTATATTCCACGTCATGTCCACATCATTCGTTGCTCACCAAGAAGGAAGAACCGAATTCTGGACGTGGTTTTAGTACGTGGGAACTCATTTAAGGAAGCAGACTTCTAATAGGACTGTCTTAGTCCAAATGTCCTTTTTCTCTTTACGTTTCCATCTTCAGAGTCCTAATGTGACTTTGATAAGGAAAGACAAGGATCCCTGTATTTTTGCGAGTTCTGTTATGTAAATTTTTTATAAAAACACTTGGGAAACCGAGAGATAGGCTAGATTTTGCTTAGATTTCATGCTATATTTCTGAAAACCGAGACTACTTTGTTTCAAGTTATTTCTACTTTAATGAAGAAGACAACATTGCTTTGAACGCGTTGAGTTGATTTGGAGTTAGATTCCGTCTGGTGGTAGAGGGCCCCTGCCTCCTGCACAGCTTTACTTTCGTAATTTAGATAAGTATCTTAGTTGTTTTTACGTTTTTGAAGTTTGAGTTCGTAGTTAATTTCATTAGCCACTATAGTTATACTTGTTCTAAGAACTCTTCCAAAACATCATGATAATGAATGGGAAATGGCTATAGTGTTGTAGGATTTAATTGTAATTTCTTTTGTTCACTATCACAGTTGAAGTTATACTAAGCAAACTCTTCCAAAAAATCCTTATGATGTCTAAGGCATGACTGTGATACTGAACGTTTCAATTGTTTGTTTGCACTAAGTAGCATAGCTGATCTTACTCTTAAAACGCCCTTCCAAAATACCATAATGATGGGTAGTTGATAGCTGTGATGTCTTAGTTTTTAAATTTCTTTCAGTCTTTATGTTTGCATTTGCACTAAATTGTACAGTCAAGATTTTTCTAAGAATCTCTTCCAAAATACCAATCATGATGGACAAAACAGGCTGTAGAATCCCATAGATTAATGCATGATAACTTAGTTAGGGTACTCCGGAGTCAAATTGCATTCAATTCATGCTCTGTTATTTTGTTTTAAGTTTGATAATGGATTGTTAGTTCAGCACTGTTTTAGAATAGTGACATCTTAAGTTCAGTTTTAGCTTAACTCATTGCATTTTCACTCCACAATTAGTTGTCATCCACTGCATATTAGATTACATTAGTTGTTAAACTTAACAATACGGCCTTCATTATTTACAAAACCTCCTCTTGTTCCAAATCTATAATTGATTCATAACCATATGAGCAGAAGACAATATCATTTCAAGGCCTGAAGTACTTTTGCAACTTTTTTACTACTTCATAAACAAAGCCTTTTCTCAAAAGACTACTTTAAAAAGAAATCTATAACTCTTGAGTAAGGTTTAGTAATGTTAAACTAAGTTGCAGAATAGAGTTAGGAAATAGTCTTAGAGTAGAGATCTTATGATGGTACCAATGTTTTCCTCCATATATGTTTTCACAAATCTTTAATCATGGATAAAATGTTGTCTCATTATAAGATGATTGTTTAATTGTTTAGTTAGGAGAATTTGTATACTTAGCTGACCACTTCTCAAGCTCTCCCAAAATACCTTTGATGAAAGAATTGGACAAGTTAAGTTTATGTTTTGATTCATTTTCTTGAAGTCATTATCAAGCTTGGTATTCTGCTTAGTCATAGTTTAGGTTTGATTCTGTTTCAATGTTTGCATTTGCATTTGTCATTTGTCATCAACCAATTAGGCTTCACTCTGTTTTTAACCAGTAGCTTCTTTCCACTAGCTTTCTAGTCATTTTCCTTGTGAACATAAAAACCATCAGAAGACCAAAAACATCATAAATCATCACAAAAGACCAAAAACATCATAAAACACTAAACACAACGCATTAAGAGACAAACACCTAGGCACATACAGTGCACTTCACTTCAACAGTTTACCAACCCTGGTTGACAATTAAATGAACTCAATTTAGGAGACTAGGTTGAGACCAAACAAGAGGGAGAACCAGAAGTAGGGGGAGAACCCAAACAATCAGAAGAAGAGTCGGAGTGCGGACTCAGGGGAGAACTTACTCAATGACGACGGGAAGGAGGAAGTCGACCGACCGGAAACTAAGGGTGAAGGCCAAGAAGTCTCTGGGAGAAGCGCCTTGGGGGCGCAATGATGACGGGAAGAAGAAAAACTGACAAGGGCAGGGAGGGACAAAATCAAGTGAGGTCAAGGGCGAAGAGGTGCAGTGAAAATTGATTTTAAAGTCTTTTCCAGGCGGTGTTAACTAGGATATTCTTCAGTTAGGGTCAGTGTGTGGCATGCGTTAATTTTAATCGTTTAAACCCAGACGTTTTGAGAGTAAAATAAAGAGTGTGTTATGTAACTGAAAATAAATCTGCAGTAAATAAAACTAAAAGAACAGAAAATTAATAGCTACCAAGGCATCAATCTAACCCAAGAAGGCGGGTCTCTCAAAACTAGTCTATAGAAGGGAAAGAACTAGGCAAAGCACGCTAAAAGAGGCCAAAAGATCGAAGGTCAGGAGGGACGGGGATCTAAAGGGGAAATCTGCTGAAAAGAGGTGCAGAGAACAGCAAAGAGGCAGAGGCAAGGTTGTTTCTAAAAAGGAGGATATCAGCTAAAAATAGAAGGGACAATGGGGCGGCCCTAGAAATGAACCCAAAAAAAACTATATGAGGTTATTTGAAAGGGAGAAGAGCTGATCTAAAGG
Source organism: Pinus albicaulis (assembly GCA_034641835.2). Taxonomy (NCBI): domain Eukaryota; kingdom Viridiplantae; phylum Streptophyta; class Pinopsida; order Pinales; family Pinaceae; genus Pinus; species Pinus albicaulis. Next base: position 444,473,369 of record CM076573.1, read on the forward strand.
GATCTGAAAATGAGGTATCAGATTTGGAAGCAAAAAGGCTGAAACCCTAGAAATTCAGACTTCTGAGATAGAAAAAACTCTCCCACAAAAAGTGGAGGGTACTAGAGCCCTAAGGGGCAAGATTCCCACTTAGTTGAGTGAAACAGATTAGAAACAGGTCTAAACAGGCAGAGACAGAGGCTGGAAAAACCTAACAGAAGCTTCAGACAAACCCAGAAAAAGTGCTGGAAAATTGCAGAAAAAAGTACAGGTCGCAGGTTCTGATCTGGTTTAGTCCAGGTCACAATTTTGGGGCAAAAAAGTATGACCTGAAGGCCAGGTCGCACTTTCTGGGCCGATAAGTGCGACCTGCAAATCCATCTCTCTCGGCGGCAACTTGCAGAAAAAATTGTCGTCTCAGCTGCGGTTGATGTCTGTCACCTGCGCAATAAGGCCAAAAACACACAAAAGTTAAAAATTTGACTGTTTGAGGGTTTTAGAGGTGGAAAGCACCATAAAAATAGGAAAAACAGAAAATGGAAGAGAAACCCTGGGGTCTGAAACAGCTGGATATGCAGGAATATATAAAACAACAATGATCGCAAAAGAAAACCCGTGTGGAGTCGCCAATTATTAGTGTGATTCTTTCGTCATAAAAGATCACTTTAGCTACGCATAACAAATAGCCCTAACATCGATTATGGCTTCCAAACATCTTTAAATCTGCAATTAGATGATCCAAATAATGTTGCACAAATCCAGATCTAAGCATAAAAGACATTAAGTAGATAAAATACAATATGGCTCCATGCATCCAATAGAAAAGACAAGAACAATGTGTTTAAAAGAATGTTTTAGATTATATTAAAGAATGGGGCACCTGAGAGGAAAACAAGAAAGGTATTTTCCGGTTCTCCTCAATGGGATGGGTTCTTGAAAGTCCTCAGTGTTTCAGATCTAAAATTTCTCTCTCTTATTGTGGTACAAAACCTAGACAAACATAGAACTCAATGGGAGATCACAAGGCAAAAATGGAAAATGGTGACCAAGAGTAGATCCAGTGTGATCTAATGCAATGAAGGTGACTAATGAATGGGGAAAACCCTTTTATTTATAACAAAATATTGGGGTGTTCTAGAACTCGGTGCATGAATAAAATATTATTAATCAAATTCTAGAATCACCCTTTACGAATATTTTATTATATTTTTTGGAGGGAAAAGGTCTTTTGACTTGGTTCAATTCCTTTATTTATAAACAATAAATAAATAAATGATTTATTTATTATTTTAGGGAGATGGGGGGAATATAATTAAATAAATAATGATTTATTTAGTTATTTAAAATTGATTTAGTCAAATTTAACTAGGAATATTATTTAAATAATGATTTGAATAACTTATTCCTAGGAAATAATTAAATAAATAATGATTTATTTAATTAATTTCCTTGTTTTGGGTTAAATATGACCAGACAAATGTTATTTTATATGGTGAAAACAATTTTACTTAGGGTAAAATTGGTCTTACATGGTGTACTTGGGTTCATCTAATGATAATGGGTTAGATGACCAAAAAAATGGTGTAACATATGGAACTACGCCAATAGATGAAACCTTGAAAGATGGAATGAAATTTGGTTTGAAATAATGTGTATAGTTAATGAGTTAATTGTTGCTATGGTACGTCATTTATTTTTTATTTACATTGATGTATATTATTTAATATTCCAATTTTCATTATTCTCACCAATGTATATACACTAATTACAATTTATTTTTATGTTTGTAGATGGAAGGTGAAGAAGAAGAAAACAATCAACACCATGAACAAAACATCCCTCTGACAACGGTTCAAGCGAAGAATGATGACCATTATCTTTGAATATCAAAGCAAGGTGTTGTATTTTTTGAAATATTTGTCTATGAAATCAGAAATTTTGTTTAATGTAATGGACATAGTGTCTCAATTGAAAGACAAAGGGATACCAATCACTGTCCCATTTTATATGAAAAAGAGTGTCTTATATATATATAGATATATATATATATATATATATATATATGTTTTAATTTATTCTATTGCGTCCTCCATTGTCATTGCAAAATGTAACACCACTGATTAAATATATGGATGATTAAATATTATAATGAAGAGATGTGAAATCTGATGATATGGTATAACAAATTAATCCAAACATCACATTCAAATGCACTAATACAAAATTAATTGATATGAATACTGTTATAAGATATGTGTCGACTTTTGATTTATAATGAATTTTAAAAAATCACAATAATTGCACTGTGACAGGTTGATGTTTCTAAAAATACAAAATGAACACCAGTGCATGTCAGTTACTGTACAATAGTGTGCTTGTATGATAATGCGCACCGGTGCGTTTCTACGACCTATGGGCATCGCACAGATACAAATACCAATTATAACTCTTGGTGCATTTGTGCGATAGTGCGAAACAATGCGTTTATGTGAGACTTCTCACCGGTGTGTTTTTATGACCTATGGGCAACGCAAAAATACCAATGCAAATTAGAACTATCGGTGCGCTTGTGTGATACTGCGCACCGATGTGTTTCTATAATACTGTGAACTGGTGTGTTGATACAACCTATGGGCACCGCACAAATCCCAATACCAATTAGAACGCCCTAGTGCATTGTATCACCTATAATGCGCCCGATGAGGTTTTAGACCTTTACGGCTCGGTGCATGCACCTTCGACCACCCTGGGGCGATCGTCTAGATGACACGCAACAGGATGTTGCTAAACGTCGCAGGGTGTCCTTTATATATTTTCCGTCTCGGTGCTTGGTAGGTTTGTAGTATCGATACATTCACTCTAAAATGCATCTGTTTGTCGACACCTGATTAGTACAACGATGAGGAAAAAATCTGTAATAAACGATGGCCATCTAGTTCTTTTTTAGTTGTGTTGAAATTCTATTAGAAGCTCTGCCAAAACCTCCGTTACTGAAAACAGATGTTGTAGAAAATGTTTTTTTTGACAATTTTGGCCAATTTTAGAACACTAAAAACCTTCGTTATAACCTTCGCTAGAGTGTCTTTTCTTTATAGTGCTTCCAAATATGGAATTTGGAACTGTGGAGGTAAAAATAATGGTCATTTATTTTCTTATGATTGCTAATATGGGAACTCATTGTTGTAGTTCACTTAGATCGGCTTAACTTGGGAAAGTCATTTCCAAGGAGAAGTTTGCATCAAATACACGATTGTGAAAAGGAGGAACATGATTCTCAGTGGGAAGGCAATCACTTAATTTTCCAAGCACTAAAGGATCACTTTGGTACATCAAGGTGTTTTATCAGTCAACAAGTAGCCAATAAGTGTTATATTGGGTTAGCAGTGAAAGGAGAACATTGGTTTAAATGCTAAGCCATTTGAAAGGAAAGGCATGTCAATGAACACAAGTGGTTGTCATGGAGATTTTTCCAAGTAAAATCAAGTTGATAGAACTTGGGAAAGAGAAGAGTATTCAACTCTCATCAAATAAGTAGCTTTTATGAGTCTAAAAAAATTGTCAATGGGAAGGACTGATCAGAAACTGAATTGGGGGAAAAAAATTGCTAAAAATTCAAAGTGCTTAGAATCGCTCCAAGCCAAAACGACCAGGTAGGCCTCATTGCCAGGAATCTGACACACTTCGTTTCACTCAAAAAAAAATCGATATCAGGAAGATATAGCGTGTTGTTCATTTTCTTAAACATCTAAAAATTTTGCAGAAAAGGACATAATGGTGACATGGCAGCCTAATCAGCAAAAAAAGAATTTTCTAGGAATATTCCTTCATTTCACCCAATGACACTATGCCAAGTGTTAATTCATGGATGGCGGCTAAGTGGGTGATTTTTTGCATTTTCATTCGATTTAGAACATACCAATTGGGAGCTGACACGTGGCTAGCCCAGAGTTCACCACGCCCCCCCAAAGGCCGAAATATTATTAAGTAAAAGGTATGATGTGATTTTATGTATGGCGAGAAAAATATATTGGGGGAAGGGCGAAGGTCGTATTTGACCCCACAACCTCCTCCATTCAAACATACTGTGTAACCACTACACCGTGCCATTAACACTTAATATATATTGCTAACTGTTTGTATTTATGTTTATACAAAGTTTTCGACGAAGGAAATAAGGGCCATCCCTTACCAGAGGACTGTGGACTGTGACCTATGGCAGAGACCATTGAATAATGGTGCAGGTTAAACTTAAATGTGGGTTAATTAACCCCTAACCACTGTAGTTAGCGCTAATTAGTTTTTTTTAATTTGGATTTGTTTAATTGCACTTAACGCACTAAGATCCATTTTAAATTTCACTTAACCAATAATTAAACCATACTTATCACTGGAGGAGAAGTTGACAGAGTCCCCCATTTTCGGTGGAGCTCTAGTTTTGTCGGGCTTAACTAGAATTTCTCGAGATTTGGAGGATTTTTGCTAGGGAAAATTGAATAATCCATAACTATGGCATATTTAGACAAAATTAGGCTAAAAAAGGAGTCAATCCTAGATGCCTTGGATTCTCTGAGCATGATGGTGCAAGTTGCAGAGGCATATGAGCACTTTTATAAGTTTTTTTTCACTTTGAAGATTAAAGAAGCCTAGGAACACTAGGAGAGGAGACCATGTCTAGATCACCTGAATACCATTTATAGAGTGTGAAGAGTCTATTTTTTGGTTTCTGGATCTTCTAAATCTAATGTTGCAGGTTGCAGAGCGATCAGAGCACTTTAGGTGCATGTAATCAGAGAATTCACCATTAATCCAAGGAGGGCCTAGTCATTGAAGCAGGTCCACGGAAATGCAGTCTAGTATGGGTGAACTCTGTTATCAGCTATTATGTAATGTGTTTACTGTGTGTAATTTCTCTGCAATTTACTTGATGTACATGCGTTTTTAACAACTAATTTATCAATGAATTGCTCATAAAAGACACTTAAAATTGACACATAAACCCTCACATAAGTCGCTAATTTGAGACGATCCTAAACACATTTATTTTATACTGATGAGGGAGCTAGCAAAAAAAAAACTAGTTTTCCCATATTCAGATCAGTCAATGCTCTGGTATAGTAAGTTCCTAAAGAAAAATCTAGATGCCAATTACTAAAGACAATATGTTCGGAAGGTAGAAAAGTTAACAAAATTTTAGGGGTAGGGTCTATATTTTTGTGTACATATTCTTCGTTTACTGAGAGCGAAAGTATATAGAAGGACCATCTTTTCATTTCACGACACCTTATGAATCCTATAGATTGAGGATAGACTTAATCCTGTATTTATCTCATTCTCTAGTTAAAAAAAATTAAAATGTAAAAATTAGAATGTTATGTTTATTGCAAGATCATAAGTAAAAATTAATTGTGAAGAAAATGATGACAAAGAATGAATGGAGAATGAAAATTGATAAAGAAATTATGGAAAAGATTATTTCTTACTTGGAGGACTTGTTGCTCCTGATTCTCCACTTTTCTTCACTGTGTTCCTGATCGACCACCCATAAATGAAAAGTAATGAATATTTGTTGTTTGTTTCTTTCATACTCTGTATAGGATTGACCTCAAGTTTCTGAGGACGCGGGACTTTGTTTAATTGTGTAATCTGCATACAAGAATGTAATTATGTAATCTCCATACAAGACATATGTAATATGCATACGAGACTGTAATTGTGTAATATGCATAAAAGACTTGTGTAATCTGCATACAAGACTTTAATTGTGTTATCAACATAGAAGACAAGACACCGCATTATCACTATTGCTCAGCTAGGGTAGTAGTTATAGTCTGTCCATTTCCAGCAGTGGTAGATAAGTGTGACTCTGACTTCAGCATCCTGCCATGAGAGCCATGAGAATCAAAGCATCCAACGTTACCTTACATTTTCAAAAGTCTAATGGATTCGATTTGCAATATAGTCTTTGGAGGTGAAGAGGCCAACTTTCAACATGTGCTAGCCATGTGTTTAAATATATAAATTTACTTTCAACATATGTCAACCATATGTATCAGCCATATGTTTAAATATGTCAACTCACCAGTTTTGTACCATGAACATTTGGTAACTTATGAGACCCTCGTAAACCAACATTTCATGTTAGGTTTCGTGCTAGAAACTAATGCCAACATTAATTTAACTTTTGACAATATTAAAGAAACCAATTTTCACCATATAACTTTTATATTCTCTTCCCTACCTTTACAACCTCTTCGCCTCAGAAGAGGCCAATAAGATGAAAAATATTCTGATTGGTTGGACAAACCAATGCATCTATTTGATAGGTTGATCAAATGTATTCCATGAAATTGCAACAACACATTTTAAGCTAACTGAAAATAAATTAATGCTAAGATTAAAAGTGGGTTGCTATAGTCCTATGCTGCGCAACTATTACAAGTATTCATGGAATATATATATATATATATATATATATATATATATATATATATAATTTTTTTATTTTTAGAATTTAGGGTTATGTGATCCATCTTAAATATTTAGAATTTTTTTTGGTAATAATCACATGCACATTTTCATCTTGAAAATATTTTTTTGGATGTGATTATTATAAAAAAAAAATAGAAATTTGTTATTTTTAATTTATAATAATTTATTTAAAATATAAATAATTTTAAAATTGAAAAAAATCTTTGTATTTTATTTGCAAGTTGTGTGATTTTTTGAAGGTTTTTCGGGTTGATTTTTCTGGTCTAATTTCTCTAACATCTGACAGAATTCATTGAAAACGGAAGTTTGATGGGTAACCTTGCACAATGGAGGTGCCTAAAGGTTTTTGAGGGAGATGAATCCATCTATATAGTCAAAAAACCAATTTAAATAACATAAATCAAGATTTCACCTCAAATTGTTTCACCGAATTCTAACAAAAAAAAATTCCAAAAAATTACACTAAAAACAATTCCTTTATTTCTATAAATTTAACATCTTAAATTTTTAAGATGATATTATATTTATATATGATATTATATTTATATATGAACTATCTTTAATAAAACATGTTGAATTCATGATATTGCGCATTTAGAACGATTCAAAGGATAGAAATCATTATTCATTTTTATTATGAATTTAGAATAATTCAAAGGATCGGAATCATTAATATTCGTTACTGTACACCTTTTGCATATTCCGATGTTTGATCTCTTGTGAAATTAAGGTAAAAGTTCAAGTACAGAGAGCCCGCTTTAACTTATTTATATTTGTTTATAATTACGTGGATTTTTTTTTTTATTATTTATGGGCATGAAAAGATTAAGATCTGAGCAATACTCCAGTCTTCGATGGTTGGTGAGTCGAACATTCTTTATTTCGTTTTCGCAGAGGTGGATTCCCACGGAGGTGCGGTGCATGACACATGCTGCCATGATTTGTTGTGCGGTGCATGACACATGCTGCCATGATTTGTTGAATGCATGTTTTCGGAATAATTTAAAGCGTTATTTCCTGAGGATAGGTGCCTACTTTTTAATGATGTTGATTTTCTATCATTTTTTCGAAGTTTTTTTTAAATGTATTTATTTTTATTTTTATTTTTAATTAGAAATTTATTGATATACACAATTAAAGTGTTTGGAAAATTTTCAAAATGCCAAATCCATATAATCAATTAAAAGTCATCATAAAACTACACCAATGTTAACTACGCAACAATTTACAATTTCCTTTATCGTCACGATCCCATTCTTTTTTTCCAAAAAAATCTGGAACTAAGAGTGCATGTTATTCTTTTTTTCCAAAAAATCTGGAACTAAGAGGGCATGTTATTTGATGGAGCGGAATCCATGGTCGGAAGCTAGCGTTGCACCCGAGGAAATTGTAACCAAGTGGCATATAACGTACGGTGAATGTAGAATCTTTCAGAGTCTGACGTCACAGAGATGAAGTTTTGCCAGGTGGAAGCCTCCGAGGTGAGCAGAGTAACAGAGAAACTTCAGTTCTGTAAGTAGATCAGATGTCGCCTACCAGATGAAGTTACAACGCGCAGTTTCCGGCTGCTTCCTTGTTTAAAAAAATAGAAATAGACAGAAATATTAAATATTATTATTATTAAAGTGATGGATCAGTTCAAGATCAATTGACAGATTTTATTTTAAAAAAATAATAATAAAATATTTTTCCCACTTTGATGACTTAATGTTTGGAAATATATATTTTATCTTAATTAAATTAGGATTTCCATTAACCTATGATTTCGAAGTGTGAATTTTCATCCAAAATGAAATTATTTATTAAGAGAATATAAATATAAAATAATAAATGTTGTATAATTTTACATATTATTTATTAATTGAAATGTATTTTTATATTTTAATATGATTTTAAATTATATTTTAAATTTTAAAATAAATAAATTATTTAAATTTTTAAGAAAAAACTTTTTACTGATACTTTATTTTTATTAATAAATTAAACTAATTGCATATCTTATTTTTATCAATAAATTAAATTAATTAAGTTTGAATCTAAATTTATAATAATAAAATACTAATAATTAGATTGTGAAAAACATTTTCTAACTTTAAAAAATAGAACATTACGGTCCCAATTACATTCGAGAAGAACTTACCAACCAACAATAGTTATTATAGAAACACTCATAAACTATGCAATACCAAACAATTGAATTTTTAAAATAGTAAAAAATATATAAAGAGTAAAGAGAAGAAAGAGAAACCAAATGAACAAGTCAAATTGAGCAAAAGGGAAGAGTAAAAAGATCAAAAAGATGACCAGGAAAAATAACAAAGAGGGAGAATTACAATAACATAAGAAGGGACAGTGATTTTATGATCTTTGGGTCTTTGGTAGTGATTTTAGACAGTTTTTGTGACCTGTTTAGACGTAGTAGTGTCTATTCTGTTTGTTTACTTCTTATTTTACTCATGGCGATTAACTTGGGAAATGGAATTGTTCTTCGAGCTCTGGCTTACATTTTATCTATGACGCTGACTCGTGTTGTTGTTTGGGTGGTAGTTTTAGCAGATTTGTTAGGTCTCTTTAAAATGGTTAAAAGAGGAAGGAAGCCTACCGGGGGAAAGGTAAGCAATCTTCTTCTGAAATGCACCAGAAAAGAGGAAGAAAGTCTGCTCAACAACATCTCGAACCCCTAGTTCAAACTTTTATGGTAGATATTCCAAATTCAAGTAGTTCTCGTATTTATGGGTGGGAAACTAAGGTTCTTAATAACATAAATATGGAAGATGATCAGACTGTCATTATTGACTCTGGGCACACTCGGGGTCGAACCTCTCTGCCTCTCTGTTTCAACAATATGTTTGAACTTATTGATTAATTAAATGTTTGTTAGCCAAGGCAGTTATGTCCATAGCTGAGACAAAGCTAGAATCAACCTTAGCAAATATTAATAGGAACATTCGGGAAATCAATATGCATCAATTTCATCAATATGCGAGGCTTGGAAGGTTGGAGAAGGAAATTAAGGCTATGTAACAGGTTACAGTTGACTTACCAAGGGCGACAGCCAAAGATCCAGCGCTTGTCGAATCTGAGGAAGATTAAAGTTTTCTTGATCCAATGTCTTTCTTTCTTTTTAGTGATTAGTACTTTTTGTATATGATGTTGTCTCTAGAGTTAGATATTCAATATCGACAAATATGGTATAGACTATTAAGATTTTTTATGTTTTGGGTGACATATTTTGAACTTCGATAGCCAAAATATCTGGTTTCCTGTGGACAAGTTGAGGTCTAGTTTTGTATCTTTTGCGAAGCTTTATTAATAGAAAATAAAAGAAATCACCTAAGCTTACAAAAAGACAAAGACAAAAGATTGATGGAAAAAATTATAAATTCATAATTAAAAAATAAAAGAAATAAACTGAGAAGAGGGAGATATAAAAGATAGAACATTGTTTAGTCGTTACCGCGATGGATCATAGGTGATAAATGATAGGTTTTAATGATAGGTTTATCTGAGTGTTTGTTTTTTCAATAACCAGATCCTTCCCAATGATAAAAGAGAATCGATGTTGAGATTTTGACTTAACCTAGGTAAAGACTAATTTATATAAACAAGAAAAATAATAAACACCTAACCGTTTTGTGAAGTTACATTTATAAACACCGATTTGTTTCCCAAAAAAATTGACAATTTCTTACACTCTTATTTTAAAATCAATCATGTGGGATTGTCACGTTAAGCCAGACCTGAATTCGGATAATCTAACATCATACAAATTTACTTTATTTATAAAGTTTGAGCTAACTAATAACAATACCATGATCCTGATCTGCAAGTTTGATATCAATCCAAAGGAAAATCAAATAAAAAGTAAGATAGTATTAAGTACTTTATAAAGCTGAATTTGGACCAAATTTCTTCATAGCCATGTAATATAGGTAACATATCAGTATGTATCCGTATATTTTAGGATATGGCTGTCAAACTCTACTGGTCCTCAGAAGGACCACTATATTTGGTATTTAGAATTTCGGAACCTGGATGATCGGATGGCAAAATCTTCATCTATATTTGGCATTGAGAATTTCAGAACCCGGATGATCGGATGGCAAAATCTTCCTCTATATTTGGCATTGAGAATTTAAAAAACAGCTGGATGATCTGATGGCAAAATCACGACTGCAACCCATTTTTTCTTACACTCGAAGTTCCTTAATCATTCATCTGCGTCTGGCTTTCCTATTTGTTGGGTTCTGCAGTCTCGACAGTTTGCAGAACTGTGCGTTTGCTCCGAATTTAGATTGTCATGGATTTCTGAAGGGATTGGCTCTGCGACCGTAAACGAAATATGCTGAAATCTAGCCGGCTCCAAAACTGACTGTTCTGCCTGGGCTCCGATTCTGCAGAGGGGACAAGTGGAATGCGAAAAAAACCACATGTCAATACACTCAACATGAAAACTGTGCCCGCAATTGGGCAAAAGCCGACCTTTCTCGTTCTCCTCAAACTCGCACAGACATACCGCGCACTCCAGTCCATCTATGAAATTCTGCGGTTTATATAGAAACACTGGCAGAGTCTCTATCACCGCAGATTCCAATCCCACGTTCCGCAGCGTGGCTGGTTCTTGTCCTGTAAATTGAAACCGACGACGCCTAGAAGCCGATCTCCTTCTGGGAAATCTGGCACCATGCCTCCTAAACCATTTGGCATAAGCTTGAAGCAAAAAGACGTACCAAACCAGAAGAAGAAGAAATATTACGGCCGAGATCACGATTCTTCCTTCGACGACATGTCTAGATTTTCCATAAACGTTAGGGGGAAGATGAAAAGGATCGTTGGAGCTCATGGCCAAATCCTCAAATTCGCCTGTCCTACCTGTAATTGAAGCCACTGGAGACTCTTTTTCAAATTGTACTGGTCTGAGTGAGGGTAGCAAACCTCGGCCTTAGCCCACCGGTATGGATAATGTTTTCTCACATACTGTGTGTGTGTACGGTACTGGAGCCTGGAGACTGCAATTCCTCTCTATGAGCAGTACCTCGTAGGTCACGACTCAGATCATCGAATCTTTTGCCATAGAAATTCCTAAACCAAACCATGCGCTCACCAATTTTAGATCATTTTGTTTGATGAAAGGTTTCAAAAATTATTAGCCACGCTACTCTATGGACCTTCACCAGGTTTTACAAATCCGGTCTGTCGCATTCACGTCTCAAATTTAGATTCAAGAGACACGTCACTACCTATAACCGGATCTAATAGTTTTATAACATTAAACATTAAATAAACAATTTTATCACTTCCATTTCATTGTTCACCTAGCACGTTGTTCACCTTGGTGTGTACTATTATAATCATATTAAAACTAAAACTATTAATGTGCTGAAATAGCCTAAGGTTTTATTTGTGTGTACTATTAATGTTGTCGTTCCTAGAGACAGTCTTGAGTTGTGGAAGACTAGTGCTTAGGACATTTTTATATAGCAAGGAGCGTGTGATATAACAGGGGGAGTCATCAACAAAAGGCTCTCATGCTATCTCCTCAAAACAAGAAATATTAATTTGAATGGCACCAAAACCTTCAGAAACTTGACACAGGGAAAGGAATACTGCAGAGGCAATATGTGAAGAACTCTAATACAAATGCATCAGACAGTTCAGAGGCAGCTTACTGTAAAGAGGGGTGGTTCAAAAATGCCTCACAGAAATAGATAATCAAAAGGTGTTTACTGCGTAAGCAAGATGTAAGATGATACTAACTGTCATTGAGATGAATATCCAGATACACAATATCACCATGTAATGGGCTTACCAATTTAAGAATTCATACATGACAATAGCATTTTAAAAATAACCTCCCAAAGAAGCTAATATAGCATAAATATGGTTGAAGTGAAAAGTGAAACAGAGTATCATGCCTGAGCCATATTTAAAACGCCTGACTAGTTCAAGCATGGGTATCAACTAGGATAAATCCATACCAAAAACCAGTGAGCCACTCGCATTCCAAAAACATGATACAAGAAAGGCGGATGAAATGAAATGAACAATTAAATTAGCACATATAAGAGAAAGTTACACACTGTGAGACATGTCCTCTTTAAAGACGGAACTCCTCCTCCCTGAAACCCAACAGGCTCTCTACATTCATATAAGAGTTTTTACAAAATGCATACAAAAATTCTCTCACCGCATAATTTTCTGATATAATCTGGAGCCCTCAATAATCTGCTCTTGGGGAGTTTTATAAAAGAAAAAGAAAACCGAGTAAAGGAAATGGATGATGAACATTTAATTTGCCTCATTAAGACAGGATGGCGGAAACGTGCACGCCCATACTGCTTGATGACTCTGTAGTGCTATATGTACTTTGTGGCCTGCTTTCTGAAATAAATGCACTAAGTGGAAGTCTCTTCAGGAACACGGTAGAGAAATAAAAACCACATGGGCAGTCCGTCCTTCCCTGGAAAGAAAATTCTACTGAAATGAAACCTTAAGGGTATTTTTTTCTGTGCATGGACTTTCTGAGTGATCTACGAGGTCTTCGATCTGCTATTCTGCCTTCAAATGGTTAGTTTAAGGCTCAAGAATCTTCGATTATACACCTTTAACTCTCTGCGTTCCATTGATATTCTCTGTCTGCAATATTAATGTCTTCGATCGCGAAATATGCGCTTTCAATGACTCTGGAGGGTTTGACAGAGTTTAACCCTGCTTCTTTAATGGAGGTCATGTCGTAACAGCTTCCCAGGCCTTTCTCCATAATTCTAGCCTCTGAAAAATGGTCATTTCTGGTGTTCTCTGTTACTGTAATTGAGACTGTGAATCATGGCGGTTTACCGCCGCTCGTACCCTGCAAAACACACAAAATCGTCAAGAAAAAAAATGGATGGGAAGCTGGATGCAACGGGGATAGCGAGGATGACAGTGCAGCATGGTGAAATGGTGGAAAAATGGCATAGTAAAGGTTGGAGGGGTGCAGAAAATTTAAACGCAAATGATGGACATTTGACCTTCGAATGGAAATAAATGAGGGGCGGAAGAAAATGTAACAAAACTCGGGGATGGATGATGGGGCGGAAGGCATGTGTCGATGGCGGGCAGGCAAGCAATCTGGACCATCCGATCTTAGGAGGAGATCGACGGTTGAGGACGCATCGGAGGGCGACAGATGGTGGGCCAGGGACACTGTTTTCCAAGTTTATCGTCCGAGCATCTCAGGGGTGCGATCACCGTTGGATGGCACCCCCCAGGTCGGACGACGCACAGCGATATCGCGCCAGGTTTGTGGATGAATGTTAATGCACAATGGAGGGCGGTTTATGAATAGTGCGCGGGGCCACATTTCATGTGATGAGTGGAATCGCTCCGAAACGAGAAATACCGCCTACCCCTCGAAAGGTGGTGCAATGGAAATCGACGGGTTTTGAACAGTTCTTTTGGGCGTGGGGACCACAAGGGCGGGTGAGCTGCTGACCGTTGATTTGCAGGTTGATTAGACGGTGGATAGGCGATCGGAGCGGTAAACGGGTTGGGCCACAGGTGCGACGCTGATCCATGAAGGTCGTCCGATCTATACAGATCGACGGATAATACTGCGCCCGATATCCACCTGCGATAAGCACTCTCCGGGCTAGTGCTTGGTCTAGCACCCAGCTCACGTGGAGAAAAAGACTGAGGGGGCTAGTGCCGAAAGGTGCTAGGCCTTAAATATGTTAAAATGTGTGATTTCGGCCCTTTTTATGCAATTTTGAGTTTAGAGGAGGGGAACGATAGGCGGAAAAAGGATTATTTAGGCCAAACAAAGGGGGTTTAAAAGGGGATTTCTTGTCAGAATTTAATAGGGGGCTAACATGATCAACATTGGCTCCACCTGGGGATGGCACGTTCATCCCTGGGCATGTCGAGAACTTCGCAGACCACCAGTTAATCTTCTATGTGGACCCTGCTCTTCAGCACTTCTACTTTTCTTATCATAATTCATCACGACACCCACATTATTCAAACAAAGATGAAAACATAAAACTAATGTACAGTATGATACACCAGGCTGTCTATGCCTGAATTAGAACTGAAAGTAGGGTTTAAGGAACTGACCATTTACAGGGGCGTCAAGCAAGTCTCCCTGTAAATTCTCCAACCTGAAAGTGTTGTTACCCCCTTGTTCCACGATTTTATAAGGGCCAAACCAGAGTGGGTCGAATTTACCATGTTTCCCCTTTTCAGCTCTCCTGATATCCCATCTGAGCACTAAATCACCAATCTGCAACTTCTTGTCCTTGGCATGTTGATCAAAAAGGTACTTCATCTTCTCTTGATATTTAGTCAACCTTTGACTTACCTGGTTTCATGTTTCTTCTAACTCAACCAGCTGATTTGTTCTCCTGGTCACATCATCGGGCTCTTCTTGACTTTTTTGCATGAATCGGGCTACTGCTAAGGCTAATTGTATAGGGAATATTGTTGCCCTCCCATATACTAATTCATATGGGGACTTCCTAGTTTCTCTTTTGCTGGTAATTTTATTGGCCCATAGAGAAAATTTCAACTAGGAATCCCAATTTTTCTTATTTTCGTTGATAGCCTTCTTCAGCGCCCTCACCAGGGTTTTATTTGAAGACTCTGCCAAGCCATTTCCTTGTGGGTAATAGGCTGTAGAGTGACTTAGTGTAATGTTATACTGCTGGCAGAAGCTCATAAACTTTGCAGACTTGAAGGCCTGGGCATTATCAGTTACTATTCTGGCAGGGCAGCCAAACCTAGATATGATGTTTTCTTGCATGAACTTTATTATCACAGCATCTGTTGTGTTCCTCGCATGTATGGCTTCCACCCATTTTGTGAAATAATCAGTGGCAGTTAATATCCACTTATGCTGACCACTCGATGGAGGATGTATTTCACCTATAAAGTCAATTCCCCATTGCCGGAATGGTTCGTCCACGTGAACGAGAATCATGGGTAGAGGTGCCAACTTTTTTCTTTCAGCAAATTTCTGACATTTCTCACAAGCTCTAACCCAGGCAAAAACATCTCCAAAGAGCTTGGGCCAATAGAAACCAACCTTCAAGATTTTTTGAGCAGTGGCCCTCTAGCTGTAATGACCCCCACAGATTCATTCATCAAATTCGGCTATTATATTCTCTACCTCATCCTCTGTGAGACACAGGAGCAGAATACCTGAAGGATCTCGCCTGTATAGCCAGCCATTGGTGACTATGTACTTCTGTGATCTCATCCTTAGCGTCCTGTATTTAACTTTATCACAGCTGGGGGGGCAGCTGAGTGTAAGAATATATTCCACTATCTCTTTGTACCACGGGCTGGTGAGGTACTTCATATGTGTCTTCGGAGTAGCTATCTCTACTCCCCGATGCTCTCCTTTCTTCTCAAACTCCTCACTTGCTATCATGGACAGATTTATACCCAGAGCTTGATAGTTTGATTCAGATAAGATTTTGGCTAGCCCCTGTCTCTTGATCAGTTTAGTAGGGCAGATATCTAGCTCATACTCTTGTATTTTGGAAATCCACTTCCCCCTTTTTCCTTCATTATCCCCTTGGACAAGGATCATGTCTTTTACTGTAGCTGCGAGCACAAACGCAGTGATGTGGGATTGTAAGACATACATGCGGAAAGCTTTAAGGGATCTCACCAGGGCATATGCTTTTTTTTATAATATGTTATATTTCAGTTCTGCATCATGGAGCACCTGACTAAAGAAGGTGATGGGCTGTTTGTACCCTTCTTCATTTTTCTACAATAAAACTCCTGCCACTGTATGAGGTGATGCAAATGAAAAGATCATGAAAGGTTTGGCATAATCTGGTCCAGCTAACACTGGGGCTTTTGAAAAAGCATTTTTTATTCTGGTAAATGCATCTCGTGATTCCTGGGACCACTTAAATCTCATTATTTTTCTTCAGCATGTCAGTTATATGTCTAACTATTTCAGCATAGTTAGGAATAAACCTTCTCAGAAAATTAATGCGCCCTAGGAACACCTGCACCTCCTTCTTACTTCTGGGAAGAGAAATACCATTTATAACCTCCACCCTCTTGGGGTCTATTTTTACCCCATATTTAGTCACAATATTTCCCAAAAGCTTGCCTTCTTCTAATGCAAATAAAGACATTTGTGGATTGAGAGAAAGACCATACCTTCTGCATTTCTCAAAATTTCTACGCAAATGCTCAATGTGCTCAGTATCATCCTTCGAAAATACAGTGATATCATCGAGGTATACTACCAAAAACTTATCTTGCTCCCCAACAAAAGAAATGTCGTTGGCCCTTTGGAAAGTGGCCCCTGCATTAATCAACCCGAAAGGCATCCTGGCATACACAAACGTACCCCATGGTGTGGTGAAAGAAGTCTTCTTATGATCTTCTGAAAGTACAGCCACCTGATTATAACCAGAGAATCCATCCATCATTGACATTGGAGAGGCTACTACCACTTTCTGCAGGATGTGATCCATCTTGGGCAGTGGGTAGTTATCCTTTAAGGATGCTCTATTTAAATTTCGGAAATCAACACATAGCCTTATTTCTCCATTCTTCTTTCGGACAGGGACTAGGTTTGCCATCCATTCAGAGTACCTCAAGGGCACAATTATTTTGGCCTTTAACAACTTCTTAATTTCTTTCTCAATGGAGGGAAGCAACAGAGGATTTATCTGTCTGAGCTTTTGCTTGTGAGGTTTCGCATCTCCCTTCAGGGGAATTTTGTGCTGCATTATACTAATGTCAAAAGTTTTTAGGTCTTGATAATACCATGCAAGCACCTCTCCGTAATATTGAAATAATTTCTAGTATATCTTTTTATATTCTTCTGGGACTTTCTTGGATAATTTTACAATTTTGGGGTCAGCATCAGTACCAAGATTCAGGTCTTCAACCTAATTTTCTTCTACCACTTTGCTTGGATGTAGTGAGACATCATTCTTATCAAATAATATTTCTAGAGGCACCAGTCCTCTAGGTATAATGTTTCCCTTCAATTTCAACACTTTATTACCTGCCATTTTCTCCTCCCAATTTCTTTCTGAAGTGTCTCCAGCCTCTTCTTCTTCACCACCATCAATCTCCATATTGGAGAATTCCCCTACTATTTCCAGGAATCTCTTCATCCGTTCTTCATCCTCAAATACCTACCAGTGCTTGATGTTATTTGGGATTGATGGTCGATAATGTACCTCGATTTCATATCTTAAGAGGGGGTTCTGAGGCGGACGGAATGTACTAGCAGCCACAGCAAGGGAATCGTCAATCTTATTCTGTTCCTAGGGCATGAATTGGATATTAAATACCAAGAAAAAAATTTCCATCATGTCCCAAACTTCATTCCTATAAGCCCTCAGCCGAGGATGTTTGGTTTGACACTGATTCCTGACTTGTCTAACCACCAGTTCTGAATCTCCAAAAACTTTTAAACTTTGTATATTCATGCTCCTGGTTGTCTGCAACCCTAACAAAAGTGCTTCATATTCAGCCACGTTATTAGTGGCTTCATATTCTAGCTTGAAAGACAATGGGACCCATTTTCCTGTAGGAGAAATCAATAGTATAACAGCTCCATTACCTTCTCTTGAGTTTGCTCCATCGAAATGAAGTGTACAAATTCCTGCTTCATGACTCTCTAAGGGCTGCTCAGTCTTGATATGGCAGAAGGATGGTTCATGAGCATAATCTTGATCTTCTTCTAGCATCAAGCATGAGCAATCTCCTTCCTTACTGTAGACTGGTGAATTAACAGTGTTGTCAGCCTTAGTAACCATCTTGACAAATCTAGTTTCCCTGTACAACCTCCTCTCCTGGCCACCAAAAACTGGAATAGTGGCACATGTTAAGTCCAACTTGATTGACCCACCAATTTTTGTTCCCCAGGACCTTGATAGCAACATGCCGAAGCGAGCTAGGATGTCAGCGACCACGATGTCCATTACCACACTTTTTGCTGGGATTTGGGCCAAATTGACCACATAATCCTTGATCATCCCCAAGCATTTAACTCTTTTGGAATCAAATGAATAGAGGTCCTTGTATGGACGGGTGATTTGTAATTCTAATTGTTCCATGACCGACAGAAGTATTAGATTATGGGAAGCTCCAGAATCTAACATATAGTTATGTAATAAAAGGTCATGAATCACTAGAGACACATAGAAGGGAGGAGTAGAAGCATCGAATTCCTCAACATGTGGGCCAAATACAACCATGGGTCTTTCTTCTTGAAGGTTGAGACTATTTGGGATGAGTGTTGCTTCTGGAGGGATCATGAAAGAGGTGACTTGGGATTGATACGTAGGTTTCTTCAACAGTTCAGTTAAGGGAACTGGGATTTTGACCTTCTCAAGTTCCTTTTTCAGACTGAAATCAGGAGAGGAATTTTCTATTATGACCTCTTTTGACTCTTTATTTTTGGCTGAGGGTTTGACTTCTTTTGACACAGACTTCGCATTAGGGGGAATGAATACTTTTGAAGAGGAAGCAATTTGATCATTAGACTGCAAAAGGTTTTTTTGGAGGCTCCTTACCTTTGTCTGTGACTTTCTGCTTTGTTGGCTCCTTCTGAGCGGGTGCTTCCTTCTGGGGTAGCTCTTCTTCTTGATCTTGAGTACGAGTACTCTTCCTAGAATATTTGAGGTCATATCTCCTATTGAACTGTGCTTGCATGAAATCAAAAAATTGCTTGCAATAGTAATCAATTTCTGAGTCTTCTATGTCTCTAGCCTTCTCTTCTTCTTGCAATGAGCACTCGGTTCCATCACTTACTTGCAAGGGTCATTCTTCTTTATCACTATCTGAGAAAGCAACATTTGAATCCTCCAGCTCATAGGCAGTGTCTTCATAGGACCATCCACTGGACCTTCCAAGTACAATGGGTGTGGTACCTGATCTTGTTGTTCCTTTAGTTCCCTTTGCAATATTTGCAGGGGTGGTTTCCTATACTGAGGATTGTAAACTCTGTTTGGAGCATTCTGGAACTTCTTGGAGGCTGAATTCTTGGTCTCCAATTCAAGCTTGACCAGCTTACCAGAAAGTTTCTTAATCATTTTTTTCATTTCTTCAATTATGTCATTAGCTGAGTCTTTGTCTTGGTTAGAGGTAGATACCTCCTCTTTTCCCCTTCTTCTATTATCTTTTTCATATTTTCCCTTTCATTTACCAGTGGAGGCGAAATTTTCCTCCAACTCTAGTGCATCTGTCTGAGCATCATCCAGAGTGGCAGGCTTTTTTTCTCTTAAAGAGAAACCGAATTATGAGTCAAAGGCTGCTACAAAAACCACCTTAGCAGTAGTTTGATGAGGTTTCATATCAGCAGGCAGGCTTAAATACAACTTATTAAATCTCTTGATGAACTCTTTTCATTATGTCTTTTATTGAGTTTATTGAACTCAGTAAGACAATGTCCATGATCTTTCTTCTCTCCCCATTTCCTGAGAAAATTATCTTCCATTATTTCCCAAGTGGTAACAGAACGGTCTCCCAATGTCTTAAACCTTTTTCGAGCTTCACCATCAAGAGATTGGACAAAAATCCTTAAGACTACATCTAAATGTTCCACATTAAATTTCTTTGCAAAAGAGCAGAAGAACTCAAGATTTTTTCGAGCATCAATCTCGTTTTCCCCATTGAATCGGGGTAAAATCTTCAGATAATCCTGTGGCATATCGTTCAACACTTGAGGTAATGCAAGGGGGGCATATTTATTCAACAAGAAGATGGGAACATTGGCCATTGGAGGAAGTGGAGGTAGTTCACAAGTTTGATGTGTAAAATGAGGAGGCGGAGGTGGAAGTGGAGTATGAATGACAATAGGAATGCAATGGACTACAACTTGAGGTGTTGAGGGGAACAACGATATGTTAATAGCAGCTACTTCGGTGACTTCCTTGACCTCTTCAACCTCAGGAGTAGGGTGAAAGTTGTCTTTAATTCTGACACCTCCTCGGGGTGGACTATCTGAGTAGTACTCGGTATTTCCCACAGTGGAGTTGAGACCTAGCACTTGGGCTACTTGAGAAGAAGAGGATGGAAATTTTTCTACAGAAAATTCAGGGATTTCAGTGTGGAATGATTTTCTTTCCCTCAAACTTCTTCTATGTATGATCTTTTCTAGGTCAAACACTGAGGGTGTCTTAGGCTGTGACGTATCTGACCTCAGTTGTGGCTTACGAGGAGCCAGGACTGCAAATAAATTTATCAAATAAACGAATGTGGAGTCGGCAAGGTGAGGGATCTACAACTCTCAACTCTTCATGCTCACTTTTTTGAAGAGTGAATAAAGATTTTGTCAAGGCCCAGGGCTTTAAATTTTTCTTAATTTCGATCCCCGGCAACGGTGCCAAAATATGTTATTGTTCCTAGAGACAACCTTGAGTTGTTAAAGACCAGTGCCTAGGAAATCTTTATATAGCAAGGAGCGTGTGATATAATAGGGGGAGTCATCAACAAAAGGCTCTCATGCTATCTCCTAAAAACGAGAAATATTAATTTGAATGGGACCAAAACCTTCAAAAACTTGACACTTGACACAGGGAAAGCAATACTGCAGAGGAAATATATGAGGAACTCTAATACAAATGCATCAGACAGTTCATAGGCAGCTTACTGTAAAGAGGGCCGGTTAAAAAATGCCTCACAGAAATAGATAATCAAAAGGTGTTTACTGCGTAAGCAAGATGTAAGATGATACTAACTGTCATTGAGATGAATATCCAGATACACAATATCACCATGTAATGGGCTTACCAATTTAAGAATCGATACATGACAATAGCGTTTTAAAAATAACCTCCCAAAGAAGCTAATATAGCATAAATATGGTTGAAGTGAAAAGTGAAATAGTGTATCATGCCTGAGCCATATTTAAAGCGCTTGACTAATTTGAGCATGGGTATCAACTAGTATAAATCCATACCAAAAACCAGTGAGCCACTCGCATTCCAGAAACATGAAACAAGAAAGGCAGATGAAACAAAATGAACAATTAAATTAGCACATATAAGAGAAAGTTACACACTGTGAGACACCAAAGACTAGAATCCTCTTTAAAGACGGAACTCCTCCTCCCTGAAACCCAATAGGCTCTGTACATTCATATAAGAGTTTTTACAAAATGCATACAAAATTTCTCTCACTGCATAATTTTCTGATAAAATCTGGAACCCTCAATAATCTGCTCTTGGGGAGTTTTATAGAAGAAAAAGAAAACTCAGTAAAGGAAATAGATGATGAACATTTAATTTTCCTCATTAAGATAGGATGGAAGAAACGTTCACGCCCATACTGCTTGATGAATCTGTAGTGTTGTATGTACTTGTGGCCTGCTCTCTGAAATAAATGCACTGAGTGGAAGTCTCTTCAAGAACACGGTAGAGAAATAAAAACCACATGGGCAATCCATCCTTCGCTGGAAAGAAAATTATGCTGAAATGAAACCTTGAGGGTATTTTTTTCTGTGCATGGAATTTCTGAGTGATCTACGGGGTCTTCAATCTGGTATTCTGCCTTCAAATGGTTAGGTTAAGGCTCAAGAATCTTATATTATATGCCTTTAACTCTCTGCCTTTCATTGATATTCTCTGTCTACAATATTAATGTCTTCGATTGTGAAATATGTACTTTGAATGACTCTAGAGGGTTTGACAGAGTTTAACCTTGCTTCTATAATGAAGGTCATGTCGTAATAGCTTCCCAAGCCTTTCTCCATAATTCTAGCCTCTGAAAAATGGTCCTTTCCGGTGTTCTCTGTTACTGTAATTGAGACTGTGAATCATGGAGGTTTACCGCCGCTCGTACCCTGCAAAACACAAAAAATCGTCAAGTAAACAAAGGCATGGGAAGCTGGATGTAGCGGGGATAGCGAGGATGACAGCGCGACATGGTGAAATGGTGGAAAAATGGCCTGGTAATGGTTGGAGGGATGCAGAAAATTTAAACGTAAACGATGGACATTTGACCTTCGAATGGAAATAAATGAGGGGCAGAAGAAAAGGTGACAAAACTCATGGACGGATGATGGGGCGAAAGGCACGTTTCGATGGTGGGCAGGCAAGCAATCTGGACCATCCGATCTCAGGAGGAGATCGACAGTTGAGGATGCATCGGAGGGCGACAGATGGTGGGCCAGGAACATTGTTTGAAGAGTTTATCGTCCAAGCATCTCAGCGATCACCATCTCAGCGCTTGGTCTAGTGCCCAGGTCACGTGGAGATAAAGACTGAGGGGGCTAGGGCCAAAAGGTGCTAGGCCTTAAATATGTTAAAATGTATGATTTCGGCCCTTTTTATGCAATTTTGAGTTTAGAGGAGCGGAACGATAGGCAGAAAAAGGGTTTTTTAGGCCAAACAAAGGGGGTTTAAAAGGGAATTGCTTGTCAGAATTTAATAGGGGGCTAACATGATCGACAATTAATATGGTTGATGTACTCTAAGATTTTATTTGTATATTGCAATGAACATATTATTATTAACTACTGAAATAAAAATATGATTATGATAAAAATATTTTTATGAAAAAAAATAAATTATTATTAATGTTGATTTTGTTTAATTTTTAGGAATTCCAAGTTTTGATAAACATAAATGTTGAAAATTTTATAACCACTAAGATATAAGGCAATTTTTCTAAAATTCGGTATGTTTTGAAAATCCCTAGGAAACCTAACAAACTCTCTATGGTAGTTGATAAGCTTTTAGAAGCAGATGTTCAACATATTCGCTTGAGAATTAATCTAGACCCTCAATTAAAAAAAAAAAAAAGGTCAACATATCCTCATCCACCTTAAGTTAAAATAGGAAGCCTTCGGCTAAAGCACTTCCTAGGTGGGCATGCAATGTTGCTTCCATTTCAATTTTCACTTAGTTAAGGCCTTTTCTTACAAATGCCACACTTCCTAAGGGGCATAGAATAAATGGTTGCAATGCCAATTTTTTTTGTCTAATTAATAAATGGAGTGGTTACTAATAAATGGAGTGGTTAATATTTGATATATGTTTTGTATACTAGTTCAATGTTTGGATTATTAGAGATAACAGATACTTAATAGTATTATATTTAATTGGGACTATCTTCACTTGCATGAGATAGTTAGCACATAAGTGTATGGCCAGTTAACTCATACTATCTCAACTTGCATGAGATAGTTCACTAGTGTTAGATGACAATTTCCTTTGGTGCATGTTCACATTTGTATAGATTCAATACTAGACTCACTACTGGATAACAATTTTCTTTACTGCATGTTCACATCTCTCCCGACTCACTACTCCATGACAATTTCTTTATTGCATGTTCACATCAATGTAGATTAACTACAATAATCATTACGATATTAGCTTAGTCATGTAGAATATATTTCATAGAATTGTGTGTTCACATAAACTTTTTTATAGCTTGAATATAATTGATTAACTATTTTCTCTATTATTATTTTTTTCCTTTCCTTAAAATTTTTGTTCATTGTTTTCTAGCTAGATCCCACTTATGCATTCTTAGCTACAATTTCACACAAATTCAAGGGGTTATATATTCTCTAGTTATTAGAATTATCTTTAGGCATTGTTCAGTTCATTTGGTGTAGTTGAGTGCACTTGTTCTATGTGGATGGTTGACGAACAAGGTACCCAAAAAAACAAAGTTGAGAAATAGTATTTGGGTCCACCTCAGAGTTAAGAGGTTTGCATGAGCATGGAATGTTTCACACAAAGGGGGAGCATTGGTCATTCATTTTAGTGTAGAGGTGCTTTGTGGTTTATGCTAAGTTTATGATAGGGCATAGTAGGACCAATTACATTAACAAAGTATGAATAAATAATGTCTCAATATGCAAGATGTAGTTCTTGTAGGAAATTATGCTTTATGTAATTGTAGTCTATAAATGAGTGAGAGGAAGATGGTTATGCTCCTTTATTGTATGCTGCAACAATCCTCATATAAATAAATTTAAGGCACCTTCCTTGGGTGTTTCCTATACATGTGTATTTTGGTTGCTATACTTGATTGAATGCAATGTTATTCAATTTTATTTGTGTTCACTAGGTATTGATGAATGGTTTAATGTTGTGATGATCTAGATCTTGCGAGCTAAGATCCAAAATGTTTGGCTCTATCAACTACAAATTTATTAAACTTGCTTTTACATAAAAATATGATTTATGGCTTACCCATCTCATGAAGTTAGACTATAATCACCCTTAATATTCTAATCAATCCTCTCCACATGGAAAATGATGGTCCCCATTATTCACCCATGCTAAAATAAGAGGGGCCCTATTATGTTTAATGTACCACCATGATTACAATATGTTGTGACCTAATGAAGATCATTGTTTTGTGTGGTTAAGCCATAACCATGGGTGTGTGGATGCTCCATAACCATCATGATTACAATGTTCCAAGTACCAATGAAGAGAATGGTTTTGTGCAGTTAACCCATAACCATCGATAACCTGTAATTGAGTTGGAAATGGTAAGCTTGGAGAAGGTTCTCATGTGGTTAACCCATAACTGTGGGCTTATGGATGACCACATGGAAAATTTAAAGAATGAAAATTTACCTTACGGTTTAGAAAACTTGGTGAATATTAGGAGTCCCTAATATGAAAATTATAAAATGACTGGTGATTTTTTTATGAAAATATTCAAATTTCTAACGAATTTATATGTTCTGTATAAAAATTTGGTGATTTTTAAATTAAAACAAATGAATAATATAAAATTTGAGAAAATTATTTTTAGAAAAAATAGAATTGATGAATATTTTTTTGAGAAGTATGTAAAAGTAGCCCACTTGCAAATATTAGCCCCTAAAATTTACCATAGATAAAATGTTCCTATGAATGTAACTTCATGAATAAACTTTGTTATAGGTGATGGAATGAAATTCTATTGAAGATACTTTTCACTTAATGAATAGATATTTCCATTCATGTAAGATAATTTCTCTATAATCATCCATGGAAAAATAAAATAAATCCTGAAACTCATGTTTTCTGCAACTAAGTTTCTATACAAATATGTGTGAATTCAATCGATGATATCTCTTAAACGAGGAAACAAAATAAAATTCTATAAAAAACCTATTTTAAATAACAAAAAAGTACTTTAAATGAGTTAAAATGCGCCGTTTACAATGCATTGTAGAAGTCGTGGAAATTACATAAAAATTGGCTGAATATTCCTTCCCTGAATTCCATCAATTATTGTGCTTCTATGGAATCCATATCACTATGGGTAGGCTAAGAAATGGTTGGAATGAAATGATCCAAGCTTCTAGATATTGCATACATATTTTTTTAAGCTATGGCATGGTTGTATAAATATATAATTACATTGAATGTGAGAAAACAGAGTGCAAAGGACCACAAAGAATCCTAAAGGTTTGTATAGAAACAAGGGTTGTTGTAAAGTTCATGAAACATCCATGGAAATCATGAAAACCCTCAAAATTTATAAAATGTTGGAAACTATTAGTGAATCCGTATTAGCATGTTGTTGTAGTGGTGAACGAAGGTTAGCGTGTAGAAAACCTTGTAATGCTTGTACACCAAATGTGTAAGTTACAATGTATGGCCCAACAAAAATTATCTAGATGTGACAAAAGGAGGTTGTTGGTTGTTGCAAAGCATTGAAACAAAACCATACTTCAAGCCCTAGTTCCCATGGAGTGGTAACATACTCTAATAATAATGTTCTAGATCCTGAGGGCTAATATCCAAAGTCTTGAATGGCATAAATATAGCAGAGAAAACACACAAACACACACACACGCACACACACACACACATAATATATATATATATATATATATATACATACATATATATATATATATATATATATACATATATATATATATACATATACATACATACATACATACATACATACATACATACATACATACATACATACATACATACATATATATATATATATATATATATATATATATATATATATATATATATATATATATCTAGACACACACACACACACACACACATATATATATATATCATAAAACTAATTACAAGAACAATGATAAAAATAATGGAACTAAATACATCACAAAATTATGAAGAGAGAGAGAGAGATATTGGACAAGAATTATCCCATTAACAAGAACCATTACATGCAATGAAGAGAATTTTAGGGTCTCTCATTCTCAACTTTCACTCTCTTCCTATTGCCTTCTTGTAAGGTGTCTTGTTGACAGATTCCTTTAATCAAGTTTCAATCTATCGATTACATATTTATCAAGTTCCATTTTACATAAAAATATGACTCTATGACTTACACACCCAACAAACATAAACTATAAGCCCCCTAATATTGAGACTATGTGGTTGAATGTGAGTTTATTATTGGATGAATTTGGTTGTATTGGACTTCGTTTAGAATCAAACATATTATATTTCAAGGCAAATTTAGTGGGAAAAGCTTAAGTAAACAAACATAGTTTGGTTGTAGTAAGTGTATGTTTTTTAAGCCATTATGGCTTAAGAAAAGTAGTGCCACATGATTGAAGATGAAAAAATGAAAATTTTTAGCAAGGTTCTTAATTTTGTGATGGATGGTAACAAAGCTCAACTTCTCGAAGAATTTGGTCCCACAAATTTGTTAGAGACCTTTCACCATGTTCTAAAAGGAAACAAAGGGTTAGAAACATTGCATGGTCGATTCAACACAAATTTCTGATCATGCTTCGGTAAGGAGGTTGTTTGAGGTACATGGGAGCTAACTAAGGCAACATCTAGCAACACAATTATAGGAATGACTCCTATTTCAATATTTGTCTACATACTAAATTGTTGTTTCACATTGAGTTTAGTCTAGGAGTAACTTGGCAAGGTGTCCCATAATGATTATACTGCATTTGAAGCAATTGGAGACATGAACATGATTTTCATAGAAGACACACTTTGAAATTTCTTGGTTTTAAGTGTAGTTAGGCCTAGGTGTTCCAACATAAAGCTTTTGATGGTGACATTGCATGGAACCCATTAGAAAGCCACTTAATGGAGAAACTTGTTTGGTACATAGTTTTGGAATTTGTGAAAAGGAGCACCATGTAGGAAGGTCAACCAATGATTGACACATGGGAATGAAAAAATTAAGGAAATCACTTAGGCTTAGTTTTGTATCTTTTTCCCATGGTAATATTACCACCCGTAGTAAAATGGGCTTTCTGGTGGTCTTGCACCCAAAATGTAAACCTATAATTAAGATAAGGCCACAAAGGGAAAATAGGACATGATGATATACTTTTGAGATATAATCTCACGTTTTAATGTTGAATTATTAGGTTAGTGACTTGTGAAAGCTGGGATTGTAATGGAGAATTAAAAATGATAATATGGGGATCATATTTGGCTTATTTTTTTGTGTTGATGAATTATGTAATGGATTTATGTTTTTTATGTTATGATTATGTTACATATTCGTGAATAATGGATTTAATGCGTCGAATATGGATATACCTAAATTATTTTTATGAATAATAAGAAGTAAAATTATGTTGAATATAACAGTGATAAGGTAGGATTTGTCTCCTTCATCACTGTAGAATTGCAGGTTCTTTTATTTCATCATATATGCCTCGGGTGTGACTTTACCTACTCACAGTTGTTGTCAAAAGGGTTAGTGTCTAAGGGGTTTTGTTGGCTATTTCACTCCAATCATAGGTTCACTCTTTGCACGCCAACAAATTGTTCAATTTCCAAGCCCAATATTTGATTCTAAAGGGGATGTTGAGGCCTACTAATAAGGAAATAGGACAATGGGTATAGATGAAGGAACATGAATTTGTGTTGGAACATACTAGAAAGTGGAAAATAATTCCTAAGAACAATTGCAATGGTATGTATTTACATATTTTCATGAAATTTTGTTCATTGAATTCTTGATTGTTCTTCCTAGGTGGTTGCAAATATTGGTAGAATATAGTGGAAATTGACACCCTGTTTTACCATGCAAGCGGACTTCAGAATCAATCCAAAGGGTATATTATATAATCAATAAGATATTGCATGAAATATATTTTTGGTTGAATTAAATATTAAAGGGTTACATTTTTGAATTTGTTACGGAGGGCACTCAGACATACAATGTAGCCAATAGAAAAAATTCAAAGTATCATGAGGAAAATACTTATGATCATTGTTTACCAAGATAAAGATGTTATTTTGCGACAAAATATTCATGTCATTGTAATATAACACCATGAGTAGCTAAATTTATTTTCATGTTATGGGGAGACTCGGGGCTGGCGATTGAATGTCCTAATGGAATAAAGGTGGGGGATAAAATAAAGCAAGTAAAGAACAAATGAGATTAGGACGAAGAGACATTATAGATATAAGCGAATAAAATATATAAGGAGGGTAATATTGCATACATCGGTGTTGGAAGAGAGAACCATGGAATAAGTTAACGAAGTATTCTATAATGGAGTAAGATTTTGGTGCAGCAGTGAGGTAAGTGAAAGATTTGCATTGGAACATTCAACAAATAGAAGGATGTCAAGGAAATTAATTATTGAATATTGGGAGATTAGAGATCAAGAAAAATAAATTAATGAAAATTACTTTCCCAGTGGAGTATCATGCTTAGAAGATAATGAAGGATTGTGCACCAAAAGAGGAAAGAATAAGGAAGGAAATCATCAACTCATATTAGGACGAGAAGGACTGGTGTATCCCAGTGAGCCTGATTAGAACACACCTAGCATTGAACCGATGACCCCTCGAGTGTCTCTAAGCCAATAGTTAATATCAACCAATAATTTTCTACAAATAATTTTCATTAGTAATGATAGTAGGGATAGTACTAAAGCTAGTCTAGAAAATGGGGGTAGTCAGAAAAAAGTAGTAAAACCCAAAATACCACAAAGTTAGTCAGGAATATCATAAATAAATATCAAAATGAACACAATGTTCATTGTTGATCCTATTTTGTGAATGTATGTATTTCATGGCACTAGGAAAAAGGATCCTGAAGAACATATTTTTGTTTGTGGGGGAACATGGACTATTAAGAAATTCCAAGAATAACTAAAAAATGTTGCACAATTAGAGACCACATTTATAGATCATGCACTTACATGGCATATTAAATATAAGGCTATTGCACCAAGAGGGTAATCTATATCATTGGGTGTTATGAAATAAATTTGAAATATGATTGACTATTTTCCAACAGTGAATTGATTGTTAACTTGATTGCTTAGTGTGGAAGACTGAAGGAAATAAATTGACTTTATGACTTAATCTATAACTTAAGAAGCATAATTAAACATGAATTTTCAGCAAAGAATAGAGATAGAAGATAAAAAACACTGATTACAGATTTTGTCCCTGATGAACTACATCTCCAGATCTTCTTTCAACATGGGCGTTCGTTTTATTAAGGGCTGATCAAAGGAAGTATTTACAAAGAAATTCACCAGACTGAACGTGATCCAGGAACCTCTAGTTTCTGTCAATAGAAATATCTTCCTCTTATCTTTCCAAAGCCTATCTTGGTGCCCAATTCCACCTTTGGACAACCAAGATACATTGAAAACAAAATTGCCTCTCTCTTACAAAATTCTGAATACAAGCCTTCAAAATCACTCCTTTCTATCCATCATGAGCAATGGTGGTTTTATAATTACAGGCCATGTTCAGGTTGAACCCCTTGGGCTAAACATACATATGGTTTTTGTAATTAAAGGCTTGAATGTTCTCGATCATATCGAAGTGGAACACCTCGCAATTAGGTGACATGGTGGCTTGAATTAAACATATCACACAACCATTTCAAACCCAAAAATAAACTCTATGTTAAAATAAGAGCTGGCGGTCTGCAAACGGTGGAGAAATAACTGACTGCATGTGACAGGTGGTCTACAATATAACTGTTGGTTGCCACCTAGTGGTTAGGTCTGACGGCTTCGGGCTTCACTGTTACATGTGACAACTGATGTGTTAAATTATTGCGGTCTCCCGGTGGTCAGGTTCCGAAACTGTTCGGTAACTTCCTGAGTATTCACATGTGCTCCAAC
Organism: Pinus albicaulis; assembly: GCA_034641835.2. NCBI lineage: Eukaryota > Viridiplantae > Streptophyta > Pinopsida > Pinales > Pinaceae > Pinus > Pinus albicaulis. Next base: position 444,503,889 of record CM076573.1, read on the forward strand.
CTCCGCCCGACAATCAAGACCTCGCTGCGATTAGACTGTAATATGATTTGTAACATATATTTTTACATAGTCCAAAAGCACAATATATGGGTTTTTTAGCATATGTTCAAAACTTTGGAGCATAACATTTGCGATATATGGTTTAGATCTAAGGATTAGGTCTTTAGGTTTAGTGCTAGGTCTTTTCACCATATATTTAGCACCATAATATAGGTTAGTTCTTTTACATAGTTTTCCACCATAGGATTTCTTACCATAGGGTTTAGCCACTTAGCATATAATCTTGGCCATATAATCACCATGACATTACAATTTGTACCATGCACCAAATTCGAACTAATTGAAGGCTCTCTTCTTTCATCTAAAAAATCACTGAAGAAACTAAAGATGATATTGTCGATTTGAACTAACGCAAGATCCTCTTGGATCAGTCCTCTCCACTTGAAAGCTTTTGGACCAACAAAAGTTTCATTTAAGAAGATATCAGGTGACGGTACAACTCCCACACTCTTCCAATGTCCGTCCACCTTAGTTTGCTAGGATTCATGCCCTTGAGTTGCACTGGAGGATATTCAACATCTCCACACCTTGAAGATCGAACCTTCCTATGCAAGATGGTATCCTCTTGCAACTCACTCATATACTCAGGTGCCAAATCATCAATGGTAGGAATCTTTGTATCTTCCTCTGGATCAATGATCATCAGAGGTTCATAGAACTTTAGATTTTCTACATTTACAACTGAATAAATACGCATGTAAGGAGGTAAATCTAACCAAAATACATTATTTACAATATTTTAAAAAATCCTTAAAGGATGATACCTGATGGGTTTCAGTGTCTTACCTTCACCTTTCAACTTCTCTTTACTAATATACAAGCACACCTGATCACCAACCTGAGAATGATGATCCACTTGATGCTTGTCATGCCACATTTTGTACTTGGCCTGACTATTCTCTAACTGATCATGCACTGCTTCATTTACCTATTGTATCTGTTGAATGAACTTTACTACTTTATTTGAATTGTCGTGTCCATCCACTTTATCTTCTTCACCAAACATGAAATCCATTGGTGACTTTCATAGATACCCAAAACATCTTTCAAATGGAAATCTCTTAGTCGAAGAATGTAAGGCTTTATTGGAAGCATGCTGCACATAAAGAAAATATTCATCCCACAACTTAGGATGTTTTCTGCCATAACCTTTGATAACACGTATCACTGTCCTGTTCACCACTTTTGTATGTTCGTTGCCCTATGGATGAAACGTTGTGCTCTTCTTGAGATTTTTATCCATGAGCCCCCAAAAAGTGGACCAAAACTATCCTATAAAGTAAGATTCTCGTTCATAAATAATGGAAGTAGGTAACCAAAAATGAACCCATACCTATTGGAAGAACATCTGTGCAGTTTGTTCAGCAACCACTTGATTTTTTCATGAAACAAGAATGCACATATTACCAAAATGATCAACCACAACATACATGTAATCATGCCGTCTCCTGGACATAGGAAGTCCTCCAAAAAAGTCCATGGACATGTTGTCCCATGGTCATGATGGGACTAGAAGTGGTATTTCTTGTTTTACTTGTAGAACACATAACACATACTTTAATGTACTTAATAATTGTTTCATACATGCGAGGCCGTTAGAAATACCTTTGAATTTGCTTCATTGTCTTGCTTACGCCAAAATGTCCTTAAATATGAGCAAGATGTGCTTCCTGAATAACATGCACCCTTTCTGTCTGTGGTATGCACAACTTACCCAAATGATATAACAATGTGTCATGAACATGAAAATTGACTTCTTCCACTGAGTACCATGAGTTAGTGATTCATAAATATCTTTGAAATCAGCATCCGTACTATATTGTTCTAAATAACTTTCAAGTTTTAAAGAAATATTTTGTAGAAATACTAAAGCATTCAAACATGGCCTAAACAACATATCAGGTAATTTGTTTGTTACACCTTTCTTGTACTTAATTACTAAGTGAAATTTCTAAAGAAATCCCATCCATATATAATGTCGAGATTGTTGTAAATTAGTTTGAGACTGGAGGTACTGAAGCGGCTGATGATATATGTGAATCATTGTTTCCTTACCCATTAATTAGTGTTTCGATTTCTTAACACTTTCAACCAAAGCAAACAGTTCTTTATCATATGTCGAATAATTTGCAACTGCCTTAGAAAAATTTTATGATTGAAATTAAATAGGTTTCCCTTTTTGAAGTAAGACTACACCCATTTCATAACCACTAGCATATGTTTCAATTTTGAATGGCTATTGAAGATCTGGTAAAGCTAAGATTGGTGCAGTGACAATTTTTTTCTTAAGTGTATCCAAAATTTTTTGTTGTTTCCCTCTTGATAGAAGGGAAAGTTTAGAACATGTTAAAGCATGTAACGGTGATGCAACCAAAGAAAAATGAGAAATGAATTTTCTCCAATATTGAACCACACCTAAGAAAATCCTAACTTCAGTCACATTATGTGGTCTTGGCCACTTAAAATCACATCGATTTTAGCTAGATCTATTTTCAAATGACCACCTCCAAATATGCAACCAAGATAAATTAGTGAAGTTTTCCCAAACTCACATTTGGATAGTTTAAGGTACAATTTTTCCCTCTGCAACACTTCAAAGACATGTTTAACATTCCTAACATTCTCTTCCATACTAGAATTGAAAATCATGATATCATCTATGTAGATTATGACAAATTTATCAATGTATGGATGGAACACATCATTCATGATCCACATGAAATTTGCTGGAGCATCAAAAAAAGGAAAAGGCATCACTAACCATTCAAATAGCCACTTCCTATTTTTAAATTCAGTTTTCCAGATGTCATTTTCTGCAATGGAAATTTGATGATAACCACTATGCAAATCCAACTTAGTGAAATAGACAACATTTTTCAACTGGTCAAGTAAATCATATATCCTAGGAAGAGGATACTTGTTCTTGATTATGATTTTGTTCAAGGCCCTAAAGTTGATAGACATTCTCCATGTCCTGTATTTCTTAGGAACAAAAATTATGCATGAACCACATGGAGATGAACTAGGTCGAATGAAGCATTTTTCAACCATCTCTTGGATTTGTTTCTTTATTTTTTCATTCTATATGACTGACATGTGATACATTATGATATTAGGAAGAGGGGAATCAGAAAATAATTGTACGTCATGTTGTATTTCCCATTTAGGAGGCAAATGTTTTGATTCTTTAAATAGACTTTGAAAAGAATATACCACTTTAACCAAATTATATTTAAAATGAGATTCAGAATCTGAAAAAGCATCATGTTGATCCTTATGTTGTTATTTTAAAACCATGAGTACATATATTTTACATAAAATTATTAGCCTCTTCATATTATTAGTAGTAACTAAATCCAAGTGTGTTTTGACTTTATGTGCCCTCACAATGTATTCAATCCCATCTTTCTTAAGATGATGTTTATTCTCTTTCCTATGAAACACAACATCATGATCATAGAGATAAGGACTTCCTAGCACTACTACACATATGTCTAATGGAATCACATCTAAATCCACTTCATCGATGTAATTAGCTGTAATGGAAAATTTTAAACGACACTGCTTTGTGACATTCATCTAAGTTTTTTCTTTTAGCCAACCTAATGGGTATGGTCTTGGATGATTTTGTATCCAAGTCCAATCTCGTAACTAATTCTTCAGATATTAAATTTTCCTGTGATCCACTATCAAATAATGTGTCTATTTTTGTGTGCTTAGAAGTTACCCTTATGTGAAATAATTCAACTCCTTATCCTCATCCAAATGATTTATGTTTGAAGAAGATGCAGAAGTACTAGAACTTGAACTAGTGTCAAAACTTTTACCTATCGAAACCATTCCAGCTATTTTCCTTTCATCACCTGAGTCGGAGCCCAAATCTTGTTGGATTTTTTTAATAGCCTTATTTTGACCTTATTTTTTCTTGAACTTCTTTGGTCTGAGTTCTGGGTGAAATTTCCAACAACTGGGTTCATCATATCTGATCCTCTAATAGTGAGTACAAGTAGGTATTTCACTTTCCTTTTGAGATGTTGTTGTTTTTTGTCCCTTCGAACTGTTCTTCTTTTTGCTAAATTTGGAATCCTTGATTTCCAACTGTTTGGATGGTTTTGTTAAAACTTCAACGATTTGCCACCTTATTCAATATGTATGGCTTGAACACACTCTTCATTAATGTCAATGGGATTAAACATCAAGAACATATGTTGTAAATAAGAATGTAAACAACCAATGTAATTTAATAAAATTTCACGGGTATCCAATGGAATACCAAGAACCAAAGCCTTCATCTTGAATTCCTGAGTAAACTCCTGAACATTCTGCCCTTTACCTTACCTAAAATGCTACCAACCAATAACATCTTGTTGCATGTATCCCAAAGGATAGAATTTTTTTCTGAGAGCTTTTAAAAACTTAGACCATGAAGATATGAATTTACCTTTTTGCATTAAATCTATTTGAGTTTTACTTTCCCACTAGATTAAAGCTATTCCCCCCATTCTAAGTGTAGCTAACTGATTTTTTTTTCATTCATCAGAAATATTTATAATTCTACAATACACTTCTAACTACTTAATCTGGTTATCTAAATTCCCAGGATTCATTTTGTCATCATAAATAGGTAGTTAAAATTTTACATCAAGTTTTAAAAGAGATGATTTCTGAGGTTTCTTTTCCATTTCAAAATTTTAACTAGAAGAAGAAGGAGATGATGATGAAGATGATGGAGGAGAAGGATGTTTATCAACTTTTTCTTTTCCCTTTTCCTTCTTCTTTGCCTTTGAAGAAGAAGCTGCATTTATTGCCTTCTTATCTTCATAGAGTTCTCCCAACATATGATGCATGCTCAAAAACATTTTCTTAATTTTTTCATCATCCATGACCTTCACTTTAGAAGTTTCACCTATATCGGATCCTCCCGTTGTCGATTGTTGAGAAAATTTTCGATTTCCAGCTTCTGGGTCAATCTCCTGGAGCATTCCTTCTCCACGTTGTAACCTGGACCTTGTTAAAATTCATTGCCGAAAATCCTACAAAACACAATTTTCTCTGATACCAAAATATATATGATCTGAAATAGATATGAAATAGGATTGAATATTTTCCAACAGTGAATTGATTGTTAACTTGATCACTTAGTGTGGAGGACTGAAGGAAATCAATTGAATTTATGACTTAATCCAGAACTTAAGAATAATAATTAAACATGAATTTGTAGCAAATAACAGAGATAGATGACAAACAACATTGATTACAGAGTTTTTCCCTGATTGACTACGTCTTCGAGTCCGCTTTCAATATGGGCATACATTTTATTAAGGATTGATCCAAGGAAGTATTCACATAGAAACTAACTATATTTAATGTTCTTCAATAGAAAGCTCTTCATCCTAGCTTTCCAACACCTACCTCAACACCCAATTCTGCCTTTGGACGACCAAGATACACTCAAAACAAAACTACCTCTCTCTTAGAGAATTATGAATACAAACCCTCAAAATCCTTCCTTTTTATCCATCATGAGCTATGGTGGTTTTATAATTATAGGCCAAGTTCAGGTCGAACCCCTTGGGCAAAACATAGCATATGGTTTTTGGAATTAAAGGCTTGAATGTTCTCGGTCATATAGAAGTGAAACACCTCACAATTACGTGAGATGGTGGCCTTATTTAAACATAGCGCAAAACCATTTAAACCCAAAAAATAAACTTTATGTTAATAAAATCACTAATGGTCTACAAACTGCGGAGAACTAACTGACTGCATGTGATAGGTGGCCAGCAATATAAGTACTGGTTTCCACCTAGCGGTCAGGTTCGGAGGCTTTAGGCTTCAGTATAACATGTGACAGTTGTTGCATTAAATGATTGTTGTCTCTTGATGCTCAGGTTCTTAAACTGTGCGGTAAACTTCTCGATTGTTCACATGTGTCGCAACCTTGCCCGACAGTCAGGACTACGTTGTGGTTAAACTATAATATGATTTGTAACATATGTTTTCACATAGTCTAAAATCACATTATATGGGTTTTTAATATAGCTTTAAAACTTTGGAAAATAAAATTTGCGGTATATGGTTTATAACTTAGGATTAGGACTTTAGGTTTAGTGCTAATTCTTTTCACCATAGATTTCGTACCATAACATAGGTTAGTGATTTTACATAGTTTTCCACCACAAGATTTCTAACCATAGGGTTTAGCCACTTAGCATAGAATCTTGACCATATAACCACCATGACATTATAATTTGTACCAAGCACCAAATTCGAACTAATTGAACGTTCTCTTCTTTCATCTCAAACATCACTGAAGAAACTAAAGATGATACTATCGATCTAAACTGATGCAAGATCCTCCTCAATAATTGGGAGAAATTAGGTAGGATTTACTATAATAATTATAGAAACCAAATTGATATATCACAAAGATTAAGGATATTAAAATAAATGTTAATGTGTGAGTATGGTAGTTTAATTAGAGGTTTAAATTCATACTCGATCAATTGACATTTCAAATTTTGGATCCATGGCATAAGGAATGGTTGATTGAAATATTTCTTCCTCGCATACACATCTCACTATATTAGATAAAGGTCACTTTGAAATTTGAGGCTTTAGAAACTGATATGAAGTTGGAATCAGCTCTTGCAGGAAGTGAAAGTTGTGCAGGGATTACGGAAGTTTAGTCACAGCTAGCAGCCTTGAAAATAAAATTTCACGATCTAGAAAAATTTAAAGAAAAACATAAATAATGTTGGTGTACAATATCCACGAAAGAAGGCCACCCTAAGAATGAATTCTCAATTGTGGAAAAATACATGGCTAAAATAGCTACAAATACTCTGGCTTAAGGTTAAGTGATATGGCGTGAAGTGTGTAGAGTGTGGGGGCATACACAGATAAGCTTTCCTGTGATGAAAAAGTACCAAATCACATTCTAAAAAAAAATTCTGAAACTTTTACAAGTCAATAAGACAAGACATCCATACACGTCATAAGTTGGATTTGATGAGATAACAAACTACTACTGTGTAAATAGTACATGAGGCATAGGGATCTGGAGTAGGAGCATCAACCTAGAACCATCCCAAATATTTCAATAAGGGAAATGACTAACAGATGCACGAGAGAGGACAAGGATTTCAAGGATGAGGTTTGATCTGGAAGAGGCCAGGGTTTGATAATATTCTATAAAAATAGAAAGCAAGGACACATTGCATCATATTTCCCTAACCGTTGCATGAAATGTACATATTGCAAACAATTAGATCATGCTATGGAGTATCCTCCTCAACTTATTAAAATTTGACTAGAAAATTGAGGTAAAAACTTACAAATGATATCCCTTGAACCACACAAAAGCCATCCACAAGTAGGAGTGGCTATGCTTGAAGGGAAAAACATAGGATTAAATTCAGATGGAGACAAAATCTAGCCACACATGTGTGTAAGAAAAAAGATAGAGGAAAATCCCAGGTTTTATCCAAAGAAAGAAAAAGAAACATAAAAGGAAGCTAGAATGGAACTGGTCATAATAAAATGGATTCCATCAAGTACATTGACGCAACAAGGATTACTTGTAGCCAATATGCCACTGGTCTATGAGAAATGTGCATTTGGAGAAACTGTTGAGGAAGTAAAATTGATTAAATATTTCTTAAAGAATTGTTTAGAATTAATGGGTAATGAAGTGGTTCCTGATATGTTAAACAGGAAGATTGGATAGTGTGCATAAGGAGGATATTCTTTTATCGTGTAGAAAATTTGGCTCATAGTTAAGCAGGTTATGTGAATGACATAAATAAAGAGAGAATACATATTTAGGGTGAATATAAGATATTAATACATGGAAAACATTATTATGGATCTAGGTTCTGATGTAATTATTCATCTAAATAAGCTATGGGAATTGATGGGGAGGCCAAATCTAACTTTGTCACCTATCCAGGTGAGGCTAGCAAACTACTACATGATTTTCCCTATGTGTAGACCAATAAGTGTAAAGCTCAACATTGATGAAGTGAGGAGCATTACTAATTTTGAAGTCATATAGATTGTGAATGATGACAACCCATACACTATGTTACGAGGAATTTATTGGGAATTCGATAACATATAAAATTTTAGGGGCTAATATTCGTAGGTGGGCTAATATTCCATGCTTTTCCAAAAAATATATTCGCTAATTTATATTTTTTCTAAAAATGGATTCGCCCAAATTTTATAATATAAAATTATTTTACCTTAAAAATCCCAATATTATATATTTTCTAATATAAAATAATTATAAATCTAAATATTTTTACGAAATTATCACCAAACAGTTTAAAATTTGGATATTAGGGACTAGTGGGATTCGCCAAGGTTTCTAAACTTTAAGATAAACTTCCATCCTTAAAATTTTCCCTGTTCGATAATAAAGTCATACTTAACTTGAAAAAGGGCAAAATTATCTCTCAATAAAGAGGTTTTACTATTATTGTTCCATTAGATCCAACAAAGGGAGATTGATATGTGGAAACGTTTAGGAAAGGATTCAACATCGAAGATCTTGAAAAAATTTACCATGTAACTACATGTAGGGATGACTATGTTAATTAATTTTTTGATGGTATTTTAAGCTAGAAAATCATTAATTATTATGCCTCAGATTCAAATAAATAACTTGAGAACTAGCAGGAAAGATTGCATGAAGTATCCACTAGAATATCCACTCATATTACCCACATAGTACAATGGGTTGGAGAAGAGTTACATGATCCCCCACAATTTGATGGTATAATAGATGTAGATGCCTTTGTGAAAAAAATAGTATCACAGGAACCTAAACAACTCAGATTGTAAGCCCTGAGAGAAACTCTGGTGTGTTGGTGGATTGCGCTTAAAGATAGGCTGGAAAATTGACATACATGTATGTATTTACTATAGATCAAGTTTGGATTAGATGGTAAAGACATTGAATCAAATTGTACAGGAAAATGTTTCCCTACCACACACCTCAAGGCTTGTGTTTAAAAATGGACTAAGAAGAAGATACCAGATGAAGAGTGGATACATAGATTCATACATATGCTAGATGTTATCCATAGAAATTGGTATACATAACTAGAAGTGCACAAAGGAACAACAAATTTGGGAGACATGAACCAAAAGTTCAAGGTGAATTTTAACCTTGATTCAAATTATCCTCAAGTAGATATAATTTTACATATTGTAAAAGAAAATATTTTTGCATCAGAAGGTTTAACTATACAGAAGTTAGTACCTTTGTGTTTTGTGCACAAACATTCTCAAAATTTTAAACAATTAACGAAATGCTACAATGTCATAAAAGAATGTGAAGAAAAGGATGACCCAAGGAAGTTACAAATACCTAAGACAGAAGGAGAGTGCACTATACCAAGTCGATAACAAGAATATGTAGATTATGCTAGACCTATTAGAATGCACAAAGTTAACATTGGGACTAAATAAAATCCTAAGATGAAAATTATTGGAGATTATTGTAATGGAAAAATAATATGAAAGAGTGTTGATTTGTTGAACAAATATCAAGACCTATTTCCAACAACTTTTTCAGGGATGAAAGGTATAGGTAGAGAGCTGGGAAAAAAATGAATATCCCTTTGAAACTACATGCAAAGGTAATTAAGAAATACATTACAGGTTGAATCTAGTGTATAAGAAAAAGTGAAGAAAGAATTAGACATAACTGTTGGAAGCTAAGATTATTGAACTAGTCAAAGAGTCTAAATGAAAAAGTCGAATGGTGGTGCGGGACAAGAATACAGGTTGAATTAGGATCTTTGTAGACTTAAGGAAGTTGAATGACGCTTTTGTGCATGAACCGTTTCCTACCACATTTACAAATGAATTATTAGATAATGTAGGAGGACATGAGGACTACTCATTTACAAATGTATTGTCATGATATAATCATATTAAAATTGCACCAAAACATAAACACAATGCCACCTTTGTGATGGAATGGGGAGCCTTCAAATATACAGTCATTCCCTTTGTCATGAAAAATGCACCTTCAACATTTTATGGAGGGTTGGTATTAGCATTCAAAGAATTCATTCATAAATTTTTAGAGGTATACTTAGATGATTGGACACTAGTTATCTCTTAAATAAGCACATTGAGGCTCTGCACTTGAAACCTGATACATGTGGATAGTTGCAAATCTCATGGAACTTGAAATGTGCATTTTTTATTCATCGTGTAGTATTTTTTAGGGCCATTTAGTGTGTAATCAAGGCTTGTTGGTGCATCCTTCAAAAAAAAAAATCTTAGTAGATTTACCTCCACCTACATCAACATGAAAATTGCGCACAAATTCAGGTTATACACGGTACTACAAAAATTTCATAAGGGGATATGTTTATATTACAACCACCTTAGAAAAGATACTAAAGAAAGAAGTCAAGTTATAGTGAAATGAATAATATTAGAAGGGTTTGGATACCCTAAAAGAGAATTTGGTTACTACATATATTTTAGTGTTTCCAAATTGGGGAAAGAACTTCCACTTTCATGTGCATGCATTTTCCATATCTTCGGGAATAATTTTCCCTAAACTAGGATAAGGGGTTATAGATCACCCTATTTAATTTGCAAAACTACTAACAATAGAGAAAAATTACAACACTATAGAATGATAAGGATTGGAAATGGTATATGCACTATGGAAGTTCAAACATTACTTACTTGGGTTACACTCCAAAATGTGCACATGCCATCATGCACTAAGGTACCTAGTCAACAAGCTAGTGTTGGGGGAAAGGATATGCAGATGCATGTTGCTTTTTCTAGAAATATGATTTGAGATAATTTTGAAACCAGGAAGGCTTATTGTAGGAACACACTTTTTGAAAAAGATAATTGCTTCCCTCATAGAAGAGTTTCAAATTTTCCATAATAAAAGCACACCTTATCACCTTGAGATAAATGGTATTGTAGAGGCTTTCAATAAGACTCTGGAAAATACTCTAACAAAAAGATGTAATGTGAATAAAGATGATTAGGATCTAAGGGTTTCAGTAGTTCTATGGGAATACGGGACCACTTGCAAGAAACTGACAGGACATACACCCTTCAGATTGATATATGGACAAGAGGTTGTAATGCCTATGGAGTTTATAGTGCCTAGTTCAAGCACATTACTACACTAGAAAAATTATCTAATTCTAGTGAAATAGAGTAGAGATTGTCATATCTCCTACAATTAGAGGAGGCAAGCACAATAGTAGGATTTTATCAAAATGTCCATAAAGCACACAAAAAATAGTAGCATGATAGGTGCATTAAAAAAAGACTTCCAGGTAAGAGATTTTCTTTTGGTATATGACAACAAGTTTTTGAAACATCTAGAGAAATTTAAAATACATTGGTTGGGTCCTTATATAATTAAGTGTGTGACAAAAGCATGAGTTTTTAAATTAGAAAAACTTAGCTAGGAAGCAATAGAAGGTTTTGTTAATGAAATCTGAATGAAACTATATGGAAAAACCAACCTTATGCACCGTAACTATGTCCATGTAGGTTTTCAAAGGAAAAAAATAGAAAAATAAAAGAAAAATATTTTTATTCTTTGTTAAAAAAATTAATTCTCAAAGCATGCATGAGGAAGGACATCACAGACCCATCAAACCTCTGGCGGATAGTTGTCATGCACTAAAAATATGGAAAATGCGAGAATGGGAAAAGGAAGAAGAATAAAAAAACATTAGTATCATCCACATAGATGGACATCATGGTCGAATAAAATTTGAAAATCCACCTCATTATTAATAGAATGAGTACACTATAATGAAGAGGATCTATTCAGAACGTCGAATGTGATAATAATTATTACAGATAGGATGTCCACTTAACTGATTATGCACACTAAGGCAATATAAATCTCGAGAATTAAATATGACATGATATGAGATCAAGTATGAAAATTTTGAAATTATATATATATGAAAACCATATGATAGAGTCTAAATCTTGACTAGAAGAATCTGAATGAGAAAAGTTTCGTTATCTTATAAACATAATCTACCAACATAATTCATTGGGCTACATAGACTAACCACACTACAATAGACACATAAAAAAAGTGAAAAGGAAGATGACCACCATGTTTAGTCACAATCATTTCAAAGTCCATGAATACCAATTAGTTTATTAACACCCGACATTATCATTTCTTTGATAATTAAAAAATTAGCCATAGACCTCAAACTCAAAAAATATTTTTTATTCTAAAAGGACTTGATTTAAGTGTACATTTTTTATCTCTTATAAATCAATTCATCTAAAAATTGATACGCAAATGGAAATCAATGTATTAAAATTTGAACATACATTGAACTAGAAACAAAAATTGACATTTAATAGAAATTTCCATTAGAATAGTGCAAGGGGGGAAGCTCAATTGCTGATTGAAATATGTTTGAAAACTGAGAGATCCAAGGTTAAAATCCCTCATGTTGTGCCCCGATTTAAGGAGAGGAGGACAGGCTGTGGACCCTGTAGGTTTATTAGTAGTTATGGGTCAAGGAGGTTGTTGAGTTCCTTTGAGATACGAAAAAAAGAAAAGAAAATCCATTAGAATATAAATAAGAATAAAAGTTGAAATTTAAATTGATATGTACAATGAAATCAATGTCTTAAAAATTGACATGTACATGAAAATCAATAACTATGTATATGTATACTAAATATAAATAGAAATTTACATGTACATTAAAACTAACACATCAAGAAATCAACATGTATATTAAAGTCAATCAATTTCATTATGTGTACATGCATTTATTTGAGGGAAATCTAGCACCATGCCTCCTAAACCATTTGACATAAGCTTGAAGCAAAAATACGAACCAAACCAGAAGAAGAAGAAATATTATGGCCGACATCACGATTCTTCCTTTGATGACATGTCTAGATTTTCCATAAACGTTAGGCTGAATCCTCAAATTCGCCTCTCCTGCCAGTAATTGAAGCCACTGGAGACTCTTTTCCAAATTGTACTGGTCTCAGTGAGGGTAGCAAACCTCGGCCTTAGCCCACCGGTATGGATAATGTTTTCTCACATACTGTGTGTATGGTACTGCAGCCTGCAATTCGTAGGTCACGACTCAGATCATCGAATCTTTTTCCATACAAATTCCTATACCAAACCATGCGCTCACCAATTTTACATCCTTCTGTTTGATGAAAGGTTTCACAAATTATTAGCCACGCTACTCGATGGACCTGCACCAGGTTTTACAAATACAGTGTGTCGCATTCACGTCTCAAATTTAGATTCAAGAGACACGTCACTACCTATAAGCGGATCTAATAGTTTTATAACATTAAACATTAAATAAGCAATTTTATCACTTCCATTTCATGGTTCACCTAGCACGTTGTTCACCTTGGTTGATACCTATTATTATAATCATATTAAAACTATTAATGCGCTGAAATAGCCTAAGGTTTTATTTGCGTGTACTATTAATATGGTTGATGTACCCTAAGATTTAAGATTTTATTCGTATTTATTATGTATATAGATAGTATTGCAATAAACGTATTATTATTAACAATTGCAATAAAAATATTATTATGATGGATCACAGAACTCTAAATTCTGAAAATAAAATAAAATTATTATTACTAATTTTGATTTTATTTAAATTTTAGGAATTCCAAGTTTTGATAAACATAAGTGTTGAAGAGTTTATATCCACCAAGACATGAGGTAATTTTTCCTAAATTAGGTATGCTTTGAAAATCCCTAGGAAACCTAACAAACTCTCCATAGTAGTTGATAAGCTTTTAGAAGCAGATGTTCAACATATTCCCTTGAGAAATAATTAATCTAGGCCCTCAATTAAAAAAAAATAAATGTCAACATATCCTCCTCCACCGTAAGTTAAAATAGGAAGCCTTTTGCTAGAGCACTTCCTAGATGGGCATGCAATGTTGCTTCCATTTCATTTTTCACTTAGTTAAGGCCTTTCCTTACAAATGGCACACTTCCTAAGGGGCATAAACTAAAAACTTGCAATGCCAATTTTTTTTGTCTAATTAATAAATGGAGTGGTTACTAATAAATGAAGTGGTTAATATTTGATATATGTTTGGTATACTAGTTCAATGTGTGGATTATTAGAGATAACATATACTTAATAGTACTATATTTAATTAAGACTATCTTCACTTGCATGAGATAGTTAGCACATAAGTGTATGGTGAGTTAACTCATAGTATCTCAACTTGCATGAGATAGTTCACTAGGGTTAGATGACAATTTCTTTATTGCATGTTCACATCAATGTAGATTGACTACGATACTCGTTACTATATTAGTTTAGCCATGTATAATATATTTCATAGAATTGTATGTTCTCATAATTTTTTTTTAGCTTGAATATAATTGATTAATTATTTTCTCTATTATTATTCTTTTCCTTTCCTTAAAAGTTTTGTTCATTGTTTTCTCGCTAGATCCCACCTATGCATGCTTAGCTACAATTTCACGCAAATTCAAGGGGTTATATGTTCTCTAGTTATTAGAATTATCTTTAGGGATTGTTGAGTACATTTGGTGTAGTTGAGTGCACTTGTTCTATGTGGATGGTTGACGAACAAGGTACCACAAGAAACAAAGTTGACAAATAGTATTTGGGTCCACCTCAAAGTTAAGATGTTTGCATGAGCATGGAATGTTTCACACAAATGGGGAGCATTGGTCATTCATTTTAGTGTAGAGGTACTTTGTGGTTTATGCTAAGTTTAGGATAGGGTATAGTAGGACCAATTACATCAACAAAGTATGAAGAAATAATGTCTCAATATGCAAGATGTAGTTCTTGTAGGAAATTATGCTTTATGTAATTGTATTCTATAAATGAGTGAGAGGAAGATGGTTATGCTCCTTTATTTTATGCTGCAACAATCCTCATATAAATAAATTTAAGGCACCTTCCTTGGGTGTTTCCTATACATGTTTATCTTGGTTGCTATACTTGATTGAATGCTATGTTATTCAATTTTATTTGTGTTCACTAAGTATTGATGAATGCTTTAATGTTGTGATGATCTAGATCTTGCGAGCTAAGATCCAAAATGTTTGGCTCTATCAACTACAAATTTATTAAACTTCCTTTTACATAAAAATATGATTTATGGCTTACCCATCTCATGAAGTTAGACTATAATCAACCTTAATATTCTAATCAATCCTCTCAACATGGAAAATGATGGTCCCCATTATTCACCCATGCTAAAATAATAGGGGCCCTATTATGTTTAATGTACCACCATGATTACAATATGTTAAGACCTAATGAAGATCAGTGTTTTGTGTGGTTAAGCCATAACATTCGATGTGTGGATGCCCCATAACCATCAGTATTACAAAGTTCCAAGTACCAATGAAGAGAATGGTTTTGTGCACTTAACCCATAACCATGGATAACCTGTAATTGAGTTGGAAGTGGTAAGCTTAGAGAAGGGTTTCATGTGATTTACCCATAACTGTGGGCTTATGGATGACTGCATGGAAAATTTAAAGAACGAAAATTTACCTTACGGTTTAGAAAACTTGGAGAATATTAGTAGTCCCTAATATGAAAATTATAAAATGACTAGTGATTTTTTTATGAAAATATTCAAATTTCTAATGAATTTTTATGTTATGTATACAAATTTGGTTATTTTTAAATTAAAAAAATTGTATAATATAAAATTTTAGAAAATTATTTTTAGAAAAAATAGAATTGACAAATATTTTTTTGAGAAATATGTAAAAGTAGCCCACTCGCAAATATTAGCCCCTAAAATTTACCATAGATAAAATGTTCCTATCAATGTAACTTCATGGATAAAATTTGTTATAGGTGATGGAATGAAATTCTATTGAAGTTATTTTTCACTTAATGAATAGATATTTCCATTCATATAAGATAATTTCTTTGTAATCATCCATGGAGTGATAAAATCAATCCTGAAACTCATGTTATCTGGAACTAAGTTTCTATACAAACATGTGTGAATCCAATCGATGATATCTCTTAAACGAGGAAACAAAATGAAATTCAATAAAAAAAACTATTTTAGCTAACAATAAAGTACTTGAAATGAGTTAAAATGCGCCCTTCAAAATGCATTGTAGAAGTCGTGGAAATTACATAAAAATTGGCTGAATATTCCTTCCCTGAATTCCATCCATTATTGTGCTTCTATGGCATCCATATCATTATGGGTAGGCTAAGAAATGGTTGCAATGAAATCATCCAAGCTTCTAGATATTGCATGCATATTGTTTTAAGCTATGGCATGGTTGTATAAATATATAATTACATTGAATGTGAGAAAACGGAGTGCAAAGGACCACAAAGGATCCTAAAGGTTTGTATAGAAAGAAGGATTGTTGTAGAGGTTGTGAAACATCCATGGAAATGATGAAAACCCTCAAAATTTATAAAATGTTGGAAACTAATGGTTTTAGTGAATCCGTATTAGTACGTTGTTGTAGTGGTGAACGAAGGTTAGCGTGTAAAAAAGCTTGTAATGATTGTACACCTAATGTGTAAGTTACAATGTATGGCCCAACAAAAATTATCCAGATGTGACAAAAGGATGTTGTTGATTATTGCAGAGCATTGAAACAAAACCATACTTCAAACCCTAGTTCCCATAGACTGGTAACATGCTCTAATAATAATGATCCAGATCTTGAGCGCTAATATCAAAAGTCTTGAACGACATAAATAGAGGAGAGAAAACACACAGACACATAAACACCCGCGTGCGCGCGCGCACACACACACACACACACACACACACACATCATATATATATATATATATATATATATATCATTAAACTAATTACAAGAACAATGATACAAATAATGGAACTAAATACATCACAAAAATATGAAGAGAGAGAGAGATATTGGAGAAGAATGATCCCATTAACAAGAACCATTACATGCAATGAAGAAAATTTTAGGGTCTCTCATTCTCAACTTTCACTCTCTTCCTATTGCCTTCTTATAAGGTGTCTTGTTGACAGAGTCCTTTTAATCAAGTTTCAATCTATCAATTACACATTTATCAAGTTCCCTTTTACATAAAAATATGACTTTATGACTTACACACCCAACAAATATAAACTATAAGCCCCCTAATATTGAGACTATGTGGTTGAATGTGTGTTTATTATTGGATGAATTTGGTTGTATTGGACTTCGTTCAAAATCAAACATATTATATTTCAAGGCAAATTTAGTGGGAAAAGCCTAAGTAAACAAACATATTTTGGTTGTAGTAAGTGTATGCTTTTTAAACCATTATGGCTTAAGAAAAGTAGTGCCACATGATTGAAGATGAAAAAATGAAAATTTTTAGCAAGGCACTTAAGTTTGTGACGGATGGTAACAAAGCTCAACTTCTCGAAGAAGTTGGTCCCACAAATTTCTAAGAGACCCTTCACTGTGTTCTAAAAGGAAACAAAGGGTTAGAACATTGCATGTTTGATTCAACACAACTTTCTGATCATGCTTCGGTAAGGAGGTTGTTTGAGGTACATGGGAGCTAACCAAGGCAACATCTAGCAACAAAATTATAGGAATGAATCCTATTTCAATATTTGTCTACATACTAAATTGTTGTTTCACATTGAGTTTAGTCTAGGAGTAACTTGGCAAGGTGTCCCATAATGATTATAGCGCATTTGAAGCAAGTGGAGACATGAGAATATTTTTCATAGAAGACACACTTTGAAGTTTCTTGGTTTTAAGTGTAGTTAGTCCTAGGTGTTCCAACATAAATCTTTTGATGGTGACATTGCATGGAACCCATTAGCAATCCACTTATTGGAGAAACTTGTTTGGTACATAGTTTTGGAATTTGTGCAAAGGAGCACCATGTAGGAAGGTCAACCAATGATTGACACATGACAATGAAAAACTTAAGGCAATCACTTAGGCTTAGTTTTGTATGTTTTTCCCATGGTAATATTACCATCCGTAGTAAAATGGGCTTTCTGGTGGCCTCGCACCCAAAATGTAAACCTATAATTAAGATAAGGCCACAAAGGGAAAATAGTACATGATGATATACTTTTGAGATATGATCTCATGTTTTAATGTTGAATTATTAAGCTAGTGACTTGTGAAAGCTGGGATTGTAATGGAGAATTAAAAATGATAATAAAGGGATCATATTTGGCTTATTTTTTTGTGTTTATGAATTATGTTATGGATGTATGTTTTTTATATTATTTTTATGTTACATATTCGTGAATAATGGATTTAATGTGTCGAATATGGGTATACCTAAATTACTTTTATGAATAATAAGAAGTAAAAATATGTTGAATATAATAGTGATAAGGTAGGATTTGTCTCCTTCATCATTGTACAATTGCAGGTTCTTGTATTTCATCATATATGCCTCAGGTGTGACTTTACCAACTCATAGGTGTTGTCAAAAGGGTTAGTGTCTAAGGGGTTTTGTTGGCTATTTCACTCTAATCATGGGTTCACTCTTTGCACACCAACAAATTGTTCCATTTAGAAGCCCAATATTTCATTCTAAAGGGGATGTTAAGGCCTACTAATAAGGAAATATGAAAATGGGTGTAGATGAAGGAACATGAATTTGTGTTGGAACAGACTAGAAAGTGGCAAATAATTCCTAAGAACGGTTGCAATGGTACGTATTTACATATTTTCATGAAATTTTTTTCATTGAATTCTTGATTGTTCTTCCCGGGTGGTTGCAAATATTAGTGGAATATAGTGGAAATTGACACCTTGTTTTACCATGCAAGCGGACTTTAGAATCAACCCAAAGGGTATATTATATAATCAATAATATATTACATGAAATACGTTTTTGGTTGAATTAAATATTGAAGGGTTACGTTGTTGAATTTGTTACAGAGGGCACTCAGACATACAATGCAGCCAAAAGAAAAAATTCAAAGTATGATGAGGAAAATACTTATGATCATTATTTACCGAGATAAAGATGTTATTTTGCGACAAAAGATTCATGTCATTGTAGTATAATACCATGGGTAGCTAAATTTATTTACATGTGATGGGGAGACTAGGGGCTAGCGATTGAATGTTCTAATGGAATAAAGGTGGGTGGCTAAATAAAGCAAGTAAAGAACAAATGATATGAGGATGAAGAGACATTATAGATATAAGTGAATAAAATATATAAGGAGGGTAAGATTGCATACATCGGTGTTGGAAGAGAGAACCATGGAATAAGTTAACAAAGTGTTCTATAATGGAGTAAGATTTTGGTGCAGTAGTGAGGTAAGTGAAAGCTTTGCATTGGAACCTTCAAAAAATAGAAGGATGTCAAGAAAATTAATTAGTGAATATTGGGAGCTTAAAGATCAAGAAAAATAAAATAATGAAAATTACCTTCCCAGTGGAGTATCATGCTTAGAAGATAATGAAGGATTGTGCACTAAAAGAGGAAAGAATAACGAAGGAAATCATCAACTCATATTAGGACAAGAGGGACCGGTGTATCCCAGTGAGCCTGATTAGAACACACCTAGCATTGAACCCATGACCCCTCGACCCTCTCTAAGCCAATAGTTAATATCAACCAATAATTTGCTGCAAATAATTTTCGTTAGTAAAGATAGTAGGGATAGTACTAAAGCTAGTCCATAAAATGGGGGTAGTCAGAAAAAAGTAGTAGAACCAAAAATACCACAAAGTTAGTTAGGATTATCATAGATAAATATCACAATGAACACAATTTTCAGTGTTGATCCTATTTTGTGAATGTATGTATTTCATGGCACTAGGAAAAGGGATCTTGAAGAACATATTTTTTATTTTGAGGGAACATGGACCACCAAGCAATTCCAAGAATAACTAAAAAAGGTTGCGCAATTAGAGACCACATTTATAGATCATGCACTTACATGGCATATGAAATATAAATCTATTGCACCAAGAGGGTAATCTATATCATTGGGTGTTTTGAAATAAATCTGAAATATGACTGACTATTTGCCAACAGTGAATTTATTGTTAACTTGATCGCTTAGTGTGGAAGACTGAAGGAATTAAATTGACTTTATGGCTTAATATATAACTTAAGAAGCATAATTAAACATGAATTTTCAGCAAAGACTAGAGATAGAAGATAACAAACACTGATTACAAAGTCTCTCTCTGATGGGCTACATATCCAGGTCTTCTTTCAACATGGGCATTTGTTTTATTAATGATTGATCCATGGAATTATTTAAAAATAAATTCACCAGACTGAATGCACTCTCAAGAACCTCTGGTCTCTTCAATAGAAATATCTTCCTCTTCTCTTTCCAAAGCCTATCTTGGTGCCCAATTCCACCATTGAACGACCAAGATACATTGAAAACAAAACTGCCTCTCTCTTACATAATTCTGAATACAAGCCTTCAAAATCACTCCTTTCCCTCCATCATGAGCAATGGTGGTTTTATCATTACAGACCATGTTCAGGTCAAACCCCTTGGGCCAAACATAGCATATAGTTTTTGTAATTAAAGGCTTGAATGTTATCGATTATACAGAAGCGGAACACCTCGCAATTAGGTCACATGATGGCTTGAATTAAACATAGCACACAACCATTTCAAACCCAAAAATAAACTCTATGTTAAAATAAGAGCTGGCGGTCTACAAACAGTGGAGAAATAACTAACTGCATGTGAGAGGTGGTCGACAATATAACTGTTGGTTGCCACCTAGTGGTTAGGTCTGACAGCTTTGGGCTTCACTCTTACATGTGACAGCTGATGCGTTAAATTACTGCGGTCTCCCGGTGGTCAGGTTCTGAAACTGTTCGGTAAACTTCCCGACTATTCACATGTGCTCCAACCTCCGCCCCACAATCAAGACCTCGTTGCAATTAGACTGTAATATGATTTGTAGCCTATATTTTTACATAGTCCAAAAGCACACTATATGGGTTTTTTAGCATAGGTTCAAAACTTTGGACCATAACATTTGCGATATATTGTTTAGAACTTAGCATTAGGTCTTTAGGTTTAGTGCTAGGTCTTTTCACCATATATTTAACACCACAATATAGGTTATTTCTTTTACATATTTTTCCACCATAGGATTTCTAACCATAGGGTTTAGCCACTTAGCATATAATCTTGACCATATAATCACCAGGACATTACAATTTGTACCATGCACCAAATTCGAACCAATTGAAGGCTCTCTTCTTTCATCCGAAATATCACTCAAGAAACTGAAGATGATATTGTCGATCTAAACTGACGCAAGATCCTCTTGGATGAGTCCTCTCCATTTGAAAGCTTTTGGGACAACAAAAGTTTCATTTAAGAAGATATCAGGTGACGGTACAACTCCCACACTCTTCCAATATCCATCCACCTCAGTTTGCTAGGATTCATGCCCTTGAGTCCCACTGGAAGATATTCAACATCTCCACGCCTTGAAGATCGAACCTTCCTGTGCAAAATGGTATCCTCCTACAACTCATTTATATACTCAGGGGCCAAATCATCAATGGTAGGAATCTTTGTATCTTCCTCTGGATCAATGATCATCAGAGGTTCATACAACTTTAGATTTTCTACATTTACAACTGAAAAAATACGCATGTAGGGAGGTAAATCTAACCAAAATAAATTATTTAAAATATTTTTAAAAATACTTAGAGGACGATACCTGATGGGTTTCAGTTTCTTACCTTCACCTTTTGACTTCTCTTTACTTATATACAAGCATACCTGATCACCAACCTGAAAATGATGATCCACTCAATGCTTCTCTTGCCGCATTTTGTACTTGGCCTGAATCTTTTCTAACTGATCATCCACTACTTCATTTACCTCTTGTATCCGTTGAATGAACTTTACTACTTTATTTGAATTGTCGTGTCCATCCACTTTATCTTCTTCACTAAACACGAAATCCATTGGTGACTTTCATAGATACCCAAAACATATTTCAAATGGAAATCTCTTAGTTGAATAATGTGAGTTTTATTGGAAGCATGCCGCACATAAGGAAAATATTCATCCCACAACTTAGGATGTTTTCTGCCATAACCTCTAATAATATGTATCACTTTCCTGTTCACCACATTTGTATGTCTGTTGCCCTATGGATGAAATGATGTGCTCTTCTTGAGATTTTTATCCATGAGTCCCCAAAAAGTGGACCAAAACTATCCTACAAATCAAGTGTCTCGTTCATAAATAATGGAAGTAGGTAACCAAAAATGAACCCATACCTATTGGAAGAACATATGTGCAGTTTGTTCAGCAACCACTTGCTTTTTTCATGAAACAAGAATGCACATATTACAGAAGTGATCAACCATAAAATACATGTAAGCATGTCCTCTCCTGGACATAGGAAGTCCTCCAACAAATTCCATGGACATGTTGTCCCATGGTCGTGAAGGGACTACAAGTGGCATATATAAGCCAATATTTCTATTGCAGCTTTTTTTACTTGTAGAACACATAACACATCCTTTAATGTACTTAATAATTGTTTCATACACGCAAGGCCGTTAGAAATACCTTTGAATTTGCTTCATTGTCTTGCTTATGCCAAAATGTCCTTAAATATGAGCAGGATGTGCTTCCTGAATAACACGCACCTTTTCTGTCTGTGGTATGCACAACTTACCTAGATGATATAGCAATGTGTCATGAACTGAAAATTGACTTCTTGCACTGAGTACCATGAGTTAGTGATTCTTAAATATCTTTGAAATCAGCATCTGTACTATATTGTTCTAAATAACTTTCAAGTTTTAAAAAACTATTTTGTATAAATACTAAAGCATTCAAACATGGCCTAAACAACATATCAAATACTTTGTTTGTTACACCTTTCTTGTACTTAATTACTAAGTGAAATTGTTGAAGAAATCCCATCCATATATAATGTCAAGATTTTTGCAAATTAGTTTGATACTGGAGGTACTGAAGTGGCTGATGATCTATGTCAATCACTGTTTCCTTACCCATTAAGTAGTGTTTCCATTTCTTAACACTTTCAACCAAAGCAAAAAGTTCTTTGTGATATGTCGGATAATTTGCAACTGCCTTAGAAAACGTTTACGATTGAAAATAAGTAGGTTTCCCTTTTTGAAGTAAGACTGCACCCATTGCATAACCACTAGCATATGTTTCAATTTTGAATGGCTATTGAAGAACTGGTAAAGCTAAGATTGGTGCAGTGACAATTTTCTTCTTAAGTGTATCCAAAGTTTTTTGTTGTCTCCCTCTTGATAGAAAGGAAAGTTTAGAACATGTTAAAGCATGTAACGGTGATGCAGCCAAAGAAAAATGAGAAATGAATTTTCTCCAATATTGAACCACACCTAACAAAATCCTAACTTCAGTCACATTCTATGGTCTCGGCCACTTAAAAATCACATCGATTTTAGCTTGATCTATTTTCAAATGACCACCTCGAACTATGTAACCAAGATAAATCAGTGAAGTTTTCCCAAACTCACATTTGGATACTTTAAGGCACAATTTTTCCCTCTTCAACACTTCAAAGACATGCTTAACATTCCTAACATGCTCTTCCATACTAGAATTGAAAATCATGATATCATCTATGTCGATTATGACAAATTTATCAATGTATGGATGGAACACATCATTCATGATCCACATGAAATTTGTTGGAGCATTACAAAAACAAAAAGGCATCACTAACCATTCAAATAGCCACTTCCTATTTTTAAAGTCAGTTTTCCAGATGTCATTTTCTACAATGGAAATTTGATGATACACACTATGCAAATCCAACTTAGTGAAATAGACAACATTTTTCAACTGGTAAAATAAATCATATATCCTAGGAAGAGGATACTTGCTCTTGATTATGATTTTTTTCAAGGCCCTAAAGTTGATAGACATTCTGCATGTCCTGTCTTTCTTAGAAGCAAAAATTATATATGAACCACATGGAGATGAAATGGGTCGAATGAAGCATTTTTCAACCATCTCTTGGATTTGTTTCTTTATTTTTTCATTCTATATGACTTACATGTGATACATTATGATATTAGGAAGAGGGGAACCAAACAATAATTGTACGTCATGTTGTATTTCCCATTTAGGAGGTAGATGTTTTGATTCTTTAAATAGATTTTGAAAAGAATATATCACTTTAACAAAATTATATTTAAACTGAGATTCAGAATGTGAAAAAGCATCATGTTGATCCTTATGTTGTTATTTTACAACCATGAGTACATATATTTTACTTAAAATTATTAGCCTCTTCATATTATTAACAGTAACTAAATCCAGGTGTGTTTTGACTTTATGTGCCCTCACAATGTATTCAATCCCATCTTTATTAAGATGAGGTTTATTCTCTTTCCTATGAAACACAACATCACGATCATAGAGATAAGGACTTGCTAGCACTACTACACATATGTCTAATGGAATCACATCTAAATCCACTTCATCGATGTAATTAGCTGTGATGGAAAATTTTAAACGACACTGCTTTGTGACATTAATATGAGTCTTTTCTTTTCGCCAACTTAATGGGTATGGTCTTGGATGATTCTATGTCTCCAAACCCAATTTCTTAACTAATTCTTCAGATATTAAATTTTCCTGTGATCCACTATCAAATAATGTGTCTATTTTTGCATGCTTAGAAGTTACGCTTATGTGAAATAATTCAAATCCTTATCCTCATCCAAATGATTTATGTTTGAAGAAGATGCAGAAGTATTAGAACTTGAACTAGTGTCAAAAATTTTACCTATCGAAACCATTTCGGCTATTTTCCTTTCATCACCTGAGTCAAGGCCCAAATCTTGTTGGATTGTTTTATTAGCCTTATTTTTACTGTTCTTTTTCTACAACTTCTTTGGTCTGAGTTCTGGGTGAAATTTCCAACAACTGGCTTCATCATGTCTGATCCTCTAATAGTGAGTACAAGTAGGTATTTCACTTTCGTTCTGAGCTGTTGTTGTTTTCTGTCCCTTCGAACTGCTCTTCTTTTTGCTATATTTTGAATCCTTTATTTCCAACTGTTTGGATGGTTTTTGTGAAACTTCAATGGTCTGCCACCTTATTCAATATGTATGGCTTGAACACACTCTTCATTAATGTCAGTGGGATTAAACATCAATAACATATGTTGTAAATAAGAATGTAAACAACCAAT
The DNA here is from genome assembly GCA_034641835.2 of Pinus albicaulis. NCBI lineage: Eukaryota > Viridiplantae > Streptophyta > Pinopsida > Pinales > Pinaceae > Pinus > Pinus albicaulis. Next base: position 444,529,165 of record CM076573.1, read on the forward strand.
GTAATTTAATAAAATTTCACATGTATCCAATGGAATACCAAGCACCAAATCCTTCGTCCTGAATTCCTGAGTAAACTCTTGAACATTCTACCCTTTACCTTGCCTAAAATGCTGCCAACCAATAACATCTTGTTACATGTATCCCAAAGGATAGAATTTTTTTCTGAGAGCTTTTAAAAACATAGACCACTAAGATATGACTTTACCTTTTTGCATTAAATCTATTTGAGTTTTACTTTTCCACCAGATTAAATCTATTCCACCAATTCTAAGTGTAACTGACTGAACTTTTGTTCATTCATCAGAAATGTTTTGAATTCTAAAATACACTTCTAACTACTTAATCTAGTTATCTAAATTCCCAGGATTCATTTTGTCATCATAAATAGGTAGTTAAAATTTTACATCAAGTTTCAAAAGAGATGATTTCTGAGGCTTCAGTGCCTCTTTCTCTGCTGGCAACATTACAGTATGCTGCTCGGAAATTTCTTCTTCCATCAGCACATCAGTATGCTGACTTAAATCCTCCATGAGACTATCAGCTAGTCCCTCTTCCACATCCCCTGTCCGAAAAATGTTTCCCTTTTTTGGTTCACAAAAATGAACTTCTTTGATTTGCTGAATCATTCCTACCTCCTTACTCCCTGTTTCCTGATTATTATTCAGAACAATTTCTTTCTCTTTCTCTTTCATCAACTCACCTTGAGTATAGATCCTCTACTTTTCCAAATCTCTTCTGTGAAGATCTAAATTCATGTATAGCTTAACAATCTCAAATGGGGTAGAACTTGGAAATTTTACACAACTTTCCATACCTTCATTTGCTGTTGACCAATAATTAGATGGTCCTTCTTCCCCCGCTTCAATATTCTGAAGAATATTTCCATGAGTCCCTTCTGTCTTCATTTATTTTTGAGATCTTGCTATCTCTGCATGATTCTGAACAGATTTCAAATTCAACTCTTCTTCTTTAACAAACTTCAAAGTTTTTTCAACACCCTGTGGTGTACCTGCCATCACACACAAATCAGTAGTCTTAAAACCGCAAGAACTTGTGGTCTCATTGGATGCTTCAGTCAACATCTCTCTTTGCTTCTCTGAATCCTTCATTTGATTCAGTTTTTGTATAGATTTCTCATCTGTCTCATCACTAATTCCATTTTTCCTTTGGCAATCTTCCTGAATTGTCCTGGTTACAACATCATTACATTGTAAACTTTTGTCAGCAACCCCATTAAACAAATACATTTGTTTACCTCCTTGGAATTTTTCTTCGGCATTTCCACTTTGTTCCGGTTCCATAACAGCTTCGACTTGCTGTCTTACCAAAAATAAGAAGTCATTTATGATTTCTTCCTATTGTAACCAATCAACACTTTCTTTCTCTGAAAGGAATTATCTACTAGACTTTACCTTAAGAGTTTCATTATTCTTTGTGACAGTTTCAACAGACTGCCCACCATATTTCGCACATTCTGCAAACATACATAAACTATGAGAAAAAATGTAAGACTTCATGGCCTCATCTGTTTCCCTCGCAAACACATCTTCAGATGCTTCTGGACTATCCCAATAGTTCATGACATCTTCTTCACTAATCCCTTCAACCAAAATTTCGCCATGTTTCGGGCCACAAATGCAAACATCCATTTTTAACTCAGCCTCTCTGAGTTCTTCACAACTCAACATCTGCTCGAGCTTCCTTATCTCTTCCATCAAGTGTATGTTTACCTGTTTTTCCCTCTTTGTGTGTAGCTTCTGCCCCTTCACCTTCTTTCTCATGGTCCAACCATGTGTCTGGTTTCTCACATTTTCCTGCAACAACTCCATTAACAATTTAAGGTGAATTGTTATCTCAGCCTTCTCCTTCTCATACTCTTCGTTCATCAACTGTTTACATATGCCACTTACCTTGGAATTTTCCTTCTTCTCCCCTCTACTGTGATCTTTATCAGATCTTTGGAAATGACTATCAATAGTCATCTCTCCCTTCTTTTTGAACTGCATCTGTTCACATGTGGAATTCATTTAATCCACTTCTCATCAATCCTTCACACTTGCCTATTCATCAAAATGCAACTTCTCTTCCTGCGCTTTTCTTCTCCTTGTCCTGGAACCAATCTCTGGCAACCTCTTGCTGAAAACAACACTTTAGTATCTCATGTGTTACAATAAACAATTCTTTGGGTGTCAGGCTCCGCCGATCATGCACCCATTTACATTCAGACTTTGTACTTATCTTACGACTCTTTGACTTCAGACTTATACCAAATTTTCATCTTGGATGAAAATAATCAATCTCGACTCAAAAATATCCAAACTTTCATTTGACTCTAACACCTGTTTTCACTTCCAGACTCGACCCAAAAATTATGACAATGGATGTTTCAAGTTATACAATCTTCACTTTCTTCCATATTTCATTCTTTATGAAAAATCATCGATTTTCCTTATCATTTCACATGATACTGAAGTCTTTAGTCGAATTGCAATTCAAGTGTTCCAAGATTCATTTTAAGGTGAAAATAAATAAACCATTCAATCTTCAATGTTCAAAAATATCTTCCTGAAGTATCATACCTCATGCTCCTATTAAGGTTATTAATAAACATTTCTTTCTACAACTCAACCCTCTGGTTTATGTTCTTCTGTGCCATCTTAATCACTGTCAATACTTGCATGCTCACAAATTCATCATCTTAATGTAAAGATTTCCCTGCACTTATATACACCATGCAACATTAATTCACATATCTTTACCTTGGTACAAAGAATAAGTAACTTCTTCCATGAATGATGTACATTCGTACATTGTTTCATCCTGAATATTCCCTCCTTAAATTCTATCACATGATGGTAAAACAAAGGTTTACAACATCAAGCAATTTCCAATCACCAACCAAAAGAATTCTTCTTTTTCCACTACATGCTTGTCAAAATAACTTAACCAAACTCTGAAGAATCCACATTATGCATAGTAAATTATCACACTATGCATAATAAACCTCCTCAAATAAACATGCATATTTCTCTTTATGTCATCCAGGATTAGTATTTTCATTCATTTTCCATTCAATTTTACCTTAGCATCTACAACTGTAGTCTTCAAATATCATCTTCAAAACCAGAGTTAAAATCAACTCACCTTCAATATCTCTGTGTGATCTTGTTTCATCTACCAAATGATGTAGGAAGACAAGACACAATTCCCATTAATCAAATTGTTATAGTAAAATATGCAATTTTACCAAGGCCTAAACTTTTTCCTCCATACATGACGAGATTAACTTATCTCTTGTCGATCTAAGTGTGCCAGGTCAATTTACCACGCCCCTTTCTTACATGCCCATATACTCTTGCTGCCCCTATACGAATGCATGTAACCATCTTGAGACCACATATCATCTATCCTATCAGAATGGTATTTCTTTTTCAAACCCCATTAGAAGATTTATTGTTTATAATTGATAATTTCAAATTTGAATCCTTTTAAAGGATTTGAAATAACACGATACCACTTGATAGCAGCCTGAGCTGCTAATACCCACATTCTCACTTTTTAAAGAATATAAATTGCAAGTCTATAAAAAAACCAAATTAATTCTACATTTTCACAATCTGGGCAATCCTTAAATATATGCGGAAGCTAACTTCTACAAATTTGATGGTTATAAAACCATACAGTAAAACCCATATTTCATTATCTTATGCGAAATATTTGGCTTTCATTATAAGTGTTAAAACCATATTATAAAAACCATCTCAGAAATATCGAATCAACATTCGATTGCAATTAAACTCAAAATGTCAAACTTCGCTCTCACGTTAATGGAAATCAGAATGCATGCATCTGCCACAGCTTGATCATCTGAAAATCATATCAAAGGTCGATTTGGTTAAACAATAACCAATACATATAAATTTTAACAAACATTAGATAAACCCTTCGACCTTTTATTAAAACGCCAACACCAACATATATGAAAGTTTGTTCACCAGATATATTTTTCGGCCCATGTCAATTTATTTCATATCTTGGTTTCCATCAACACATCAATATAATAATTGAGCCCACAACATTATTACCATACCTCTCATTAATCCACACAACTTCACAATGCAACACCGTCCGATCATGAGATCAGAATGTCCAACGGATGTCGCATTCGTACTCGTGGTTTTTAAATACCACCCATGCCATGTGTCAAGTGCTAGCCTTTATCGCGTGATTTCACAATGAAACCATTTACCATTCCTCAACAATGAGAAAACCATATGTAGTTTTCGAAAATCACTTCAGGCTCCAATCACACAGTTTCACTATTTTTTAATCTATGCCTTCGACTGTGCTTCGCTGCTATTCACGGCTTCTTCACATCGCCCAACATATTCATTACACAGCTCTATTACTGTTAATCACAATTCTGTTTCAAACTCAGATCTATTGTGCCATTACTTGAATTTCCACATTTAAACTATCTTTCGATTCATGCTTTCTCCACGTCTTTGATCTCCAATTTCATTAATTGGTTTATATTACATTGATTTTTCCTTAAATCCTACTTTCTACATTTCGTTACATCATTTCTGTTTAACAATGATGTTCTCGTCCCACACCTTTGTTCAAGGTTCGAACATGGTCGGCTTCCAATCTGAAAAGAATTCCAAAATACGATTTCCTTGCAAACTCAGATTTCTTCTCAGTTTTTCCCTTCACAAATGAATGCTCTGCATTCATTATTTATTTTTTTGCACTGAGAATACCCACCAGAGCGTGTAATAGAATCCTCTTTAGAGTTCATTCCGCATTGGAACTTCCATAACACATTATTCTGGAAACAAGAACCAGTCCGGTCACAATGAAATCGATTTTTTTTCCATTTCGACAATTTTTCTTCCAACTTTTCAATTCCACTCAAAATTCAAATAATGAATATTTTCCCTTAAACCATACAATCAAAACTTCTCTTGCACCATTCCTCTGATACCAAAATGATGTCAAGGTTCTGCTAAAAAGCAGATCCTGGCATATAAGAAGAATACTGCTTCAATCAAATGTGAAAATGCTCAATTCTTCTATAAAATAAAAGCATAAAAACATTCAGTTTAAATTCACATGAAGGCGAAAAGAGCCGTGCAAATCAACTACAGATAAAAATATCGAAATTCTTTGGCCAAATATTATATTGGGTGGCCTCTTGGCTCTTTGGCCCTTCAAACCTCTCCTCACTCTTCCTGTACTCCTCCTCACTCAACTCTTCAACTATGTCTCTTCCTCACAAAAACACTCACATTTATACATAAATAATGAATTTAATTCATTCCAAAAATCTCTCCACATAATCCTCAACTAAATCTAATTTAAATTCATTTTAGGTGTGGACTCAACAAAGTCTCGTACATAGAATTCCTACTCCCTAAATTTTCTACCTAATTCTATTTTCTCTCATATCCTTTTAATTATTAAAAGAATATATACAAAATCCTCACCTTTATAATTTCTCTCTTAATCTATCTAAAGATAACAAATTAATTAATAAAACAATTAAAATGTCACACCCTCCTTTATTACATAATTAGATAATGAAAATTGGCCTTGATGCTCCTGCGTCATTTCTCTAGAATTATATGTATATATTACTAGATAGCAATCATTTATAAATATCACTTTTGTTATATTTACTTTTCATTTATCAATAAAAAATTAAATAGTTTATTGTCATGTTACATTTTCAAGAAGATTATGAAAATATCAAAAGATCAATGAGCTTGTATCAGAAATATGCTAATAGGAATGTCCAAAAAGGTGTACAAGTAGATGGTTAAAGAAATGGACATAATTTCATCGCACGAGGAGCCATCTCAACAACAACGTGCTTCAAATGTAATATGTAATCATTGAATTTTTCAATTAGGTACAATAAATAAACAATTTAGAATTACATATTATTTTTCAAATATTTTCTTGCAGAAAAGAAAAGAAAATGGAACCCATTCAGCACATAAAACAGGACAACACAGAAGAAAAGGGTTGATATCTAAGTTTGTGAGTAATTGTTACTTCCTTATAACAACTTAACTAGATTTCATTTTTGTATATTTTAAGTTGTTTTACAACAATCATCTTTGAATGTCTTCAAATAGGTTCCAACATACAAAGAAGAACCATGAGATGAATTGATTGACATTGGGTGAAATATGGGTTGTCAATATATGTTGGCATATCATAAATTAATTGTTGAATTTGTAAGCATATATCAATCTTGTTTTACTTAGCTCCGTCTATAATTAATAGAGAAAAAAAATATTTTATATTAAATATATGATTTGTTATGGGGTATAAAACCTGTAGGAAGCAAAGTATGGAACTGCGTCAATAGATGAAATCTTGAAAGATGGCATGAAATTTGGTTTGAAAGAATGTGTATAGTTAATGAGTCAATAGTTGCTATGGTACACCATTTATTTTTTATTTACATTGATGTATATTATTTAATATTCCAATTTTCTTTATTCTCACCGATGTATATACATTCATTACAATTTATTTTTAGGTTTGTAGATGGAAGTAGCTCGAGGAGTGACAACCATTCAAGCAAAGAATGATGATAATTATGTTTGGATATCAAAGCAAGGTGTTGTATTTTTTGAAATATTTTTCTGTGAAATCAGACATTTTGTTTAATGTAATGGACATAGTGTCTCAATTGAAAGACAAAGGGATACCAATAACTGTCCCATTTTGTATGACAAAGAGTTTCTTGTTCATATATATATATATATATATATATATATGTGTGTTTTAATTTATTCTATTGTGTCCTCCATTGTTGTTGTGAAATGTAACACCGCTAATTAAATATATGGATGATTAAATATTATAATGAAGAGATGTGAAATCTGATGATATGATATAAAAAATTAATACAAACATTACATTAAAATGCACTAATAAAAAATTAATTGATATGAATATTGTTATAAGATATGTGTCGTCTTTTGATGAATAATGAATTTTTAAAAATCACAATAATTATGATATGATATAACAAATTAATCCAAACATCACATTCAAATTCACTAATAAAAATTTAATTGAAATCAACACTGTTATAAGATATGTGTCGACTTTTGATTTTTAATGAATTTTAAAAAATCACAATAATTGCACTGTCACGGGTCGATGTTTCTAAAAAAATACAAAATGAACACCAGTGTGTGTCATTTAGTGCACACTAGTGCATTTGTATGATAATGTGCACCAGTGCATTTCTACGACCTATGGGCATCGCACAAATACCAATACCAATTATAACTCTCGGTGAATTTGTGTGATACTTTGAAATGGTGCATTTATGTGACATTGCTCACCGATGTGTTTTTCTAACCTATGGGAAACGTACAAATACCAATACAAATTAGAACTATCGGTGTGTTTGTGTGATACTGTGCACTAGTTTGTTTCTACAATACTACGAACTGGTGTGTTGATACGACCTATGGGCACCACAAAAATCGCAATACCAACTAGAACGACCTAGTGTGTTGTATCACCTACAGTGTGCCTGATGTGGTTTTAGACCTTTACGGCCCGGTGCATGCACCTTCAACCACCCTGGGGTGATCGTCTAGATGACAGGCACCAGGAAGTTGCTAAACGTCCTAGGTTGTCCTTTATTTATTTTCTGTCATGGTGCTTTGTAAATTTGTAGTACCGGTACATTCACTCTCAAACACATCGGTTTGTGGACATCTAATTAGTACAACGATTAGAAAAACATCTGTAATAACTTGTGGCCATCTAGTTTTTTTTAGTTGTGTTGAAATTTCGCTAGAAGCTCTACCAAAACCTCCTTTATCGAAAACGGATGTTGTAGCAAATGTTTTTTTTGAAAATTTTGGCCAATTTTAGAACACTAAAAACCTTCGTTATAATCTCTGCTAGACGATATTTTCCTTATAGTGCTTCCAGATGTGGAATTTGGAACCGTGGATGTAAAAGGAATGATCATTTATTTTATTATGATTGCTAATATGGGAACTCGTTGTTGTAGTTTACTCAGAAGGGCTTAACTTGGGAAAGTCATTTCCAAGGAGAAGTTTGCATCAAATACATGTTTGTGAAAAGGAGGAACATGATTCTCAGTGGGAAGGAAATCACTTAATTTTCCAAGCACTGAAGGATCAATTTGGTGCGTCAAGGTGTTTTATCAGTTAGCAAGTAGCCAACAAGTGTTTTATTGGGTTAGCAGTGAAAGGAGAACACTGCTTTAAGTGCTAAGCCATTTGAAAGGAAAGACATGTCAATGAACCCAAGTGGTTGTCACGGAGATTTTCCCAAGTAGATTCAAGTTGATAGAACATGGGAAAGAGAAGAGTATTCAACTCTCATCAGATAACTAGCTTTTGTGAGTTCAAAAAACCTGTCAGTGGGAACGAGTGATCAGAAACTGTATTCGCGGAAAAAATTTGTGAAAAAATCAAAGCGCTTAGAATCGCTCCAAACCAAAACGACCGGATAGGTCTCTTCGCCAGGAATCTAACGCACTTCATTTCACTCAACACAAAGTCTGTATGAGGAAGATATAGTGTATTGTTCGTTTTCTTAAACATCTAAAATTTTTGTAGAAAAGGACAAAATGGTGACATGGTAGCCTAGTCAGCAAAAAATGAATTTTCTAGGAATATTCCTTCATTTCGCCCAATGAGACTATGCCATGTGTTAATTCATGGATGGTGGCTATGTGGGTGATTTGTTGCATTTTCATTCGATTTGAAACAGACCAATTGGGAGCTGACACGTGGCTAGCCCGGAGGTCACCACACCTCCCCAAAGGCCGAAATATTATTAAGGAAAAGGTATGATGTGATTTTATATATGGGGAGAAAAATATATTGGGGGAAGGGTGAAGGTCGGATTCGACCCCGCAACCTCCTCCATACAAACAGACTGTGTAACCAATACAGTGTACCATTAACACTTAATATATTTCCAATTGTTTGTATTTATGTTTATACAAATTTTTCGGTGAAGGAAATAAGGGCCAGCCCTTACCAGAGGATTGTGGACCATGACCTATGGCAGAGACCATTAACTAATGGTGCAAGTTAAACTTTAATGTGTGTCAACTAACCCCTAACCATCGTAGTTAGTGCTAATTAGTTTTTCTAATTTGGATTTGTTTAATCCCGCTTAACGCGCTAAGATCCATTTTAAATTACACTTAACTGATAATTAAACCATACTTATCACTGGAGGAGAAGTTGGTAGAGTCCCCCATTTTCAGTGGAGCTCTAGTATTGTTGGGCTTAACTAGAGTTTCTCGAGATTTGGAGGAGTTTTGCTAGGGAAAATTGAAGAAGCCATAACTTTGGCATATTTTGACCAAATTAGGCTAAAAAAGCAGTCAATCCTAGATGCCTTGGATTCTCTGAGCATGATGGTGCAGGTTGTAGAGGCAGATGAGCACTTTTGTAAGTTTTTTTTTCACTTTGAAGATTAAAGAAGCCTAGTACCACTAGGAGAGGAGACCATGTCTAGATCACCTGAATACCATTTGTAGAGCTTGAAGAGTCTATTTTTTGGTTTTTGGGTCTTCTAAATCCAATGTTGTAGGTTGAAAAGCGATTGGAGCACTTTAGGTGCATGTAATCAGAGAATTCACCATTATTCCAAAGAGGGCCTAGCCATTGAGGCAGGTCCATGGAAATGTAGTCTAGTATGGGTGAACTCTGTTATCAGCTATTATGTAATGTGTTTACTGTGTGTAATTTCTCCGCAATTTAATTGATGTACATGCATTTTTAACAGCTAATTTATCAATGAATTGCTCATAAAAGACACTTAAAATTGACACATAAACCCTCACATAAGTTGCTAATTTGAGACGATCCTAAACACATTTATTTTATACTGATGAGGGAGCTAGCAAAAAAAAACTAGTTTGCCCATATTCAAATCAGTCAATGCTCTGGTATAGTAAGTTCCTAAAGAAAAATCTAGACGCCAATTACTAAAGACAATATGTTCAAAAGGTAGAAAAGTTAACAAAATTTTAGGGGCAAGGTCTATATTTCTATGTACATATTCTTCATTTATTGAGAGTGAAAGTATATAGATGGACTGTATTTTCCTTTCATGACACATTTTGAATCCTATAGATTGAGGATAGAGTTACTCCTGTATTTATCTCATTCTCTAGTTAAAAAAAATAAAATGTAAAAATCATAATGTTGTGTTTATTGCAAGATCATAAATAAAAATTAATTGTGAAGAAAATGATGACAATGAATGAATGGAGAATGAAAATTGATAAAGAAATTATGGCAAAGATTGTTTCTTACTTGGAGGACTTGTTGCTCCCGATTCTCCACTGTTCTTCCCTGTGTTCCTGATCGACCACCCATAAATGAAAAGTAATGAATATTTGTTCTATGTGTTTTTCATACTTTGTATAGGATTGACCTTAAGTTTCAGAGGACGCGAGACTTTGTTTAATTGTGTAATCTGCATACAAGACTGTAATTATGTAATCTCCATACAAGACGTATGTAATCTGCATACGAGACAATAATTGTGTAATATCCATAAAAGACTTGTGTAATATGCATACAATACTTTAATTGTGTTATCAACATACACGACAAGACACCACATTATCACCATTTCTCAGCTAGGGTAGTAGTTATAGTCTGTCCATTTCCAGTAGTGGTAGATAAGTGTGACTCTGACTTCAGCATCCTGCCATGAGAGCCATGAGAATCAAACCATCCAACGTTACCTTAAATTTGAAAAATTCTAATGGAGTCGAGTTGCGATATAGTCTTTGGAGGTGAAGAGACCAACTTTCAACATGTGTTAGCCATGTGTTTAAATATGTAAATTTACTTTCAACATATGTCAACCATATGTATCAGCCACGTGTTTAAATATGTCAACTCACCCATTTTGTTGAATGCACATTTGGTAACTTATGAGGCCCTCGCAAACCAACATTTCATGTTACGTTTCATGCTAGGAACTAATGCCAACATTAGTTTAACTTATAAAAATATTAAAGAAACCAATTCTCACCATATAAATTTTATATTCTCTTCCCTACCTTTACAACCTCTTCGCTTGGGAAAGAGGCCAATAAGATGAAAAATATTCTAATTGGTTGGACAAACCAATACTTTTATTTGATAGGCTGATCAAATGTATTCCATGAAATTGCAACAACACACTTTAGGCTAATTGAAAATAAATTAATGCTAAGATTAAAAGTGGGTTGCTATAGTCCTATGTTCCGCAACTATTACAAGTATTTGTGGAATATATATATATATATATATATATATATATATATATAAAATTTTCAAAGAAATTTTTTATTTTTAGAATTTAGGGTTATGTGATCCATCGTAAATATTTAAAATTTTTTGGTTAATAATCACATGCAAAAAAGTGTTCTTTGCATGTGATTATTACCAAAAAAATTAGAAATTTGTTATTTTTAATTTATAATAATTTATTGAAAGTATAAATAATTTTAAAATTGAAAAAAATCTTTGTACTTTATTTGCAAGTTGTGTGATTTTTTGCATCTAACAGAATTCATTGAAAACATAAGTTTGATGGGTAACCTTGCATAATGGAGGTGCCCTAAGGGTTTTTTAGGGCGCTGAATCCATCTATATAGTCAAAAAACCAATTTAAATAACATAAATCAAAATTTCACCTGAAATTGTTTCACCCAATTCCAACAACAAAAACTCCAAAAAATTACACTAAAAACAATTCCTTTATTTGTATAAATTTAACATTTTAATTTTTTCCTTTTAAAAATAACTTGATATTATATTTATATATGAACTATCTTTAATAAAACATGTTGAATTCGTGATATTGCGCATTTAGAACGATTCAAAGGATAGAAATCATTATTCATTTTTATAAAAGGTTATTCTTTCTCAAATACGGTAACATGTTCCCACTCTTTGTTTGTAGATGACTTGTTGATATTTGGTTACTTGATCCGGAACCACTGGTTTTATACTCATTTGATGCTTATGAGATTTAAATCAGCTACAGGGCTAGGCATCAATAAAGGCAAATCTTACATTATATTTGAATATGGGGATATTAATGAAATTGCATTCATAGCTGACTTTATGGGTGTCGGATACAGAGAAGCGATGGGGGGGTTCACATATCTCGGTTTCTTTATTAAACCTTGTGGTTACAGGATCCGTGACTGGGTATGGTTGGTTGACAAGATAAGAAGGAGGATGACGAGATGGACTCATCGTTGGCTTTCCATGGGGGGCAGACTCATAATGATACAGGTGGTTCTTTCCCAAATGATGGTTTATTGGGGCCATTTGTATTATTTCCCAGAAGGGGTCATCAATATGATTAACCGTATCATTGCAAATTTTCTTTAGGGAGATTCTATGGGCTCCAAAAAATTTCATCTATGCAGATTAGAGATACTTTGCAGGCCAAAGGAGCATGATGGGTGGGGGATCCTTAATACAAGAAATTTCAATATAGAATTGCTCATTAAGTCCTTTTGGCGGGCTATTCATGGGAATGGGATTTGGAGTGCGGTTATAAACTGTAAGTATATAGATGGAGATTTCCTTCACCAACTGTTATGCATGCAGGTCACTTATCCGCATCTCATTTCGGCCATATGGTGGAGTTTTAAAAAGGTTATGGTGCATATGACAAATCGGCTGGCATGGCTTTTTAAGGACGGGAGCAGGATCCCAATCACCTTCAACAAGATCATTGCTCTTCCATATGAAGCGCGGCCATCACAGGATCTGCAATTCGCTTTGGCTCGCAGAGGTTTTCATTTCCTTGCTCAGACTATAAGGGAATGGTCTTTTGACGCCCCTATTTTCAAATCGGTTGTACAATTGGGATTGAATGGGAGGTTGGCGGGCGAATGGGACTGGCTGCGAGATTCCTTTCGTGTTGCTGGATTTTGTTGGGGTGCTGGTATGGACGCTATTATTTGGGATGGGCCTATGATCGAGGGGGGGCTCATTGTCAAGGAAATATACAGATCGATAAACTCTGCATCTTATTCTGGACAGATCTCTAATACTTTTCTAACATTCTGGCGGAGAAGAATTCCCACTAAGATCGTTCTCTTCGGGTGGTTAGTGTGGAGGGGTGAGATCCTCACGGGAGAAAATCTTATCAAGAGGGGTTTCTGTGGCCCATTTAGATGCTGCATATGTGGTGCGGATGAGGAAACCATTGGCCATTTATTCTTCTTTTTCCCTGTTATCAAAAATCTATGGGGACTTTTCTCCTCCCATCATATGGGTCCTGGATGGTACCCTGAAGATTTTATATCATTTGTGCTGGAGTGGGATAAATTGCGTGGTAAATACAGGTCCCTCCCTTTTTTCCTCATCTGGGAAGTTTGGTTAGGGAGAAACAATCTGGTCTTCCAAAACGTTCCTTTCCATATTCCTAGGATCTTTGCAGCTATTAACAGATGGATCGATGATCGGCCAAAACCACAAATGGCTACGGTGGACTTTTCTTATCGTCTGAGGCCTCATGATATGGACATTCGTGCTATATATTTCGATGGTGCATGTGCTGATGGTGTTATGGGATGTGGAGCTTGGATTAAGCTCTCACAAACGGAAAGAATTGTCATATACTGGAACGGGGGCATGGGTACTAATAACAAAGCAGAAATCATTGCTCTATGGGGTGCTCTTCTGGCTGCCACAAATTCTCAACTGCAGAATGCGCATGTATATGGTGACTGTCAGGTGGTTATAGGCTGGATTACTAATACTATGGCTATGAATTGTCCGGATTTGTCTGGATGGGTTATGAGGACTCGTATATTGTGGTTTCTATTAAACAGGCCGCCCATCACCGACATCTTCCGAGAGAACAACACCAGGGCTGATGGGCTCTCCAGGAAAGGGATTGTTTCTGAATATGGGATTATGCATGTCTCACATATTAGAGATGGTCTCCCTGTCTGGCAAGACCATATTCATATTCCATAGATGGTGGGATTATGGGTTTTTTTTTTTTTTTTTTTTGGCATACTAATATCTTATCTTTCCATTTCGATATCTTTTCATAGTTTGGGAGGCTTCGGGAATGCTTGATCATTCAGTTTTTGACTAAAGGGTAACCTGGTTATGATGTTATTGGATGTCTGCGGCTTATTATCATTATGTGACATCTCCAAGCGAGCCGGATTTGAAATTCTCATACGAGCTTGATATATATGATCTGTGCGGGCCAATTATGATGTTAAAGGGCGAGCTGAATGACATAATGATTGCGCCAGCCTTTTATTTTATTTTTTCCACACGTATGCACAGCTTCTGATGGATAGATCGGACGAGCAGGTTTTTCATACAGCTATCAAGCGAGCGTGATACTTGACTTATCAGGCGAGCGCGGTAGTGATCAGGCTCATCATGTGCATATCCCTACATGATTTATCAAGCGAGCGAGATTATATTAAAAGTCAGGCGAGCCAACTTTTCTTTTTCAGGAGTGACTATGCTGATTCCAACAAGCGAGCGAGATTCATATTGCAAGCGAGCGAGTTTTTCTATGGCGGATCTGAATCGTCCTTACAGCTGCTGCTTTATCTTATGGGCTCTCATTTCTCTTAGTTTTCAACCTATGCCACAGTCTATTCTCTAGACTATCCATTCGAGCCAGATAGACAACTGATCCTAATCATGCAACTCTCCTCGTCTATGAATCTTCTCATGGAGATAATATGTATTAGCCTCATTACTTGTAATCTCCATTTTTGTTTTGTCCATAATTATGTTTATAAGTATTGGGACTGATCTGTCCCTGATTATGGGGAGGCCCTCTATTATCTTTCTATGCCTCAATTTATGGGAGGCATCTATATGGACTACATGATGACTTTCTCGCTGGTTTTCTTTTATCCGCTGAGATTACATGCTGCATATGTACTGTTTTATATTTCAATATAAATCAGCGTTTTTTTTCTCCTGAAAAAAAAGAAAAAAAAAAGAATAATTCAAAGGATCGGAATAATTAATATTCGTTACTGTACACCTTTTGCATATTCCGATGTTTGATCTCTTTTGAAATTAAGGTAAAAATTCAAGTACAGAGAGCCCGCTTTAACTTATTTATATTTGTTGATAATTACGTGGATTTTTTTAATTATTATTTATGGCCGTGAAAAAATTAAGATCTGAGCAATTCTCCAGTCTTCGATGGTTGGTGAGTCGAACATTCTTTATTTCGTTTTCGCAGAGAGATGGATTCCCACGGAGGTACGGTGCATGACACATGCTGCCATGATTTGTTCAATGCATGTTTTCGGAATAATTTAAAGCGTTATTTCGTGAGGGTTGGTGCCTGCTTTTTAATGATGTTGATTTTCTATCAAGTTGTTTATAGTGTTATTTTTTCGAAGTATTTTTTAAATGTATTTATTTCTATTTTTATTTTTAATTGTGTATATGGATAGATATACACAATTAAAGTGTTTGAAAATTTTTCAAAATACTAAATCCATATAATCAATAAATAAGTGAAATTAAAAATCATCATAAAACTAAACCAATGTTAACTACGCAACAATTTCTTTTCTCGTCAGGATCCCATTCTTTTTTTCCAAAAAATCTAGAACTAAGAGTGCATGTTATTCTTTTTTTCCAAAAAATCTGGAACTAAGAGTGCATGTTATTTGATGGAGCGGAATCCATGGTCGGAAGCTAGCGTTGCAGAAAATTTTATTCAAGCCCAAGGAAATTGTAACCAAGTGGCATATTACGTACGGCGAAGGTAGAATCTTTCATAGACTGACGTCACAGAGATGAAGATTTGCCAGGTGGAAGCCTCCCAGGTGAGCAGAGTAACAGAGAAACTTTAGTTCTCTAAGTAGATCAGATGTCGCCTTACCAGATGAAGTTACAACGTGCAGTTTCCGGCTGCTTCCTTGTTTTAAAAAATATAAATAGACAGAAATATTAAGTATTATTATTATTAAAGTGTTGGATCAGTTAAAGGTCAATGGAGTCGTCTAACGAGCCGGAGGAATTGCCCGGACGGTAAAATTGGCCGGAATCCGGGCCAAAAAAATTTAAAAAATCTTGCAGAAACAGTGTTTGAATCCTGATTTTGACATTGGAAATGGATTCAGCACCATCAAAAACCTGTAAGACACCCAAAATATTAAACTTTGATAGTTATAACATGGATTTAGAAAAATTCCTGCCGGATTTTCTGAAAATCTTATCGAAATTTTCATGATTTCCAGGGCGATTCCTCTAGCTAATTTTTTCCACAGCGATTCCTCTAGCTAGTTAGACTATGGCAAAGGTCAATTGACTGATTTTTATTTAAAAATAATAATAATAAAACATTTTTCCAAGTTTATTGACTTAATGTTTGGAAATATATATTTTATCTTAATTAAATTAGGATTTCCATTAACCTATGATTTGGAAGTATGAATTTTCAACCAAAATGAAATAATTTATGAAAAGAATATAAATACAAAATAATAAATGTTGTATAATTTTACATATTATTTATTACTTGAATTGTATTTTTATATTTTAATATTATTTTAAGGTTTCAAATAAATAAATTATTTAAATTTCTAAGAAAAAACTTCTTACTAATACTTTATTTTTATTAATAAATCAAACTAATTGCATGTCTTATTCTTATCAATAAATTAAAGTAATTGAGTTTGAATCTAAATTTGTAATAATAAAATAAAAATAATTAGATTGTGAAAAACGTTTTCTAACTTGAAAAATAGAACATTGCCGTCCCAATTACATTCGAGAAGAACTCACCCACCAACAATAATGATTACAGAAACACTCATAAACTACGCAAAACCAAACCATTGAATTATTAAAATGGTCAAAAATATATAAAGAGTAAAGAGAAGAAAGAGATAATTAAAGTAATTGAGTTTGAATCTAAATTTGTAATAATAAAATAAAAATAATTAGATTGTGAAAAACGTTTTCTAACTTAAAAAATAGAACATGGCCGTCCCAATTACATTCGAGAAGAACTTACCCACCAACAATAATTATTACAGAAACACTCATAAACTATGCAAAACCAAACCATTGAATTATTAAAATGGTCAAAAATATATAGAGTAAAGAGAAGAAAGAGAAACCGATAGAACAAGTTAAATTGAGAAAAAGGGAAGAGTAGTAAGATGAAAAAGATGACCAGGAAAAATAACAAAGGGGAAGAATTACAATAACAAAAGAAGGGAAGCTTGGAATTAACAAAGACAAAGGATTGATGGAAAAAAATATAAATTCATAATTAAAAAATAAAAGAAATAAACAGAGAGGAGGGAGATATAAAAGATAGAACATAGTTTAGTCGTTACAGCGATGGATCATAGGTGATAAATGACAGGTTTTAATGATAGGTTTATCTGAGTGTTTGTTTTTTCAATAACCACATCCTTGCCAATGATAAAAGAGAATAGATTTTAAGGCCTTGACTTGACCTAGGTAAAGACTAACTTATATAAACCAGAAAAAAAATAAACACCTAACCCTTGTGTGAAGTTACATTTATAAACACCGATTTGTTTCCCGAAAAATTTGACAATTTCTTACTCTTATTTTAAAATCAATCATGTGGGATTGTCACGTTAAGCCAAAGTTTCTTTTCAGATCTGAATTCGGATAATCTAACATCATACAAATTTACATTATTTATAAAGATTGAGCTAACTAATAACAATACCATGATCCTGGTGATTCTGCAAGTTTGATATCAATCCAAAGGAAAATCAGATAAAAAGTAAGATAGTATTAAGTACTTTATACAGCTGAATTTGGACCAAATTTCTTCATAGCCATGTAATATAGGTAACATACCAGTATGTATCCCTATATTTTAAGATATGGCTGTCAAACTCTACTGGTCCTCAGAAGGACCACTATATTTGGTATTTAGAATTTCAGAACCTGGATGATCGGATGGCAAAATCTTCATCTATATTTGGCATTGAGAATTTCAGAACCTGGATGATCGGATGGCAAAATCTTCCTCTATATTTGGCATTGAGAATTTCAAAAGCAGCTGGATGATCTGATGGCAAAATCACCACTGCAACCCATTTTTTCTTCCACTCGAAGTTCCTTAATCATTCATCTGCGTCTGGCTTTCCTATTAGTTGGGTTCTGCAGTCTCGACAGTTTGCAGAACTGTGCGTTTGCTCCGAATTTAGATTGTCATGGATTTCTGAAGGGATTGGCTCTGAGATCGTAACCGAAATATGCTGAAATCTAGCCGGCTCCAAAACTGGCTGTTCTGGCTGGGCGCCGATTCTGCAGAGGGGACAAGTGGAATGCGAAAGAAACCACATGTCAATACACTCAACATGAAAACTGTGACCGCAATTGGGCAAAAGCCGGCCTTTCTCGTTCTCCTGAAACTCGCACAGACATACCGCGCACTCCAGCCCATCTATGAAATTCTGCAGTTTATATAGAAACACTGGCAGAGTCTCTATCACCGCAGATTCCAATCCCACGTTCCGCAGCGTCGCTGGTTCTTGTCTTGTAAAATGAAACCGACGACGCCTAGAAGCCGATCTCCTTCTGGGATATCTGGCACCATGCCTCCTAAACCATTTGGCATAAGCTTGAAGCAAAAAGAAGAACCAAACCAGAAGAAGAATAAATATTACGGCCGAGATCACGATTCTTCCTTTGACATGTCTAGATTTTCCATAAACGTTAGGGGGAAGATGAAAAGGATCGTTGGAGCTCATGGCCGAATCCTCAAATTCGCCTCTCCTGCCTGTAATTGAAGCCACCGGAGACTCTTTTTCAAATTGTACTGGTCTAAGTGAGGGTAGCAAACCTCGGCCTTAGCCCACTCATTTACTAGAAATACGTATGGATAATGTTTTCTCATACTGTGTGTATGGTACTCACTACTACACCAAGGGCATGTTAAGACATTTGCTTAAGACAAAAGAAATCTTTTCAAGTCACTTTTTATTTTAGCTATTTTATATTAAAATTTAATATTAATTGAATTGTCTTAAATATAAAATTTAATACAAAAGTAGTATGAGACAAAAATAGTTTGAGACAAAACTTTATATTTAAGACAAAAGCAATTTGAGAGGAAAATATTTTAAGACAAAAACAATTTAAGACAAAAATATTTTAAAACAAAACTTTATATTTTAGACAAAAACAATTTGTGACAAAAATAACTTAAGACAAAACTTTATATAGAAGACAAAAGGTGTTTGAGACAAAAATATTTTAATACAAAACTTTATATTTAAGACAATGACAATGAAGACAAAACCCATTTAAGAAAGTTAGCAATTAAGACAAAACCATTAGTACTGTGGAAGTTTGCACTTAAATTCTATGAGTAGATAGTGGATAATTATATTTTTTATTTTTGAATATATATATATATATATATATATATATTCAAACCACATGAAATGTAATCATGTCAATTTTATTTCTTTTATATTAGATTTTTTTCTTTTCCATTAAACCACATTCTAAAAATGTAATAAATAAATAGATTAAAAAAATATTATTTTTTGGTTGGCCATTCAAAGGGATTTAAGTTTGAATCTCATGTTTTTACATAATGCTTCATAACAAAGTGATTTTCAAATGAGTTACATTCCATGAACTAAATTTTTTTATTTTTTTAAATATGTTAACATTTTTAAATTACTTCAACTAAAACTTTGATATAAATTTGAAAGAAATTAAATACAATATAACGATTAAAAAAAAAATAAAAAATTTCTCAATTGTTTTCCATATATGCATTTTAAACCTTCAATTTTTTTCTTTCAAAATGAAAAATCAAAATTTTGATTCTTGCATATGTCTTATAGTCACATCTCATTTTTGTTTTCACCATTGAACAATATATCAAAGAGATAAATAACAATAATTTAATTATTTTTTAGATAAAATTTTAGTATTTAATTTTTTTTATTGTAAAAAAACTTTCTACTAATTCGGAGTCGTTGGCACAGAACTACCAGGATATGTCCCTAGTCGCAAGCATTCCTTTTTGTGGGAGCGACTGGAGGTTATAAGTCGCATGCATGCCCATGTCAAGGGAGAGATTAAGGCTTTGATGCAGAAAAAATTCATTTTGTCTCAAGGGTTAGTCACTTGGATGGGTTGGATGGCTCCTGGGGGTTTTGTTGCAAGTGCAGAAGGTTAGGTTGGTTGTGTTACGTCGATTCCAATTCCTTAACTGATATATAGGGAGTTGAATCATATCATAGTAACTTTTCTTCACATGTTTGCCCCGGTTGGCCGGTAACTTGGGTAGATGTGGGAGGAGGGTGTTATAGAGTAGTATCATAGCATGGTTCTGTTCTCCTTGGGTGATGTGTTGTTTCCGTTCCACTTGGATGAATGTGTTTTCGTATCTACATGTTGGTTGCATATAGGTCCTTGGACTTGTGATCTATGTGCTTGTTGTTTATGCATGGTATTGGTCATGATTGTAGTGGTGTGGTCATGTGAAAGTTGATGGTGTCATTGCTAAATGTATTTGTTGTGTTTATGTCGGTCGTGCATCGATTATGTGTATCATATAATTTGACTAGATGATGGTCGTTGTGCATGAAGTCATGGTATGTGGTTAGCATAGTCATGCATTGATAAATGGATAATAGTTGAAAAGATGTTTATATGTTGATATTATTATGTTTATGTGTGTGTGTGTATTGCGCTAATATGGTCGGTCTTGCAGATGAGATATCCTATTTAAGCTATACTAAGGTACAATATTTTGCTTATGATTTGGTTTAACTGACATGATATACCTTGCAGGAAGAAGAGATCAAAGATGACTAACAAGATGCTAGACTGCAAAGATTCTCCCTATGAATCAGATGAGTAGTGTGGTGTTGGGAGCACTTCTGACTTAGCAGACACATTGAGGAGTTTGAAGGGGGAAAAAGGATTTGCAAAGCAAATAATGAAAAAATCATGCAAGCATAGGAGAAATAAGCAGAATTCAATGCAATAATTCTTTAGAGTTTTTCAGAATTGCAGAGACAGGGACCACTTCGGATCAACTATGGATAGGAGGATATGACTAATGGGGCATGTGGAAGTAGACCCCATAGTGGGCATAGGCCAGATAGAGATGACACGATCAGGGATGTCAGGTTCTTGGATACGCTGGAAAGGAGGGGTGATGGACACAGGTACTATTCTCATTCTGGTTCTGAAAGGTATCATGGTTATCATTGTTATAATCCTTAAAGGAGGAGTGATAGGGGATATTTTCTGGATGAGTTCAAGAAAGAAAAGCCACCTACATTTGATGGGGAAATGAATAAATCACATGATGCAAAAGCATGGTTGATTGGAATGAATAAATTATTCAGATTGCACGATTACTTATAGAACATGAAGGCTGGGATATCTACATTCAGTCTTAAAGGTAAAGCAGTTATTTGGTGTGAAGATGTAAAGAACATTAGAGATATTCATGAGGAGTTGACTTGGAGTGAATTCGAGAGACTATTCAGGAAGCAGTATCTATTGAAGATGTACTATGATGACAAGGAAAAATAGTTTTATGAGCTAAATATGGACTCTATTATCGATGAGGAATAAAATAGAAGAATTCTGGAGTTGTTTAGATATGTGCCTTACCTCAAGGAGGATAAGGCCAAGATTCAACGATTCATCAATGGGTTTTCGATAACATTCAAAGATAGGATTGAGTTTGATGAGCCTAGATCATTGGAGGAGGCCATACGGAAGCTAAAGAATTGTTATGAGCAATCAAAGCGTAGATCTGAGACTAAACAGACTGGAAAGGTAATGCAACGAATAAAGGGAAATGGGATAAGAAGCGAGCAAGGCATTGAGACATAGGTAAAAAAGAGAATGTCCTAAGTTACATTTCCATTTCCACATCTTTTCCATTTCACTAAGTTACTAATAAAATGAGTCCAATTCTATATGCAATAGACTAATAGCCTATTGATACACCTTTAGTGATTTATGCATAGCTCTCACCTATCATTATAGATCAATGAAATGACATCTAATAGATATAGCATAAAAGAGTTTGATTTTATGCCCAAGACACCAGTATAATGGAGTAGTTGTGAAGGCAACGATATCCATTGGGGATTTCCATTTTTTTAGCAACATACAAGAAACATCTTGGTGTTGGAGGAAGAGATAAAAGATCTTTGCCAAAAACACGATATCATCACTCTCCTAGTGCCATTTCGGTTAACTCATTAGAATGCAGATAATGCATAAGGATTCATCGGTATCTATGAAATTTTCTCTCTTTCCAATAATAAAATAGGTTCATCCTAATATTAATATATAAAATATGGTTCATTAATATGCATGGTTCTTTTTTTTTTATGATCCTATTTCTCTAAAGGATATCTATTTTTTGAATTTTGTTTTGTATAAGATATGGTGATACCTTTAAATATGAGGTAATTTTGGGTAAAATTAGAAGTGGAACAAAAAGTTGTGGTTTGAATTTCCTTTGTAGTAGTAGGCTACATGCAATTTCTATCGAAAGGTTTTGTTGTGGCCCAACATGGAATAATATTTATATGAAAATGTTCATTATGGGTGGTATGTTTTTTGGCTCTTCAACTCATTGGATTCTTTGTCTGTTCATGGTATTTGTTGTTCTCAACTTAGAATCCCTGAATCACCTTGAAAGGTCATGACAATGTAAATTTTGGAGGCATTGATGGACAACCCTCGCCCCCCCAAAAAAAATTCATTAGAATAAAACTTTTAGAAGCTTTTGTTAAATGATCGCCTCCAAATGTTCAATTCTCATGATTTTTGGGGGAGGGGGATATTTTGGTGTATTGAACGGGGCAAGGGGACATAAGGGTATCATGGATGGGTAGAAGTGAGAGTTTAGTGCATGGTATATTGAGATCTATAATACTAACATTAAAGAATGAGAAGGAACCTTAGGGCCTTATGCCACAAGGGATAGGGGACCTATAAGTAAGGCAATGAGAGAAATTGATAGGGGAACCTCCAATAGTTGTGATAAGGAGATTAGGGGACACATTATCACAACCCATAAGAACTTAACCCATAAACACTAAATTCTGTATCCCTTTAACCCCAAAGCCACAATCCCTTAACCCCTACACTCGTAACTCATAAAAAATTAACCCCTTGATCCCTTAAACCCCAAGCCACTAACCCCTTAAACCCTAACCCCTAACATGGAATCCTTGAAACCCATAAACACTAATCCCATATCCTCTTAAAACTTGACCCTTAACCCTACAATATTCTATCCTCTACCTATTCAATTTGAAACATTTCTATTGGTTGTTAGAATCCCCATCAATCCTTAGTTAAAGTCTCATGCTTTGAAGCATTGATCTTAAAAGAATGTTTTATATTAGGGTATTATACATCCTCGGGGTCTCTAATCTTTCGTTTTCTTTCGACAACCCAACCCTCCTTGAAGAATTAATGCTGAATACTTTGGTCCACAACAAGAATGATATCGTAATACATTTGTAGAGATATATAAATGAAATTACCCCCTAGCCACCACTATATTATACACATTGATTCAATGGATAGGGGTTTGTAGTTATCATTCAATGGAATCACTTCTAACCAGTATCGATCTCTATTTCTCTTTTAGCTTGTTCTTGACTTAATGGCCACCTTCTTCAATGTCGTTCCTTTGGAAGTTCGAAAAGAGATTTTATTGTTGGAAAGTAAAGAGGTTGAGGGTCTCCCTTATCACTCAGATTTTGAGGTGATGGGCGACGATTTGAAATGGATACAAGCCCCTGGAAAACCTCAGAAGAAACAACTTTTCTATCACAATTCACTCGCCTTACACCAACGGCTGGCTACTTTGTTTCACTAGTACTTGAAGATAAACAAGTTGAGACCTATAATCTATTTTTTTCCCTTGAAGATGTCAAAATAATGCTTTGCAACCTATGGTATTGTTTTGATAGGGTGGACTCCTAATTGGCTCGCGTTGAAGGTTTTTTGGTTAGTGACTCTGCCTCCAGGGACCTTACTGATCCTCCAGTTGATCATGTACAAACTCTTATTATTATTTCCTTAAGCGTGGAAATTATGTTTTATTGTCAATTGTACAAGATTGTATGAATATTTATGGTCTTGTTGATGGTGGAGAGAGTATCTAGAGTGGATCTTCATTTGGCCTCACTGTACATGCTTTGGAAGTGGAGGATTCCCATTGTTGTTGTCAGTATTATGCTCACTTGGTATTTTGTTGGTGGTTTATGTTTATGTTTTCATGATCCTTGGGATTTGGTGCTAGCATTAAAATATACTTTGTTTCCTCTCATTTTATGGGCACCTACAACTTGAATTGTTGCAATTGAAGATTGTTTTAACATATGCTTTCAACTTGGCTTGTTTTGGGATGGATGAGTATGTTCACATCTAAGAAAGTGGTTACTCTTTTCATGCTAGATTGAAGATGTGGTTTTGTGTAGAGGACCCTTGGAAGACTATGATTTACTAATGTTTCCCTCTGTCAAAGGACACTCTTTTCTAGGTTTAGAGCTCTATTTTCTTCTCTTTTTCAAGGCAAAAATCCCCTAACCCCTAACCCCCAAATCCCTAACCCCTTAACCACTAACTCATTATTCCCCTAACCCCAATCCCTAATCCCTTAACCACTAGATCATTATTCCCCTAACCCCTACATGCGCTTAAATCCCCTAACCCCTAAGCCCCCAATCACTATCCCCTTAACCACTAACTCATTATTCCCCTAACCCCTAAACCCTAAACCTCTAACCCCTAAGCCCCTATTCCTCTAACCCCTAAGCCCCTAATCCCTAATCCCTTAACCACTAACTCATTATTCCCTAACCCTTATAAAAATCCTTAAAACTCGTTGGGATTAGCCATTCCAAACGAAAGCTGGTCTAGTTGGGACCTACGATCGAGTTAGTTCCCCCTTGTTGGCAAGGTGGAATTTTGGCCCTGTCAACAACCCTATAGTCCTTAATCCCTCTAACATATAACCTATATTATTGTTAATTCATATGAAATTTACTCCTAAGCCGTAATTCCTCTAAAACCTATAAGACCCAATCCTTATAACCCTTGGCACACTTAATAATCCTTAATATTTTAAATAATCCCTAATATTTACAAACTTAGTCCTTATAATCCTTGCATTAAAACCCCTAACCTTATAATCCATATTTCCAACAATGCTTAGCCTTCACAACCCTTGGTCCTTATAATCCTTGCATTATAACACCAAAACCTTATCCTTATAACTACAACCATCACTTAGTGACTATAAGCACCTTATCTTAAGCACAATGTACAAACTTGATCACCACTTTCATAGGAATTATCTTAGTCCAAGTTGACCATTGAAAAAATCACAGTGTGCAAGTCTTTTTGTTATATTTAACCCTCCGATGTGATTAGCCTTTAGTATGAAAGCCCCCGATCTTATTAACACTTCATATAACCGAATAGCCCCGCCATCGGGCGCTAAAACATTGTGCAAACCCATCTCCGATGCATATTTCCCTGTGTAAAACATCAAAACCCACTTTTCCTAAGTTTTGGTCTAAACCCGCCAGAGCAATGTTTTTTTAATGAAAATGGGTAGATTAAAAGGCCCCGCACCATTATTCTGATGCGATTGAGCCCCGTTGTATAAACCCCCCGCTTCTCTTCATATAAACTTCCACTCGGGACCAAGAGTTAAAGTCCCGAAGCGCTAATCGCATCGGAGAATTTTAAAATGGGTAGATTGAAAATCCCTACCTTTCCTTCCAATGCGATTGGCTCTTATAAATATAAAGCCCTAGGCCTATTACTTCCTATATATCCACAGTCTCTCCATGACCGTCAGATCTAAGACCCCTAATTTGACGGTTGGCGTGCGTTTTCGTAAAAAAATTTGGCGCAAGGGTTAACAATCCAAAGTTGCGTGATATAAGTGGTTTTAAAAAGCCACATGTCGAGCGGGGACGCATATTGCATTCCAAAAGGTAAGACCACCTTCCCCCATTTACACTATAAACTATCGCGTTCCTCCTTTACCGTTGATCTCTGCAGATTAACTGTCTCAAACCACTTTTTCATTGTTCATCTCCCTTCGCCTTTTCCAAAGGGCTTCTCAAACATACAATCTCTGTCGTTTATCTCATGGGCCGATCTCATCCAACAACCCATGATCATCCCGAACCCCCAACTTTATTTTTAACCATATTTCCTCCGAACAAAAGTTTTTTAACCTTATTTCTTCACATTTATTCAAATTTCATTATAATATAACTCCATCGCATTATATCGTTACATTTTCTCCCGACCGTTGATCTCTGCAAGATCAACGACCTTAACTTAAAATCTCCCACCGCCCTCCTTTTTGACCACCATGCACGAATCTCCACCGTTGGATGCTTCCATCCAACAGACACGCTCCAAGCCGAAGCCTCCTCAACAATTTTTACCCAATACACAGGATTTTATAAGATTTTTATGTATTTTGCAGGTTTCAAATGGTTTTTTCCATTATATTGAAGAAAAAACAAAGACTGGGAATGATGATTTCCACACCTCTGTTCATAAAAGGAAATCCATTTACAAGGTTCAAATTAACGTTTCATTGATGCATCATGAGCATTGATGCCATACGGACCCTTTGTATGCCTGCACATCAACAAGACACAGAGAATTGAAATAAACAAAAGAGTATTAGTGTCGAAGTTTAAAGCACAGCAGAAACGAAGAAATTAAAGCTGATTTACATAGTTTGGAAGGACTAAGGCATTAATTCAATTAATCAAGGACCTGATCCATGAGTAAAGAAAATTTGAAGACCAGAAGACAAAGATTAGGCTTCATTAAGCCTAAAACAAAGAAACCAAGTAAATTAAAGGTGTTTTAGG
Organism: Pinus albicaulis; assembly: GCA_034641835.2. Lineage (NCBI taxonomy): Eukaryota > Viridiplantae > Streptophyta > Pinopsida > Pinales > Pinaceae > Pinus > Pinus albicaulis. Next base: position 444,556,119 of record CM076573.1, read on the forward strand.
TTAAAATAATAAAATATATTAGTCTGAAAGCCTACGCTGCAACATCATGGGCTAATTGAATCCCCCCAGCTACCATAGAGCCACCTCTAGCCTCAAATCATTTAACAGAGGGCCGAGTAGAGACCAGATCGGAAGATATTTGCCCAATGCAGCTGAACAGTTAAATCAACCAAAGGAAGTTATTGTAAACTGTCGGTAGAAGTTATTACAAGGGTAACGAAGAGCCTTAAAGTCAACAAATTCTTTCCAGCAAGCTTAATAGTTAATGTAAACCAATTAATACAGAGGAAGTATCAGATATTTTCTCCATTAAGCCCCTTAAAAGCCGAGAAACATTAAACTATATTAACTGAACTTAGAAGATATTTTATCCCATTCCACTTCCTCATTTCTTCTATAAATACTTCTGAAGAAGATGAGATAGGGGTTGGTTGATCACTAGTTGTAATTTTGAAAGTCTCTAAAATAATACATAGGCTGTTGAAGCTGAAGAAGAAATTGAAGTCTTGGAAGTCTTGATGATGTTGTTACATGCTTGTTTTTTAGAAGGCTCTATCATTGGATCCATGAGCTTGGCTGTTGGTGAAGTATTCTAAACTGTTTAATGTTTTCCCCTATTTTCATTTTGTTCCATAATTTCTTACTACAGTAGGATGAAAGTTTTAGGCTAAGAAATGACTCCTAGAAACACCTTAGAGCTATTTATCCTTCACTGTTTTATGTTTTCTTCTGCTGAGGTATTTTAGAGGCTTCAATATTTCTCTTTAGTCCTCATGCTTTTTTATTTCTCTAATAATTTGAATAGTTGGTTTCAACATGATTGATGGTTTTCCCTGCTTGTCTACTGCAACTTAAAGGCTGTTATTGAAGTCTTCCTTTGAAATATCTTTGTTTATAGTAAGCCAAGGAGGTATGTTCTGATCATGCCGTTTGTCCTTGCTTAAACAGTTGTCTTAAAGGTCTTTATAGTTGTGATCATAGACGTGTTAGGTGTTCCCTCTTCTATGAATACAACTATCAGTGAATCTTTTATGTTTTCTTAGTCATTTGAAATAAAATCTTTGAGGAAATAGGGTGTTCCCCGAATCTTAGATTTCATTTTGAAAGTTGTCTTGAAGTCATTATTTTCTTAAAGAATGTTTGTAGAATTTATGGTTAGCCCTGTCTATCAAATATCACTTTATTGTTCAAGTTATGTTTTCAAGTTCCCTTTTTTGAGAATTCAATTTCTCTTTCCAAATCATTGATGTCCATCTCATTCCAAAACCAAAGGATCCTGCAGCCAAGTTAGATTTTCCCTCTGATATCCCATATCCATTGATGAGTGTGTCATGACCTCTTTTTGACTCCATTTCCCAATGAATCAAATTTCTCTCCTCTCTACATATCTTTCTTAGATCTTTCATATTCTGCTATGTCACCCAACCAATCAAACAAATAAACACCTGCACTTAATAACTAGTCTAAAACCAATACTCAAAGCACACAAGATAAACCTTTGCAAACAAACATTTGAGAGATCCCTATCTGAGAATAGGAGGACTAGATCCTGTAACTCTAAATATTGGTTCTGATGTTGCCTTGTATTTTGATTTTCCAATCTATCAAAACATGGGACACCAACAGTCCTCATTTGTGAATTCAGTCGCTTGCTAGGAAACATAATGAGAGGTGTTGGCTCATAAATTCCCCTTTCAAAGGCCCTTGCAATATTCTACTTTTCGGGTGCACTCATGTGGTATTATTGGCAAGAGAAATGAATAGAGCTTTCACTCAAAAATTTTGACACGATACAAATCTCCTATCTGCCCTTATTATTTTAACCAGTAAGAGTTGGGAGTAAACATATATTACTCAATCTCGAATTGTAGGACCTTGTTCAAATTAAAGATAATAAAAACCTCTGGGATTTGGATGTGATCATTACTTATTTCTAGTTCTCCTGAATATGAATGGGGACATCATCTGGAAAGACCAAAACCTACCATTAGTAGCGTTAGGGTGCAACCTTTAGAAAGTCAGAGGTTTTATCATTTAGAGGTTTTTGAGCAAGGGTCCCTATAATGCTCAAGACAGATTTGTTTGTGAAGACCAAGCTTTAAACAATGATGACATGGCTCGTATAAGAGGAGAATGGACATTTTGGCTCACACCTCCATAATATATTTGGCAGATAACTTGCTTTCCCCAATACCAATGGCACAAGACTCATTCATTAGTTGGGAACTTTCCTTACAAATAGATAAGGAAACAACTGTCGATTTCACAATCATTCTCCATCATTTACCATCACCCATGGGGCAGAAGACTCAGAGGTATGGTGAGAAGTGATTTTTGGGCTTATATATTGCCATTAATTGGATGTCGACCTTTGTTCTTACATTTATTTCTCATTTCCATATTTTTTTTGGGTTTCCTCTTGCTACATAGTGCAGGGTTGGGTGTACATAGGATAAAATGTTGCGCCTTTCCCTTTGGTTTAGATTTCAAGGGCCCGGTTTTTATCGGTGAGTAAATTTCCTGCCTTTAAAATTGATTGAAGTAATAAATACAAGGCAATGTAAAAAATTTATATGGACTGAGAGATTGCTAACATTGATCAGTTTAGGGATAAAATGATATTGTGTTGATGTATATTATTTAGATTTCATTTTTTCCCTCGTCCTTTCTCCTCTAACTTTTCAACCAATTTTATCTGACTCGATCTCTCATGAAAACCTTTTTTTCTAGAACTTCTACTAGTTTTGGAACAAAGTATTTCCTTGGGTGCGTGCCAATAACATTTTGGGTATATTTTAGTGCATCCATGTGATGTTGTATATATCCAAGGTTTTTAGATGTGTCTTTATGAAGATTGTATTCAATTTGACAAGTATCATAAAAGCTTTCATCTATCCAGATTTAATGAACATGGTGCATAAGCCTTAAATTCACTCCCAAAATTTTAGGCCCTTCTTTTATTAGCTTAGATAGGTTTGGATTGGTTTTCCTTTAAAATTTATTTCCTCTTAGGTTATGATCCAAGCAAAATTTGTGGTAGTTTCCTCTTATTTTAATGGAGGACTTACCATTCAATATGTAGGTGGTTTTGTGTTGTAGATGCACAACATGTATGTCCTTTTCTCCTCCAATATATTTAAGCTCAAACACCATATTTGCAATGTTCATTACAAACCTCTAATTTATTACAAAGCACATTTAACTTGTCTATATATCATTGAGTTTCTCGTCTATTAAAATTTCAAATATGGAACAAATCCTTCAACAATTTTTTTCTACCACATGGGAGAAAATCTTGTTATATTGTTGTTTTGAATGGCACAGTTTGATCTGTCCATTTCTTCCTATTGCATTTTGCAGGAGTTTCTTGATCCCACCATTTCTTCCTATTTAAGTCTTTTAATCCAAGTTGAAGGAGCTAAGGGGGTTGAGTTGCAGACGAAGCCAAGGAGGATGCATGGACTACAACTTGCTCGAGGTTCCCAATCCCACATGTTCTTCCTATTGAAATTGAAGCCTTTTTATCCCAGTTGAAGGAGATGAGGGGGAGCTGAGCGGGTTGAGTCACAGGAATATTCAAGGAGGATGAAGGGATTACAACTTACTGAAGTTTCTTCATCCTGTCGATTCTTCCTATTGAAATTGAATCCTTTTCATCCCAGTTGAAGGAGTGGAGAGGGGTTGAGTTGTATGTGCAATCAAGGAGGATGTAGGGACTGAGGTTAAGGAGGATGATAATGACTGGGTTAATTGGGTAATGGTGCAATTCAACCTAGCCATATATGCAAGGTTTCTTTTCTTCATGAAGTCAAATTAGATCTAATTTCATCCACACATGTTGATTATTACAATGAGAAAGAAAAATATTGAGAGGTGGTGTAGTCAAAAGGGATTATTATTGGAAAATTTCGTGTTTCAACCATTCAAACAGTGAACAGTCTTGGAGAGGGTGTACTCAAGGAGGATAATTCTAGGCAATGTTTTTATTTCATCCATACAAACGACAATCAATAGATATATATGGTTACTAAAGGAAAACAACAAGTTATTACAAAGGGGACACCATATTGAACTATTTCTAGTAGGCTGGAACTTCATTATAAGAAAAAAATAGATATTGTGGAGAAGCAGTGCCACGGTGTTGTGTTGACTTGTTTCTCATACATTTAATGCATTATCATGAGTATTACGTGCTAAAACAACACATATTTTATAATACATGCACCTCACTAAAAATACTTTCAACATATTTTTCAATTAAAGGAAAAACATTAGCTACAAAGTGTTTTGAGCAGGTGTGTAATTTCAACAAACCTAGTTTTGAAAGAGAGCAAATTCAGTGGAGAGGAATTGTGACATCCAAAATGATTTAGCACACAAGCCTTTAACCCACTATTTGACCCTCTTCTCTTTCCTCGACTACATTATCTCTCCTCCTATCCTGTTCTATAAAGGAGAGGTGCAAGTCCTCATTCTAGAGGGTGGATTTAATTACAAAGGTGTCAAGAGCTTCTCATCACTTACCCTCATCCATTTTAGACTTGAGAGCACTTCCACTACTGCATGTAAGAGCTTGATAGGGTAGCCCATAGTACAATGTCTTTATGATTTACTTTCTAACACTTCATTCACATATCAAATGGATTCTAATATGCTTATTTTATAGCTCTTTGAGTTCATGTGGTTGTTTTGTATATGTTATCATGCTACAAGGATTGTGTTGTCATTAAAGTGCACTTATTTAAATTTCACTTTCATATAAGGCGCATATTCTTTGCTTCTTTTCCATCTAATCACTACATGTATTTTAATTAAGAAACTCATCACATCCCTCTATAATCTAATTTGTACTTAATCTCTATCGTCTTTAAAACACTAAAAACAACATTTTATGTTGGATTATTTTAAACTTACACCTAAACTATGCACAAACATCTTAAAATAACCCTCATGAATAAAAAAAAATAGTAATGCTCTATTTATAAAACCAATAAATGATTAAACAACCATAACAATTATATCACTACTCCACATAACAATTATATCACTCTAAAACAATTTTTTTTAAGACCGAGTAATATTTTGTTTTAAAATCCTAAATTATTATTTTAGTTTATTTTTATATCACCCTAAAACATTTTTTTGTTAAGATGGACTAATATTTTGTTTTAAAATTCTAAATTATTATTTTAGTTTAAAAATTAAAACTATTTTAATAAGTTAGAAATTAAGACTAAGGCCGAGTAATATTTTGTTTTAATATCTTAAATTGTTATTTTAATTTAAAAATTAAAACTATTTTAATTTAAAAGCTATTTTAATTAAAACTATTAAAAATTAAAATGAATTAACTATTTTAATTAAAACTATTAGAAATTAAAATGAATTAACTATTTTAATTAAAATTATTAGAAATTAGAACGAATTCGAATTAACTATTTTGTTTTAAAATCTTAAATTATTATTTTAATTTAAAAATTAAAACGAATTAACTATTTTAATTAAAACTATTAGAAATTAAAATGAATTTCAATTAACTATTTTAAACGAATTAACTATTTTAATTAAAACTATTAAAAATTAAAACAATTTGTTCGATCAGCAAAATGACAAAAACGATTAGAAATTAGAAATTAAGACAATTCATCATTCGAGTGGCAAAATGACGAAAAATATTAGAAATTAAAAAAATTCGTTCCAGCAGCAAAATGATGAAAAAGAAGAGGGAAAATAGACACGATGAAATTTGAGACTGGTCGATAGCATTGTTACATTGTTTTCCCTCTCGAATCCAGGACAAGGCCAAACTCGCCTCCTTGCAGGGGTTTTGATAGGGTTTTTGTGGAAAAGTTGATTACTACTAGAAGCTAAATCGATGTTGTTCTGTATAGCACAGTAGTAGGATCAATTGATCGAAGACAAATTATTTTCATTTGTTTAACTAGTGCATTAAGTTGAATGAAGACCTGTTTCAGTCAATTAGTTGGATATTACGTGCCGAGTTAACCCATGGAGCGGCTCATGTTTGAGAGAGACCTAGCGCTCATGATTCCTAAAGAGGAGCAGCCATCTTTGCTTTCACATTTCCGTTCGTGTAATTCGATCTAATCCGAAGGTAAATGCATTTCTGCTACTTTTGGATTCTTACAGAATTTTGAACTGAGCCAATCATTCACGTTTCCCATTGCTCGCAAATGCCTAAGCTTTTCCATTGCACTTTGAATTAATGACAAAAGATGATGAATTCAAAGCTCTGCCATTGCCATTTCTAAGTCCTCCGTAGCTGATAGCAGAGGAAGAGATTGCTGCAGCAGCATGAGGAGAGATGACCATGGCACGGAAGCAGAGGGTTTCAAGAAACAAAGAACTAATAAGGGAAGTGGGTCATTTTTCCAGATTCTACAGTTGAAGCTTCCTACTCACAGACATGGGGGTAATTTCCCACATTCCCATGCTTGCTTTCATGCCGATCTTCTGAAGATAACAGCACCCCTTTTGATCCCCATTTTGGAGTACTAGACTTGCATCAGTGACAGGGTTCTACAATTAAGGCTTAGGGTTTATAATTTTTTTTGTGCTTTGACGCAGACTGGAATGTTATTTAAAGACGATGCCAGGGATGAGAAGAGTGAACGCGCCAGGATGGTAAGTATCTCCTTCGATTCCCCATTTTTGTTCTTATTTCATGTGATGGCCAGCTTGATGCTCATAGAATCCATTTTAGGATGCCAAAGAAGTTCTTTATATGCCATAAGTAATTCATTCTTATTGTTGACCATGGCGTCTGTGTTATTCTAGAAATTGACACTCCAAGTACATAACCTTAACATTACATTTTCTCTAAGTCCATCTAAAACTATATTTGAAAATGCACATGGAATGTAGAGGTAGTTCTTGCATATCAATAGTCAGATTTGAAATGCAGCTAGACGCTGCTAATGTATATAGGCTAGAAATGGAATCTGCACCAGTTCTAGATCAATTTTTGATAAGAAAATTTTAAATTTCTTCATTTATATTTTGTGTTATCTGGGTTGGTTTGCCATAGAATATAATTTCCAACATATGATGATATTTATACCAATGTGAACACAACAATAAAGAAGTGGTATCTCCAATTTGTTGCAGCCCTACCCTCTATTTCCTTCCATTTCGTGCTTGGAAGTACAGGTTATAAAAATCATCTTCTTATATAATTCAGAGTTTCAGTCAAACATTCATAGACAAGGCAGTAAAGCATGTGATTCTGCTCAACTCCATTAAATAACACACAGAAACCTGGACTATTTTCTTCCATCTTCGCCTTGACTATACAATAAAATGGATAAAATCTCATCCTCTTTTCTAATTGAGCATTTTAATATGGCATTTGTACATAAGGTAGTAAAGCATTGAATCCTCCTCATCTTCATTTGATAATAGTGCACAGAGCCTGATTCATGGTCTATTTTCTTCCATCTTCCTCCCTGACAGTAAACTAGGGAGATTCTCATCCTCTCGTCTGATTGAGTATTTCAATCTGACATTTGTACATAAGACTGTAAAGCATGTGAGTCTCCTCAACTTTGACTTTTGAAATGACACAACTTAAAATTCTGGAAGGCAATGCAAATGGTGAGGATGATAGTACGAATTTGATCCAATTAATTAAAAAAAAACTGAATTGAAGAATGAACATAAAGATTATTTCTTGGAAAAAGAAAGTAATATCGTTGATGCATTGCATGGTCCACTTGTATGATGACACCAGTAAATTTGATGCTACCAGAGATAATAGTATTAATAGTGATATCTAAGAGGAGGTTGCTAAGGTGTATAAAAAATCCAGGGATATTAATGATGTTATGGAAGCCTGCTCCTACGCCTGGCATTTGTTGGACTTTGTTGATAGTTCCAACAATGGGAGAGCAGACATAGAGTTCGACGAGTTGAGGAACATGTGGCAGAAACATTTTGAGAACCTAGAGAGACTCAATGGGGCTATCGATGGACTTCAAATGGAAAAAAAGACAACCAGTGCGTTGGAAAATTGGCGCGGTTCCGAGGGTTGGAAGGGATTGACTGTGCATTGTAACCCGTACTATAAATTGTACATGAAATTTCACTCCATCGAGCAGAGGGTGGATTATTTAGTAAGAATATTGGCATATTTTATTCATGATTTCCTCGACCAGAAGCTGAAGGACATGCTAATAGAAAAATGCAACAAGTGGGCAGAGGAGGGCAACGATGAAGAGATATATGGTGCAGTTTTTATAGTGGGCAAAGCCAAGGGACTGCGGGATAAGGTACAAATTTATTAATTTTCTTACTATACATAAAATAATGTGACTAATGTAAAATAGAAATATGAAATCCCAGCCAAACAAGTCCCTGCAACAATATTTACACTTATGCATTACATAGCACACACAAGCCTCTTTCATTATTTATTTAGCTATTTTATTTTATCCTCTTGTTTGACAGCAGCCTTTACGCACCCCTGAGAAATCTTGTTGGAATATTGAACTGATAGGTTCCCGCCTGGTTTCAGGAATTTGATGAATCTTTGAAGGAATTTTTTGTTACTCTGTCTAGGTGATCATTAGACTTGCTACTCTGTTCAGGTGATAATATATTTATAATACTTTAATTTTATTTTCTGGTTCAATATTCTTTAGATTCTTTGAAGGAGATCATTGAAATCACTATTCTGCGTTGGTGATTTTTAAACCGATATTGTTCTGCAGGGGTTATTTTCACCTTTTCCCCAAGTTTTTTTTAGAGTGCAAAAGAATTTGATTTCTGTGACACTTGATAGTTCACACTCGTTTATTGATATAATTATGATACATGAAAAAATAATAAAAAATAGAATCACTCTTTAAAATTTTATCTCATATTCTTCTTGGCATCAAAAAGCCAAGAAATCTTATGCTCCCTTTACTTGATAAATGCCTGGAAGAAGAGGCAAGGGTGAGCCTGAGCGCTTTAATGGAAATACGAATGAGATAAGCCTATGCCAAGGGCATATAATTCAAACATTCCTCTATATAGTATTCGTGGAATAAAGGACCCCGGTTAATGCATATTCATTTCTTAAATTGTCAATTTGCTTCATGTTTTTGAAGCAGCAAGGGAAGACAAGGTAAATCAGAGAGTATAGAAAAATATGTTGCTACAGGTTGGAGGAGAAGGTAGTCACCCTACCTTTTTTGAAATGGCGGCCACCCATCAACTTCCTCCTAGCTTATGAGCAGCACTAACATACTCTATCTATTGGGGTTCTTTTATGCCTTTTTGTCTATTCAAAAGTTGCTTGAGAATTCCATATCCTCTATACCGATCTCTCTCGAGATTTTATTTTTCTATGTTGTTTACTAGCCAAAATTTGGTTATAATCCTACATTTTTCATTTCTTAGCTTTGGGGGCAATGGAGTGTTGATTGATTGGTATTAGCCTCACTCAATGAAAGGCATGAATTTGACAAGTTACAAAGCCACTAAACTAAACTTAGTCACGAAAGCCAAGTGTTGATTTTTTAATGAGATTAGTCCTAATTATATAGTAGAACCTATATTTTTGAGATGTATTACAGGAAATGTATTGCAAGAAAATTGTAGGTTATCATTGATTTTATTAGGACAAACGTGTATGTGATTCATTAATATCTTTTGAGTGGTGCCCATTGACAGTGTCATTATTGTAGTCTTCTCAAGCACTAAATCTATCCTTCATTTTTTCTAGTGATTGATACAATCAACTAGCCATTGACATGAAAGGCATGCATTGTGCACTTAATGAATGCATTTTTCTGCATTTTATGATCTTTTAGTTCTATACAACGCCTTCTCTAGAATTCATTTGTTTTCAAAGACAATGCAGTCTGTATGAAAAAATCAGTTCAGCTATGGGCAAAAATGACTTGTGGGTTAACACTCCTTTATGGTCTAGGTAATGGGAAAGTGAAGACCAACGCTGCATAAAGTGTTAGATCATAGCGACGAGTTCTTTGCTCCACTTATGCTTGTTCTTGGAGCACATAGTTTGCAAACAACAGGTAATACAGGTGATGGTATTCATGACCTTGTTTCTCTGTCACTAAATTCAAATACTTTTACGGTTAAAACCAGATATATTGTCTCCCTTTATTACATTAAGTGAGAAACACTAAAATAATTACTGGGACAAGTATCTCTGAGACATTATTCTGAATTTCATGATAGTTGGCCAGAACACAACTACAGTTAACCTTTGTTGGTTTTTTCATTTGCTTTGCAATAATTCAGATGTCGAAAGAAAAATTCTACAAGAAATTTGTGATTTGGTTCAGGAGAATGAATATTTGTCAAATGAAGAATCTATAATTATATTTTTAATGTTGAATATATTTATAGTTACTTTGATTTATAAACATTCATTTAAATATGGCTACTGTTGGTACATCATTAATAAAAACATAGTCAATCAGTGGTACTTGCTTCACTGCCACTAGATCTTTATATGCGCCTGAATCTGCTAGACTTGGATCTCCAATAAATGGACTTGGCTTTGCTACTATTTCCTCTGCCTTTGTATTAAACCATTCCATTTCCCGAGAAACCTCTACTTCATCCACCACAAAATATGGATATGCTATTGTAGACTCTGCCATTGATGATATGACTGCTACTGGCTTAGATGTTTATGGATAAACATGTTCTGAGTCAAAATATAAAACTTAGTTACTTATGTTGGGTTTAGCTCAATAGGTTCTCGGTCAACGAGGTCAAAATATGGTCTTGCCTCTCCTCCTACCTAGAATTTTTACAGGATATCAAACAATCTATCAATCTAGAAAGAATGTTGTAGGCTTTCACACTCAAAATTTACTTTCCTACCCTCTTGTTGGAAGCAGGGTCGGGATGGCAGCAGATGTTCCAGTAGATAGAGGGTATTGACTAGACGTTCTGGCAGTGGTTAGGGATAATTATTAGCCTCCTATGGCTGTTTGCATGACTAGGGATTACTGAATGGTTGTCTGAGCTTGGCCTGTTGATTTGGAAAATAGATAATACGATTATTTATCTTCACTCATTTATATTGGGTGTTCTGGATTTATAACTAACAGGTTTGATGCGAAATCAAACTAAATTGCAGATCTTTCGCTGAACTATGACCCCCGAAAGAATCTAACAAATGTCCTGAAAATGGATCCCTATTGTAATTTGAAATGTCAACAAATGTTCCTTACTGATACTGTTCATTGATTCATTAATAGTTTCTATGTCACAGGTCCTTGGTGGGAATACACCCAATGATCTCCTCAATAGTGAAAATTATGCCCATCAACGTGAGGGGCCTTTGATCGGCTCACAATAGAATATCCCTACAAAAAATTATCTCTTTGCAAGATACTTAAGTTTTTTTATTACAAGAACGATGATAGATAAATGTTTCAAGTTCTGAAGGTCTGTGTCTTTCTGCTTTTATATTTGTGGCATCAATGTACATATCAAGCTTTTGGTTAGTTTTTGTAGATTGTAGTTCATGGTTTTTTTTTTTTTGTTGATCATAGGTCTATTTTTGTAAAACTATACATTTTATGTGATGTTTTTGGAAATTAGTTTTGTCAGATACGAATTTGAATTAGTGTAATCTGCAAGTTTTTTTCTAGGATTCCGAGTAGGGTAGTCTCCATATTGAAGCAAGAGCTAGAGACAGAGATCCTGTATATGGCTGTATAAAATAAATCAATGATCTCCAGAAAAGGCTACAAGAAGTGCAATCGCGACTGGTTTCCATAGAAGCAGAGCTGGCTAACATTACTCTGCAACATGCTAATCTCGTAAATATCATTACAGGATATGATCAGGGTTGGGATTCAAATTTTCACAGCATGTCAGCACAAGAGAGTCAAGACACGCATGAATATAGTGACCCACATGTTTTAGATTCTCTTCAGTTATGGGAACCATCTATCTTCTGGCCGTAAGCAAAATGACACCCTACTATTTCTTAGTTTGAGAAAATTGTATGCGAAAACTCTTTCATCCCGTTCTACCTGCATCTATGTAATGCCTTTATGCAATGCGATCATTTGATAGTCACTCCAATGTGTTTCAATAGTTATAGTTATAACATCAAATTTTTATCAGGCTGGGCAAGTTTTTTTTTTAAAGGGTTAATGATTACAACATATGAAAGAAGCAGACACCTTTAAAGTTGTATTCACATTTTTTTGTTTGGAAGACCAATATATTAGCCCAGAATATATAAGATGTGACTATATTAGTTTAAAATTGGTATGTTAAGGGATGTATGCTTTGTTGCATTAATGATTCCCCTTCTCTTGCACTACTTGAATTTTCTCTCCACTGCATTTTATTGTTACACATAGGAACAAGGATCATCATATCATTAAAAATGTAACAACTTTTTTTTCTTGTTAACTTTTTCTCTTGAAAAAAAAACCTTTTAAGAGAGACTTCCATTATATTTGGAGTCAATACATATTCGTACACTATGAAATCACACGAGTTTTTTATAAAACTAAAAAAATACGTCGAGAGCGAAAATTTGTGCAAAATTCGAGTTGGATTATCTCCAATAATAGTAAGGATTCACATAGTTCAATTTCAGTTATTTTCTCTCTTTTATTAGTGGACAATTAAATAATACAATTCTTAATTATAGTAGTATTAATTTAATTTATTATAAGATAGGAAAATATGGTAAATTTTATTGGCTGGCTCCAGTTGCTTTCTGGTTTTACTTGTTAGTATTGTTGTTTGTACAGTATAGAGATGATTTGCAAAAGGTCTTAGGTTATAGCAGATACATTTGGACTTTCCTAGACAACATAGTGTTGAGCTTTAAAAATTGTCTGGTTTCCGCTTTGACAGAACCCTTACAGCCATGAATGTAACCATTTTTCTAAGATATTAATATGGGAGTATACTGGATCACAAAAAAAACCCAAAAAACTGGAACCCTACTCTCAGCTCTGTTAGATACGTTTGTGAGATTTGGGTTTAGAAAGAAGCTCTAGTAGACACTTTATCCATAGAAGATGCTACAGTGATGCCAATTTTAACATCAAGAAAGGAAAATTTACCTACAAAGGGGGGTACATTTTTGTGCAAGCCAAGCTACAAGGGTGTCACAGTGAGCTAACTCCATTGAGTTATTTTTTTATTAAGTTAAAAATAGGGGCTTGCATGATTATATATTTTACAAGGACTATGCCATTATGTGTTGAACATTTTTTAAAAATCAATGCCTATTATACAATTTAAAGGATTGCCATAACTCACATAATTTTTTAAAGGGTGCTAGCTCAATGGAAGAGCACCTTCCATGCAGGAGGTTGGTGGTTCGATTCCACTGTACCCTAACATAAATTATTCAATGATTTTGTAGATTTTTTTAAATAAATAATTTTATATTGATTTATTTTAATGGTGAGATATTTTTCTGAATTCATTGTTTTATATTGTCTCTAGAGAGACAATAGATAGGATTAGACAAATTCCAACTATTGTCTTTGGAAAGACAAATGAAATTTTCTCAGGAAAGACAAATGAAATTGTCTCATAAGAGACAATAAATGAAACTTTCTTTGGAGAGACAAAAATGAAATTGCCTTTGGAGAGACAAAAATTCTTGTGTTATATATTGTCTCTATAGAGACAATATTTTAAGACAATTTAATTTTAAGACGAGCGACTGAGACAATCTTCGCTAAAGACAATATTTAAGATAATACATGTTTTATTTTGTCTTCGGAAGTATTACCAATTTCAAAATTGTCTTAAATATTTTCTTAAAACCCCTTCAGCTTGTAGTGGGCCAAGCCCAAGCCACACCTCGGGATTGAGCAACTGCTATAAGTTATTTCTCTTAGCCTAGGCAGAAACCATTTTAGTGTGTGGCTTGAATGTATTGTTAAATTGGACTGAAAGATAATTTCATCAGCTCTAACTTCTTTATACAAATAATATAATTTACGCCATTATAGTGTGCAGGTTACAAGAAAAGTGGGAAATCTTACCCGTCCAGTTGCTTCAGCGGGCTTCGTTCTTGTATCCCCGAACAAGCAAACCGCAAGAGAAAAAAGACCCAGGCCTACAAGGAGTAGTGGAAAAACGCATGTAAAGTAGTGTTAGCCTATTCCAAGTGTAAGCCTTGCATTATAAGTCTATTATAAAACTTAACCAAGACATTTGACACAAACATTAAATGTTTCCATATTAATGTTAAGTCCAGAAGAGCGTTAAAATAGATTTGAACTGAAATTCAAAGGTTTTCAAAGCTTTTTATTGTATGTTTTAGTAAGAATCAGAAAATCATACTCTTTTGAGTGCAATAAGTAGTAGTAACTGAAACATTCGATTAAAATTTGTTTGATTCCACATTTATGCTCATGCAATTTAATGTTCTTATCATATGTAAGAAAATTTTATCTATGCATTTCTTGATGATGAACCACACTGGCTGGTTCGATGCGTTTCATGATGATGAAGCACACTGGCTAGTTCGAAACGTATAGACAAAATTTTCTTACATGTTATTTTCACCAAAAATTCTTATACACAATTTATGGATCACAAAAACCAAATTCCTAATTTAATGTTCTGATAACACCAAATAATCACTATAATCCCTACATGGCCTCCAGCAGGGACTAATAATATGTTGCCATAATTCAGTTTCAAGCATTAATTAATAATTCAGGTCCAAGCATCTATTAATAATAACTAGTAAGGGATTCAACCTTGTCGTTAGCGATTTGGGGTCCTAATTTAACTTCCTTTTATTGTCCCTTGAGGGGAAAATCGGGACCCAGAATTATTATATTTTTATTTCGGAGGATTGGTTAAAAGAAGAAAAAAACCATTAGTACTTTTTTTCCTTCATTTATATTAAAATATTTTATTTTATAAATAATTTAATAGTAAAATTAAATATTATAAATGATTGGTTTTATCGGACGTTAACCACCATCATCATCATCAATAATAAAAAAATAAATTTAAATATGTGGACAGTTAACTAATTAAGATTATCATTCCACTGGAATTTGTGTTGTTTCAAAATATTATTTAATAAATTTTTTTAATAATATTAAATAAGCATTATTAATGAAATGAAACGGTATATAAATTAAATTGATTTTAAGTAAATACAGGATATTTTCTTCGAACATTCATTTTTGCAACATATATTTTGACGGGCCATTTTCACCAAGGTATTTTATATAGGAATATTTTTACATCACATTTTCACAAAGATATATTTAACGAGTATATTTTATAATTTTAGTTTAGTAATTTGAATGCATTAGGTGGATAAGTTTTTTCCTTCTAGTATAGTTTATACATATTTAATTTTTAATATATTTTTTTCAATGTAAACAATTAACTACATTTACCAAAGTTTTAGTAAAATAATTTTAAAGAATAATTGCGATGGAAAATAAATTTGATATCAAGAAACAAAAGAAATGAATAAATATATAAAGTTAGATTACAAACATTACCAAAAGTTATTAACTTTTTATTTTTTAGTCTGAAAGAGAAGAAAGGTCGAGAACATGTTCATCCTATTCAAGGAAGAATTTCAAAATGAAAGAGAAGAAAGATGAAAATATATTAGTCTTATTCAAGGAAGAAATACAAAAATTCAAATAACTTGTATCTTAAAAGCAAAGAGGCAAAGATGAAAACATATTAGTCTTATTCAAGGAAGAATTACAAAATGAATTAGAAATTCAAATAAATTGTATCTTAAAAGCAAAATGGGTAAGTAAAATATTTAAATATATGGATAAGTTAATTTATGTTAAATTAAACTCTAATGATTATAGCTATGCCATATGGAAATTTAAGATATGATTTACACTTTAGCAATTGAAAATGATGTCATGATATTAATACACTTTAATGTTAAAAAAATAAACAATCAAATTAGACAATGATTCAATCAAAGAGGCTAGGTAAAACATTTAAGTATATTGATAAGTTAATTTATGATAAAGAAAATTCTAATAATTATAATTATGGCATATGAAAATTAATGAAAATGGAAATGAAATCTTTGTATTAAGAGGTTTTAATGTTAAAAAATAAATAATTAAATTAGATAATGAGTTCAATCTTATTTTTTTAGTTAATACATTATAATTTTTAAGGCTAATTTATCATGTCACTAAAGGGATTTGAACTTGAATGGAGAAGATAAAAAAAACTCCATTTAACAACCCAAATAATTTCAATTAACAATTTCTTAGAATTATATGAAAATATTATTTTTTTTATTTGTCAAGTTGTATGTGATTCTCAAGGCTTCACATGTGGCTCTCTAATTCATCAAACTCACCTGGGATGTGTAGAAATTATACAAACAATATGTATATCAATGGATTCAATCCGATCATGCGATATGCTAAAGAAAGATATTGAATCCTTCTACAAATTCATTGCAGAAAATAAATACGACCGCCAATCACAACAAGTCAAGAAAGAAGCAAATCAAACCACAACACAGCTATTTTCCTGGGGAAAGCTTGCTGTACCAAACCCCTCTATATTCTATTGTATATTCACCAAGGAATCATGCAACAATTACAATGCACTCTTCTCACAAGAGTCTCATGCACTCTCACAATTGTCCCACACAGATCGGGACAAAATCGACCAACTCTTAGCCAATTTTCAGCATCTGCTCAACATGCCTTTCTTGCACAAATCATGTGGAATGAAATCCATATTCTTTAGGAAATTCAACCTTCCAAAACTGCACAATTCTCACGGGAAATCCTATGGGTGTTTTACTACATACAAGAAACCTACTAATAATACAACTGATATTTAACATCCTTTTAACCTTTGTCTCAACTGGATCTCCACTGGAACTGACATGCATACAACTATTAATAGTAAATCATTAGTTACATGACAGATCACTACATCTGAATTAAATTTTATTTAATTCACTTGACCTCTCACTAGTGGAACAAATAGTTACAACTAGCTAAACTGATTTTAACTCAATTAATTGAGTTAACTAATTTCTCATGTATTAAACTAATGCACTAACGGCAACTTGGACTAAATAACTAATAGAATTACTCTACATGCATCACCAACCACCCTCAACTATAAATTCATGAGCTAAATGAGTTTATCACACTAAGTTAACTATTACAAGTGATTATGAGATAAGATTATATTTTATTGTCCAATTTAATCAAGGGAAAATTAAAATAGACAAAAATTTCTTGTTGACTTTTCAACACTCCCTCTCAACAATAAAGGGATTATCAGTTATCCCGATCCTGCCTCTATGGTATTTGAATTTTCTCCTGACGAGCGCCTTCGTCAGAATATCTGCATCCTAATCATCCATTGGAATGTACTAAAGTAACATAATGCACCTCTGAACACAATCTCTGAGATGGTGGTTGTTAGTGTAAGAATTTGTATTCTACTATCAATGATCAAAATCACTCTTTTCATATTCATTTTAGGGGGGCCACTCTGAAATTTTTTATCATTCCATTAGGTCATGCAAAACATTGATTCACTCATGGCAGCCCTAGTCATAAAGCCTCACTCTTCCTCAAAATTTCACATTTTCTGAACCACCTTCATGTCTTGCTGAGCATAAAACAATCTAAAAGCTCATTTCACTATGTCATTATGTCAGTCAAAGTCAACCATGGAGGCAAGTCATCCAAGGTCCCATTAGGTCAATTAGGTTTTATTCTTCAAGGTTCATGAACACATCATTTCATCCCAATAGGGTTATCAAAGGTGCGAGAGTGAGTCAAATTTAACTTTCTCAATCATCTGCAGAGGATTTATCATCATGTAAATATCATTTTTAAAGTTGTAATTTTAGTTTTAGAGTATGATTTTCATATTAAGATGTAATTTTATTCAAAACGACTCGATGTAATTTATTTTTAATTTTTAATGTAATTTTATTCTCATAATATGTAATAAGTTATGTCCCAAGATTCCAATTGAAAACTTCACATGCCAAACTGAAGAGAAGAAAAAACAAATGAAAAATGTCAAACTCCATCAACATCATCCCACAAAGAAGAAAAAATCAAAGGAAAAGGGTAATTAGAAAATATTTTCAAAAAAGTGATATGAGACATTAGAAATGTTGGTTTTTTAATTCAAATCCAAATTCAATTTAGTATTTATGACTCCTTGACATCATTTCAAATTCATATTTCTCCTCCAAACACCAAGCAAGCGCTCTAACAAAACAACATTTCGAGTTTCTAGGCGAAATTGCTAAAATAAATTGAGCAAAGGGTGCAAATGCTGAAGGCAAGGCACAAACGTTGAAGGCAAGGTGCAAATACTCTATCGAGGGATCAAATCTTCAGTCGAGGGCACAAATATTCAGTCGAGGGCAGAAATGTTCAGTTTAGGGCACAAATGTTCTGTTGAAGGCACAAACACTCTATTGAGGGCACAAATGCTTGAAAGATGGTGCAAATGACCAGCAAGCCCTAGAAAAAAATTAGATAAAAATTTATTGTTGAGTTTTCAAAACTCCCTCTCAACAATAAAGGGATTATCAGCTACCCCGATCTTGCCTCTATGGTATTTGAATTTTCTCCGGGCAAGTGCTTTTGTCAGAATATCTGCCTCCTAATCATCTGTGGGAATGTATTGAAGTAACATAATGCGCCTATGAACACAATCTCTGAGATGGTGGAAGTTAGTGTCAAAATTTGTATTCTGCCATCAATGATCAAAATCACTCTTTTCATATTCAGTTTAGGGGTCCCACTCTGAAATTTTTTATCATTCCATTAGGTCATGCAAAAAATTGATTCACTAATGGTAGCCCTAGTCATAAAACCTCACTTTCCCTCAAAATTTCACATTTGCTGACCCACCTTCATTTCTTGCTGAGCATAAAACAATCTAAAAGCTCATTTCACTATGTCATTATGTCAGTCAAAGTCAACCATGGAGTCAAGTCATCTAAGGTCCCATTAGGTCAATTAGGTTTTATTTTTCAAGGTTCACGAACACATCATTTCAACCCAATAAGGTCAACAAAGGTGTGAGAGTGACTCAAATTTAAATTTCTCAATCATTTATAGAGGATTTATTAGCATGTAAATAACATTTTTAAAGTTGTAATTTTGGCTTTAGAGTATGATTTTCATACTAAGATGTAATTTTATTCAAAACAAAGATGTAATTTCTTTTTAATTTTCAATGTAATTTTATGCTCATAATATGTAATAAGTTCTGTCCCAAGATGCCAACTGAAAAATTCACATGCCAAACTGAAGAGAAGAAAAAAAAATGAAAAGTGTCAAACTCTAACAACGTCATCCTCCAAAGAAGAAAAAATCAAAGTAAAAGGGTAATTAGAAAAATATTTTCAACGAAGCGAAATGAGACATTAGAAAAGTTGGTTTTTTAATTCAAATTCAAATTCACTTTAGTATTTATGACTCCTAGACATCATTTCAAATTCATATTTCTCCTCCAATCACGAAGCAAGCACTCTAACACAACAAAATTTCGAGCTTATGGGAAAAATTTCTAAAACAAATTGAGAAAAGGGTGCAAATGCTGAAGGCAAGGCACAAACGTTGAAGGCAGGGTGAAAATACTCTATCGAGGGTGCAAATACTCTATCGGGGGCACAAATATTCAGTGGAGGGCGCAAATCTTCAGTTTAGGGCACAAATTTACAGTTGAGGGCACAAATGTTCTGTTGAAGGCGCAAACACTCTACTAAGGGCGCAAATGATTGAAAAATGGCACAAATGACTAACAAGACCTATAAACATGTTTAAGTGACAAAAAAGTCCTCTTAAAAACTTCCTTAGTCTACTCATCGACCTCCAAAAAAACTAGTAAGAGCTCATGCCATTTAAAACCATTTTCACGAAGTGTATGTATTGAAGTGTTGTCAAAATTGAGGTTGTAATTTGGTGTTTGAATTGGTAGGAAACCCTAGTAAGCCATTACACTTTTGAAAATCCTAAATTTCACTCCCTTACCCTTTACATCCTTCCCACACTTACAAAAACCCATTCCCAAACCCCTAATTTTCAAAATCCCCTTTTTCTAAACCTTTCTCCCAAAAACCTAAGCCCTAGATGTTACATATACCTAGGCTCCCAATCCCCAAACCACCATTCTAAATCTCATTACTTTACTACTCCCTATCCCCTCCCCTATTTCATACATCATAATAAAATATCTCCCTCATTTTCCCTTTCCAATTACCCTTTCCTAAAAACACATTTCACACCATCTACTTCCCCAGGGTTTTGAAAACAATACCATGGCACCAGAGGAAGAAAACACATCATTCAGTGAAAGAGAGGAAAAGAGGAGAGGAGGCCACATAAAGGTGGAAGAGTACTCAGACTTGAACCTTTCAGCACTAGGAAACTCTTAGCTTCTCCATGGAAAGTGACATGCTTCAAACATGTTGGAATTTATGATTTCTGTGAGAAAATTCAGAGGGTTAAACACCACCCCATGCTAACCATACTTTTCATATCAGGACTCCATGATAACCAAGTTACTTTAGCTTGGGTCGCTTTTACTATATCAACTGCTATTATTTCACCTACTATAGGGTCCCAAATCTTGGGGAGAAGTGGTTCAAGAAAGGTAATTTGAAGAAATAGGACTTTGACTTCTTCTTAAAACCAAGACACCAAAATCAGACAAAGAGGTTGTTTCATTTTTCTCACCTCCTAGATAGATATGCACCAATCATGATAGTAATCATGAAATAGGTTTCATGCGAAGGTATATTTTCAAGGCTTTATTCCTATCACATCTGGCTCTTAATGCATTTCACTAGGGTAAGGTTGCTTAACATACCCCACTATCTTTTCCAGAGTATAGAGAAGATGTCATACATTGCCCAGAAAAATGAGTATGAACAAAAAATGAAAAGCCTATTCCATCATTCCCTCATAAAAATCATAGTCCTTCACCATCTCAATCAACTAAACATTTCATGGAGCACCTTCATATCTAATGCTATTTTCAATGAGCCATCCACTTAACATGGACAAAATGTCCCTTCATCATCCCAATCATCCACTTCCATCCCTATATCTCAACCCATATCACAGTTATCATCATCAAAGAAACCCCCTTCACCTCCTTCATCTCCATCTCATTATGGCATTGGCTCACCTAGCAGGATTGAGGACATTGAGCCTAAATGGGCTAGTATGGTTGAGGCTGAGCCATTGAAAAAAACCTACCAAAGAGGTCATAGGCATGTGTTTGCTCCACATAGAGTGGAAGGGGCCATGCCTTCTAGAACAACACAATAGGTGGACAATGTTAAAGAAAAGGTGATTGAGGCAATCAGTCATGATGAGGAGGATCTTCATGAAACATAACAAGAATTTTAGCTTGTTGACCTAGATGAGGATGAAAATGAAAAAATAACTAATGAAGCCATCAAAGGTAAGGATGTCAAGGTTAAGGAGCTCCAAACTAATATTTACAGGGCCATATATGTCATAAACTTCCTTGAGCAAGAAAGTGAGCAATTGAAGACGAAGCAGGTAATTGATGAGGTCAAGTATATCACTTCTCAAAGGGAGGCAGAAAAAGTCAAAGTCATGCTAAATGAAACACTTGAAAAGTATGCCTTACATGATGAAAATGAGGAACAAGTACTAAGACAAAGACATAGAACTAGAGGGCTGAAAAGATCTCTAGCTATAGAGAGACAAAGGGAGGTTGAGCTTGCTGATCAACTAACCCTAAATGAGCAACTTGCTAGAGTGATCAGTGAAAACAAGGAAACTTGGCTTGATAGAGCTGATCAACACTTGGAGAATATTCTAGCAAAGGCTAATAAGGAAAATGACCTATTGAGGAGGAAAGTTAAACACCATGCCCTAAAGGAAAAAATTGTGATGGCCAATCTCAAAAGAGCTAATGCAAAAATTGATGATATGACCATGGAAGAGAAGAAGAAATTGGAAATTCTTGCTGAGGCTTTCCTCCAAGCTTAGACACAGCATAATCAACTATTTTACAAAATTTGAGGAATTTTGGAACTTTTTTGCAAAATCTGGGATTTTCTGAGTTTTTTGTAACATGAATTTAGCAGAAATTTAGTCATTTGCGTAGCACCTAGGGCACTACTCAAATGATTGGGGTGATTTTTGAGCGAAATAAAGCTACCATTGGATTCCTAAAGACATAAGTATTCCAGAAAACCATGTTTCTAGCCTTGTTCTGTAGTTTTGATGGGTGAAAAGGTCAAAAAACCACCTAAAAATGACGTTTTTGCCCCTTTTCTTGACCTAGGCGCTGCACAAATACCAGTATTGGGAGAGTGACGTGTTGAGGGGGAAAATGACCTTAATTTTGAAAACTAGAGGGATATTCAGAAAGAGGACTGGAAGGGCTTTCCAACAAGCCATCTTGGGCCTGATTTGGACACTTGTAGGTTAGCCAAAAGTGGACCTAAAAATGGAGGGCACAAATGTAACTGCGAGGGTGAAAATGCACAATTGAGGGTGGGAATGTCCATTTTGCAGATATTTTTGGAATTTCTCTCAAATTTTGACTTTTATTTAGAAAATCATGTTTCTACCTATGTAATTAACGATGGTAAATGTAATTGTGCTTGGGATTATTTACCTAGAGGTAGATTCATTGGGTTAAAGTTATCATTGAGTCAAAATGAATCAGTTTGAATGTAATTAGGAATGAGTCACTTGGACTATCCTACACTTTAGCTTTCAGTTCAGTACTTTGTGGATCTCTTCCTTACCTCATGGATTCGACCCCTAAGGATGAGTGAATGTTTTTTTGATGTATATTTAGTCCCTTTCTTCATTTTTAGTAAGGGTTGCAATCAATTTGGATGTTAGCTTGTTGATAAAGGAACTATTGTACTAAGTTTGGCCATACAATAAAGAAGAGTTGCAACTATTTTTTGGGATACTTGTGGTATGATGTTTATCATTGTTTTTCCTTTAGTTTCATATGTTATAATTTTTTTATTCATGTTCATTACATCTCGATGGTATGATATATTTCAAGTTAGATAGGGTGAACACATGCTTGCTCATGCTCTATTTTTGGAAAGTGATCATAATTTGTCCATTTTCTTTTGTTTAGGAAGAATACATCTCCCATGCTCTTCCTAGCTTCTTATCAGTTT
This sequence comes from Pinus albicaulis, assembly GCA_034641835.2. Classification (NCBI taxonomy): domain Eukaryota; kingdom Viridiplantae; phylum Streptophyta; class Pinopsida; order Pinales; family Pinaceae; genus Pinus; species Pinus albicaulis. Next base: position 444,579,283 of record CM076573.1, read on the forward strand.
TAAAACCATGTCATCATAATCATCTTTAAGTGATAAGCCTTATGCCTACCTTCCTCCATTGATCCATGCAACCCTATCTCATTTTCCCTGACCTAGCTCCCTTGACCTAATTTCTTCATCCAGTGAAACCTAGCCAAATCATATCAAAACAAACCTTGCACTCAATATCTAGCATAAAAACCATAATTTCTCCAGCCCTCCCGGTTGTGACCTTTTGGAGAGATCCCACTCCGACTTGGTAGGGATAGCTACCAAGTCCAAAGCCTGGTTTGTGGTTACCTATATTTCCTTCTTCAGCCTTTGGAATCTAGCAGATTGATAACATTCTGGCACCGTGGTCAAGGAACAAAAAGAAAAATTTTCACTGGGTGTACATAAAATATTTATTGGAAACTGATCATTTGGATGATAGGATCGAGTTTCATAAGGCTGATTTCATAATTGCAGTGCCTCATAGAAGATCTGGCTTCTCGAAGAAGATATACTAGGTCTAACCCTAATCCATATTTGGTTTGTCCCGTCGAAGATCATGAAAGAATCCCGAGGAAGAAAAGATCTCATCCAACTTAAAATTATTTGGATTCTCATCATTGAGATTTGACGAGATCCTTCTCATTACATTATGATTTGGTAGCCATTCAAGATTTAGTTTTCAATACCAAATTTTAGTTATCACTATTTAGAACCAAATTTGAGACTTGTTTGAATACAGTAGTCCCTGAACCTTGGATATTAGATTTAAATCCATCATTTGTTGAGGCTGCAAACGAGACTGATGTCAAAATTTGGAAACAATATTACAAGCTAGAAAATTTAGCCAACTCCCTAAGTTATACTACTGAAAAAGCCTTCATTCAATACCAACAAGAAACCCTTCACATCCCCTAAGTTTCCCAAACAACTATTGTTTCATCATCGATCCCATCATCATCTCAAATTCCCCCTCAAGGACCTCCTCAGACCAATCCACCCTTCGTTCCTCCCCCTCCACCACATTCAATAGTAATTATGGCTCGTTTTGGACCTTTCGTTCTCCCTAGTAATCTTGTTGATCTGCCACAGGGATATGGCCAAAGACTTCCCCTCTTTGATGAAATCTCTAAAATCACTGCTCATCAGCACATGGAAAAAATTACAAACTTCATAGATCTTGAGGAGTTAGATGTAGATGATTCCAAGATGTGAATCATCACACAAAGTTTTCCTGGCGAAGTTAAAACTTGGTTCCGTGCCCTAGAAACTAATTATGTTAGGACTCCTACTGAACTAACTGATGCTTTCTTAGGCAGGTGGGATGATAAGAAAAACCCTTTACAAATCCTTGCTGAGTATGATTCCCTGAAGCGAAATCCTAATGAATTAGTTCCTGATTATAATTCTTGATACCTCAGAATCTATAACTCCATCCAAAATGAAATGAAACCACCTCCTGGTTTGGCCCTCCTACGTCATCTCGATGCTTTTGACCAATATATGGCCTACTCATTGAGAGAGAGAAATCCCACCACTCTAGAAGAAATGATTAGAAATTCAGTGAGTGTTGAGGCCAACCTCTTTATTAAAAAGTCAAAACTTAAAACTGAATGTAAAGTGACCATTAAGAAGACCTTCCAAATTTGATGGATTTTTAGGACCATGGAAATAATGGTCGTTAAAATGTCTATTTTAGATAGATAAACAGAGCCACAAATCAAAAATCCATTTTTTTGAGGCCAACAGTAGCAGCCTCAATTCCGGATAAAACAAAGAGAGTAAAGAGCTCCCGAAACAAAACAACAACACCACCACTACAAAAGAACTATGCTCAGAGTGATGAAGAGGAAGATCCAATAGTAGAGGAGAACCTTATTTTTATAGCTGATGGTAAGCCCATCTTTCTGACTGAAGATGAAGAATATGTGGAAAAAACAAGTTTACCTAATGATCAAGACTTCATATTGTCAAATGATCATAAGATTGAAGTAGAATCTGATGATTATCAGAGAGGATACTTGAATGCATTGAGTTCCCAAAAATGGAAGTACTTCTTGAGGAGCTGTGATGTTCCAATCAATCCACCTCTTAAGAAGACAGTTCAACATAAAGAAGCACCAAAGAAGCAAAATTATCAAGACAATCAAAATAAGGGTAAAGAGATTGTAGCTCCAAATTAGAATAGAAGCAATCAACCTTCTACAAGTGCACCTGTCAAAGAAAGAGATATTCAGAGAAAAGAAGCTACACCGAGAGATCATGTTGAGAAAAGGGATATTGTCATAAAAGAGGAAGAAAAAACTATACCTTTCTATTTACAGTTGGAAATTTCAAAGTTAAAGGTGTCTATTCCTATTACTGAATTGGTCAAAGTTGATAAGTATAAATCCCATGTAGTTAAAACCTTGAAAGTTGACCCTTTATCCGAGATGGTTAATATAGAGGATGATCAGCCTGAGCTAATATTTGGTCCCACAATCGATGGTCAGTCTGAATATAGTGAGGTCCCACCATTTTACTTGAGTCTCAAAGTCCACAAATTCATCCTTCATAACACTAAGTTAGACTCTGGGGCTTCCCACAACCTCATGCCCAAATCCATCATGAGGAAGCTTGGCCTTGACATAACCTACCCATATCATGATTTATATTCTTTCGATTCTAGTCGTGTCCGTTTTTTAGGTCTAATCAAATATCTAGTTTTCTCCCTAGAGCAGATCTCGGCCAAAAATGTCCTAATGGATGTGGTAGTCGCTGACATTCCTCCACGTTTCGGTATGCTATTATCAAGATCCTGGGGGGGCTAAATTGAGAGGTACACTGTAGTTGGAATTTTTCTACGCAACAATTCCTGTCTTCGTTCAAATAAGAAAACTATACCATGAGACTAAAATCAAATACAGGATCACAAACAAGGAAAGGCATAATAATCATCATATAAACACTGTACATACATACTTAGAGTCCTAAATGTTGTACAATGATTCTAGATTAAATGATGTAGATTTTCAATTAGTAGAAATAATTAATGTTCATGAAGTTTCAGATTGCATTAGAACATTGTTAGAAAAAGAGAAAGAGAATCTGCCTACTATATCTAAACAACCATCAGAGAAGGCAGATGAAAGTTCAGAACATGATAAATAATCAGATCAGAAAATGTGTCAAATCAGAGTCAAGAGTTTCAATACCTCGAGGAAGAATATGGTCTTTGGAGCATGGAATTTGATGGTGCTATTGGCAAAGATGGGGCTGACATTGGTTTATGGATCCGTAGCCCATTTCAATAGAAAAATAAAGTCCCAAATAATGTTAGATTGTGTTCCTACAAATTGGCATTCAATTGTAAGAACAATGAGGCCGAATATGAGGTACTCATTACTGGTCTGAAAATTTTGAAAAAATTGGGAGCGAGAAGAATCGCAGTCTATAGTGATTCAGAGTTGGTAATTAAACAAATCAAAGGTGAGTATCAAGCTAATCACCGAAGGATGAGGAAATATATGAATGCAACGCTTGAAATTTTGAGAATGTTTTTTGGATATACACTTAAAGTAGTGCCAAGGTTGCAAAATCTGATGGATGATTCATTAGCCACTGCTGCAAGTAATTTTACATCTACAATGTTTTAAAATAAAAAAATTGATATTAATATAAATCATAGGCCCGCCATTCCTAATAACTTGAAATTTTGGCAAGTATTCTGGGACGATAGGTAGTTGAAAAATTTCCTTCAAAGTGAAGGTGAGTTTGAGAACTGTTCTATGGACGAAGTATACGACAAATATGACCATGTCATCGAGGCAGATCATCTTGACATACTTCAGCTCAAGGACAATAATATTCCAAAAGTTCTTATAACTTTGGAAGAATTATTTGATCAAGATGATGTGGCAAGAAAACCTACTTTTGTCCCCATAGAAAAAAGGCATAGAAGATGTTAATATTGGAACAACGGATCAACCAAAGTTCATAAAGCTTTCAAATTCTTTGTCTCCCGAGGTAAATACTAGATATGCTGATTTCTTTACTGAGTTTTCTGATGTGTTTCCTTGGAATTACTCAGATCTAAAGGTGTACGATAAATATATCATTCAACATGCTATCCTGATAAATCCAGACCAAAATCCTTTTAGGCAGAAGCTCAGAAGAATGAACCCAAAGTTGATGTCATCCATTTAGAAGGAAGTAAACAAGATCTATAAGGCAGGTATTATTGTTCCAATCATATTTTCTAATTGGATGTCCAATTTGGTTCTAGTGCGAAAGAAGAATGGTGAAATACGACTATGTATAGATTTCATAAATCTAAACAATGTGTCACTGAAAGACAATTACCTGCTGCCCAAAATGGACCACATACTTCAGCAAGTTGTAGGAGTGAGCAAGATGCCATTGCTAGATGGTTACTCAAGGTATAATCAGATCCTTGTGCATGAAGATGATTAGGGTAAGACAACATTCACTACACCATAGGGTACCTTTAAATATGCTAAGATGTCGTTTAGTTTGAAGAATGTAGGGGCTAATTTCCAACGTGCCATGGAAATAGCATTTGGTAATGAGAAATATGTCTTCCTTGTTGTTTATTTATATGATTTGATTGTTCATTTGAATTTAGATGATGAATATTTACACCATTTGAGAGTTGTCTTCTAGCGATGTAGAATATTTGGGATATCCCTTAATCCTAAAGAGTGCCTATTTTCTATGGAAGAAGGAAAGTTGTTGGGTCACATCATCTCAAAAGATGGGATCCAGATAGAACCTTCTAAAAAATTGATTTCCCTCGTAACAAGAAGGAATTCCAAGAATTCAACGATAGGATGAATTTCCTATGTAGGTTTATTCCCAACTTAGCAGAGCCTCTTAGAGAGTTATCTAACATGATAAAGAAGGAGAATGATGTTAAATGGTCTAGAAATTCTCATAAGTCATTCAACTTGGTGAAATTTTCTTTGACCACTGCTCCAGTTTTGATAAATCTCGATTATTCACTAGATTTCATTATATTTTATTTTTCTTCTGAGCATACTTTGGCAGTGGTACTTATGTAGAAAAAATATGGGAAAGAGATGCCAATAGAATTCTTTAGTCGCACAATAAGGGAATTGTCCCTCTGGTACAACATAATTTAGAAGCAGGCCTTGGATTTGGTTAAATCTCTCAAGGACTTTCGTGTCTATATTTTTCACTCACATATTTTGGCATATGTTGCAAACGCAACAGTTTAAGAAGTACTCATGCAAACATATATAGAAGGAAGGAGAGGTATATGGATAGCAACACCCTTAGAGTATGAACTTGAGATCAAACTGACCAAGCTGATCAAAGGGAAAGGCATAGTCAAGCTCATGGCTAAGTCAAATCTACATGCACTTGACATCAATCTCATATCAAGACTATCCAATGAAGAAGAAAGTGTAAGTCTTATCTAGGTATAAGATCTCTTTCCATCGTCTCCATGGTATGCTGATATCATTTATGTTTTGAAACATTTGAACTCCCCTATGGGCATGTCAAATATTAAGATCAGATCCTTAAAACTTAAGGCTTCAAAATATTGCATACTAGATAGTGCACTCTTCTCCAAGGATCCTGGAGGTGTGTTACTCAATTACTTGGTTGAAGATGAGTCCAAAGAAGTAATTAAGTATTTCCACAAAGGATATTGTGGAGGTCGCTTATACTGGAAGACCACGACCAAAAAATTACTGAGAGCGGGTTACTATTGGCTGACATTGTTTGCAGATTTTTACAAGACTGTCATGAGCTGCCATGAATGCCAACTTTTCCAAGGTAAACATAAGCTTCTTCCTTTACCATTACAACCCATTTCAGTTGAAGCTCCTGCCCAACAGTGGGGATTAGATTTTATTTGTGAAATACATCCACCCTCATCCACTCAACATAGATGGATACTTACCACCACAGACTATTTCACAAATTGGATAGAAGCGATACCAACCAAGAAAGCTATAGACTCTGTTATAATTCAATTTTTAGAAGCTAACATCTTGTCTCGGTTTGGTTTTCCTAGAAACATCATCGTGGATAATGCCGCAACCTTCAAATCAATAAAGATGAAAAAATTCTGTGACATATATAAGATTAAGTTGTGTCATTATACAACATATTATCCACAGGGAAATGGATTGGCAGAGTCCTCGAATAAGTCTTTGATTAGCATAATAAAAAATATTTTGGAGGCGAATAAGAAAAAATGGCACAAGAATCTAATTAATGCACTGTGGGCAGATCGGGTGAGAAGTAAGAAATATATTGGTGTGTCTCCATTTCAGGTAGCTTATGGTGTGAACACAGTTTTCTCTTCTTCATTGGCTGTCCCAGTTATGAAACTTTTATAAAAGGCGAGAAGTGAATAAAATTACATACAACACAGAATAAACCAAATGATTCACTTATAACAAACAAGAGCAGAAGTGTTTCGAAATGATTCCAAGCTCCATGATAAGATCAACAAAATATATGACAAAAAAAGCAAGCAAGATGATTTCAAGATTGGTGATGTAGTACTCTGCTGGGATTTCAAGAATGAACACAAGGGTAAGCATGTGAAGTTTGAAAATTTATGGAAAGGGCATTTTAATATTGCAGATTCTCATAGAAAAATTGCATATCTCTTGGAAGACATGGATGGAAAAAATTTCTTAGTAGGGCCAGTTAATGGTAGGCTCCTAAAGAAATATCTTTTTTGATCTGAAATTGTGAAAAGTTTTTCGTCCTCATTGTATATATCAGTTTGATATTCCTGCAAGTGTGAAGTGGAAAAGCAGTGGAGTTTGGAGCCCGAAGTGGAGGCCATGGAGCTTCATTGAGTTTCTACCATTTTCAAGTTCATTTTTCAGAAAAGTAAGTTGAGTTTTGAGTCATTGTTCAAGTCAATTTCAGTCAGTTTCAAAGTCAGCTTGTGTCATTGAGTTGTCAGTATTTAGTCATGCATTTCAGTTTGAATTTTTTGACCGTATTGGCCCAATGGTTAGGTACTTGGTCTACTGTGTTCTTGACACCTCGAAGTAGCTTCCATCCCTAATATGGCCGATGTAGGTGCCAAAATTTGCATTCTGCCATCAATGATTGAAATTACTCTTTTCATATTCATTTTAGGGGTCCCACTCTGAAATTTTTTATCATTCCATTAGGTCATGCAAAAAATAGATTCACTAATGGTAGCCCTAGTCATAAAACCTCATTCTCCCTCAAAATTTCACATTTTCTGACCCACCTTCATGTCTTGCTGAGCATAAAACAATCTAAAATCTCATTTCACTATGTCATTATGTCATTCAAAGTCAACGATGGAGGCAAGTCATCCAAGGTCCCGTTAGGTCAATTAAGTTTTATTCTTCAAGGTTCATGAACACATCATTTCATCGTAATAAGGTCAGCAAAGGTGTGAGAGTGACTCAAATTTAACTTTCTCAATCATCTGCAAAGGATTTATCATCATGCAAATATCATTTTTAAAGTTGTAATTTTGGTTTTAGAGTATGATTTTCATACTAAGAAGTAATTTTATTCAAAACAGAGATGTAACTTATTTTTAATTTTTAATGTAATTTTATGCTCATAATATGTAATAAGTTATGTCCCAAGATGCCAATTGAAAACTTCACATGCCAAACTGAAGAGAAGAAAAAACAAATGAAAAGTGTCAAACTCGAGCAACGTCATCCCACAAAGAATAAAAAATCAAAGGAAAAGGGTAATTAGCAAATATTTTCAAAAAAGTGATATGAGACATTCGAAAAGTGGGGTTTTTAATTCAAATTCAAATTCATTTTAGTATTTATGACTCCTTGACATCATTTCAAATTCCTATTTCTCCTCCAAACACCAAGCAAGTGCTCTAACAAAAGAAAATTTCGAGTTTCCAGGCGAAATTGCTAAAAGAAACTAAGCAAAGGTCGCAAATGCTGAAGGTAGGGTGAAAACGCTGAAGGCAGGGTGAAAATACTCTATCGGGGGAGAAAATCTTCAATCGAGGGTGCAAATATTCATTCGAGGGCACAATTGTTCAGTTTAGGGCACAAATGTTTTGTTGAAGGCATAAGCACTCTAGTGAGGGCACAAATGCTTGAAAGATGGCACAAATGACCAGAAAGCCCTAGAAATGTGGTTAAGTGACAAAAAAATCCTCTTTAAAGCTCCCTAAGTCTACGCATCGACCTCCAAACAAACTAGTAAGAGCTGATGCCATTTAAAACCATTTTAACAAATTTTATTTGTTAAAGTGTTGTCAAAATTGAGGTTGTAATTTGGTGTTTGAATTGGTAAAAAACACTAGTATCCCATTACACTTGTGAAAACTTGAAAATTTCACTCCCTTACCCTTTACATCCTTCCCACATTTACAAAAACCCATTCCCAAACCTCTGATTTGAAAAATCCCCTTTTACTAAAACTTTATCCCAAAACCCCAAGCCCTAGGTGTTACATCTACCTAGGCTCCCAATCCGCAAACCTCCATCCTAAATCTCATTACTTTACGAATCCCTATCCCCTCCCCTATTTCATAAATTCTAATAAAACATCTCCCTCATTTTCCCTTTCCCATTCACCTTTCCTAAAAACACATTTCACACCATCTACTTCCCTAGTGTTTTGTGAAAAACACCATGGTAGCAGAGGAAGAAAACACATCATTCAGTGAAAGAGAGGAAACAGAGGAGAGGAGGCTACATAAAGGTTGAGGAATACTCAGACTTGAACCTTCCAACACTAGGAAACTCTTGGCTTCTCCATTGAAAGTGACATACTAGAAACATGTTAGTTGTTATGATTTATGTGAGAAAATTCAAAGGGTTAAACACCACCCCATGCTAACCAGACATTTCATATCAAGACTCCATGACAACCAAGTTACTTTAGCTAGGGTCACTTTTACTATATCAAGTACTATTATTTCAGTTGCTACAGGGATCCCAAATGTTGGGGAGAAGTGGTTCAAGAAAGGTAATCTGAAGAAACATGAATTTGACTTCTTAAAACCAAGACACCAAAATCAAACAAAGAGATTCTTTCCTTTTTCTCGCCTCTTGGACATATATGCACCAATGATGAAGGTAATCATGAAATAATTTTCATGTGAAGGTAGATTTTCAAGGCTTTATCCCTATCACATTTGACTCTTAATGAATTTCACTAGGGTAAGGATGATTAACATACCATACTATATTTTCCGGAGTATAGATAAGATGGCATACATTGCCCAAAAAAGGAGTATGAATAGAAAATGAAAATCCTATTCCATCATTCCCTCATAAAAATCATAGTCCTTCACCATCTCAATCAACTAAACATTGCATGGAGCACCTTCATAGCTAATGATATTTTCAATGAGCTATCCACTCAACATGCACAAAATGTGCCTTCATCATGCCAACCATCCACCTCCATCCCTCCATCTTAGCCCATATCACAATCATCATCATTAGAGCAATGTCGTTCACCTCCTTCATCTCCATCTCATAATGACATTGGCTCACCTAGCAGGATTGAGGACATTTTAGTATGGCTGAGGTTGAGCCATTGCCAAAAACCTACCAAAGAGGCCATAAGAATTATGGAATTTTTGAGGTCTAAAATGGGCCTCCTAAGGAAATTATAAAATAATAGTGGAAGTAATAAAATAAGATTTGATTACGTCATCAAATTTTAGAGGGAAAAAAGAAAAAACTACTTTTTCAACTCTATTTTCAACTTATCTCCCAACTTTTTTACTCAAATTTCGAGCAGGAGTAGTTTTTCAATGCAAAATTTTTTTCCTCATCAAAGGAGTACCCATCTACACAAAAAATGAGAAATACATGAAAAACATGATTACAATCATGCTTTTTCATGTATTTATCATTTTTCACATAGCGAGGTCTGTCGAAAGTATGCAACATCGGTACTCCTTAGATGAGGATTTAAATTGTGTACCCAACAAGTGCTCCCACTCGAAATTTGATTAAAAACATTGGGAGATAAGTTGAAAATACAATTTGAAAACTTTAGTTTTATTATTTTATTATTTTTTAATATTTTTACCTATTTACTTAAAAAATTGTGAATCATCCCCCATGGTTGACATCATCATCTTGAATCTCATTGGTTCTTATAAAGTTTATTTTGGTTGTTCATTTTTCTTAGGAGGCCCATTTTAGACCTCAAAATTCCCCTAATGCATGTGTTTTCTCCACATAGAGTGGAAGGGGCCATGCCTTTAACAACAACACAACAGGTGGAAAAAGGTAAATAAAAGGTGATTGAGGCAATCAACCATGATGGGGAGGATCTTCATGAAACAGAACAAGAATTTCAACTTGTTGACCTATATGAGGATGAAAATGACAAAATCACTAATTCAGCCATCAAAGATAAGGATTTCAAGATTAAGGAGCTCCAAACTAATCTAGATAGGGCCATATATGTCATAAAATTCCCTTAGCAGGAAAATGAGAAATTGAATACTAAGTAGGTAATTGATTAGGTTAAGTATATCACTACTCAAAGGGAGGCAAAAAAAGCCAAAGTCATGCTAGTTGAAACACTTGAAAAGTATGGCTTACTTGATGAACATGAGGAACAAGTACCAAGAAAAAGACTTAGAACTAGAGGGTTGAAAAGAGCTCTATCTCTAGAGAGACATAAGGGAGGCTGAGATTATTGATCATCTAAACCTAAATGAGCGACTTACTATAGTGATCAGTGAAAACAAGGAATCATGGCTTGATAGAGTCAATCAACACTTGGAGCAGCTTCTAGCAAAGGCTAATAAGGACAATAACCTATTGAGGAGGAAATTCAAACATCATGCCCTAAAGGAAAAAAAAAACAATGGCCAAGCTCAAAAGAGCCAATGCAAAAATTGATGATTTGACCATGGAAGAGAAGAAGAAATTGGACATTCTTGCTAAGGTTTACCCCCAAGCTGAGACACATAATCATCATCTATTTTACAAATTTGGAGGCATTGTGGAACATATTTTCAATATCTGGGATTTTCTGAGTTTTTTGTAACAGGAATTTAGCATAAATTTGGTAATTTACATAGCGCCCTAGGCTCTACGCAAATGATTGGGGAAATTTTTGAGGGAAAGAAAGCTACCATTGGATTCCTAAAGAGACAAGAATTACAAAAAACCATGTTTCTAGTTGTGTTTTGCAGTTTTGATGGGTCAAAAGGTCAAAAAACCACCTAAAAATGACCTTTCTGCCCCTTTTTTGACCTAGGTGCTGCACAAATACCAGTCTCGGGAGAATGACTTTTTGAGGGGGGAAATTACCTTCATTTTCAAAAATGGAGGCACAGTCAGAAATAGGACTGGAAGGGCTTTCCAACAAGCCATCTTAGGCATGATATGGACACATTTAGGCCAGCCAAAAGTGGCCCTAAATATGGCGGGAGAAAATGACACTGCCAGGGTGCAAATGCATAGTTGAGGGTGCACATGTCCATTTTGCTAATATTTTTGGAATTTCTCTCAAATTTTGACTTTTCTTCAGAAAATCATGTTTCTACCTATGTAATTAATGATGGTAAATGTAATTATTCTTGGGAATAGTTACCTAGAGGTAGATTCATTGGGTTAAAGTTATCATTGAGTCAAAATGAATCAGTATGAATGTAATTAGTAATGAGTCACTTGGACTATCCTACACTTCAACAGTTAGTTCAGTGCTTTGTGGATCTCTTCCTCACCTCATGGATTTGACCCTTGAGGAAGAGTGAATGTTGTTGTGATGTCTATTTAGTCCCTTTCTTCACTTTTAGCAAGGGTTGGAATCAATTTTGATGTTAGCTTGTTGATCAAGGAACTATTGTACTCAGTTTGGCCAATTAATAAAGAAGAGTTGCAGGTATTTTTTATGATACTTGTGGTATGATGTTTATCATTATTTTTCCTTTAGTTTCATATGTTATAATGTGTTGTATTAATGTTCATTACATCTCTATGGTATGATATCTTTCAAGTTAGATAGGCTAAACACATGCTTGCTCATGCTCTGTTTTGGGAAAGTGATCATAATTTGTCCATTTTCCTCTGTTTAGGAAGAATACATCTCCCATGCTCTTCCTAGCTTCTCATCTGTCTGAAAACCATATCATCACAATAATATTTAAGTGATAAGCCTTATGATTATCTTTCTCCATTGACCCTTGCAACCCTATCTCATTTTCCATGACCTAGCTCCCTTGACGTAATTTATTAATCTAGTGAAACCCAACCAAATCAAATCAAAACAACCCCTGCATTCAATATCTAGCCTAAAAACCCTAATTTCTCCATCTCTCCTAGCTGTGAAATTTTGGAGAGAGCCCGCTCTAACTTAGTAGGGCTAGCTACCAAGTCAAAAGCTTGGTCTGTGGTTACCTCTGTTGGGATTCTTTCTTCAACTCTGGGAATCTGGCGGAGTGATAAAAGTCGTACCAAATGTCTATATGATTGGACCTATCATGGAATAATATATTAAATGAGAGTTTAATGAACCTCTAGTTATCACAATGTATCACCATCAGATCCATCTGATGACTAAACAAAAAAACTAGAATCTTCCTCATAAATATGGCCTCGCATGCAGCCTGACTTGTGACCATGTACTCTGCCTCGATTGAACTGAGCGCCACATATATCTGCTCCCTACTATACCAAGAAACTGTTTTCGATCCTATGCTGAAGATCCCTCCTCCTAATGTGCTCTTCCTATCTAATGGAATTCCTACCCAATCTGCATCAGTGAAGCCTTGAAGCTTCACTCCCTCTATCCTTCTGTACCATAATCCATCCTCTGTAGTGCCCCTGAGATATCTCAAGACATGCTTCCCCTCCTTCCAAAGAGCTTGGTCGACTTAACCATAACTTGACTCAGCTGGTTAATTTCATATAAAATGTCTGGTCTGGCGTTCACCAAGTACATTAGTGAACCCACAAGCTGCCTGTAAATAGTAACGTCCACTACCTCACATGATGTAGCATCCTCCTTCCTCCATTTTCTTGCAAGAGGACTTTCCATGGGTTTATAGCTCTCCATGTGGAACTTTCTCAGAATCTCTTTGGCATACTTTCCTTGAGAAAAAAATAGCTCCCCATCCCGCTATCATATTTCCAAACCAAGGAAATAGTGGAGTCCCATGTCCTTCATCTCAAACTCTCTTGCAAGATCCTCTTTGCAAGATATTATGAGAAGAAATTATGAGTTGCTAATCACCTGTCAAAATTACATCATCAACATAAAGTAAGATAAGTAAGAGTTGACCATCAACCACAATCTAGTACAGGTTCCCATCAGCTTCACTCTTTGTGAAGCCCAACCCAATGAAATAACTATCAATCCTGGTGTACCAAGCACGGGGTGCTTGCTTCAGCCCATACAATGCTCTCTTGAGCTTGCACACATGTGAATCACTGTCAAAGGTCTAAAAACCTTCTTGTTGCTCTATGTACACTTCTTCCTCAATAAATCCATTGAGAAATGTAGTCTTCACATCCATTTGATGTATTTGCGACCCCATCTACATTGAGAGTGCAAGGATAGATCTAATCGATGAGTATCTCACAACTGGTGCTAAAGTCTCCTCATATTCAATCCCTTAAACTTGTGAGAATCCCCAGGCTAAAATATAGCCTTTTACTTCTACACACTCCCATCTGTTCCTTGCTTCACCTTATAGATCCATCTAGATCCAACCACTAATTTTCCGATTGGTCTTGGGACAAATTCCCATGCATCGTTCTTAATGATGAATTCATATTCCTCAACCATGGCATCATCCAAAATTTGGGTCTACATTGATTCCTCAAAAGAGGATGGTTCTATCACAATACACTTGCTCATAAGAGTCATGTATCCAGTAAACTTGTCTAGAGGATTTCTCTGTCTGTGCAGTGAAGTAGGTGCTCCTACATGTTTTGCCACATCAATTCTCAATCCATCATCTCTCCATGGTGCACCTTCTACCATGTCTAGTTGAAGACTCTCCATGAGTGTTTTCTTCCACTCCATGGTCCTACACATGTGGCTTCTCCACATCTTTAGGTTCATCCTTTGGAACCAAGAGTTCCTCATCTACATGCAAATCAAGCTCCCTCTCAAGGGACAATTGCATGGCTTTCTCCTCATCAAATTTTATATCGCCTCACAATATTCATCCTGCTGTTTGGAAAATACACCTGATAGTTGTGGGGAGTATCAGTATACCCCACAAATATTCCAATCTCAGATGTTGGTTCTATCTTCTTCCTAGAATCTTTGGTCACATGGAAATAGAAAAATGAGCCAAAATTTTTAAAATATGAAACGTCAGGTTTCTTACTAGAAAAAGCCTCCTCTGGTGTACTCATGCCAAGTATCTGATGAGGACTATGGTTCTACACAAATACTGTTGTGTTGCATTCCTCTGCCCACAGATGTAATGATAGGCCTTGATCATGCAACATCGCTCACTCTGCACCCACATTTGTTTTGTTCTTTCTTTCTACATCCCCATTCCATTGTGCATTATGCAGTGCACTCAACTCTCCCTGAATTCCTTCTTTGTTACATAAGTTCTTGAATTAATTGGATATGTACTCACTACCATTATCACTCCTCAGAGCCTTCACATGCTTCCCCGTGTCTTTCTCAACCAGTTCTTTGAACTTACAAAATTTTGAGAATGTCTGATATTTCTTCTATATGAAGTAGATCTAATGCCTCCTAGAAAAATCATCAAAAAATATCACATAATAACTGTGCTTTGCTATCGAAGATGTAGAGAATGGTACACACACGTTTGAGTGAACTCTTTTGAGGATTCCCGTTGCCTGGTTCTCCTTCTCATGAAAAGTGGCCTTTTCATACTTCCCCATGGTACATCCCTTGCATGTGTCTATCTATGCAAGAGTACCCTTTGGAATCCCCATAGAAATATGCTACATGACCTTCAAAGCTCTGTGGTGTAGATGGCCCAATATTCTATGCCATATCTCACCCTCATCTCAGCTCACCACTTTGTTTACTTTACCCATCGATGTTGCGCAACCACATACATCAAGTTTGTGGATATTATTCACATGAATCCCAATATTATTGGATTCTCCTATGGATTTGTGACGAAGTAATTATTTCCCTTCACTGAAAACTACATCATAACCTCTATCCTCCAATATAGCAACTGAAACTAAATTCTTTTTCAAGCTTGGTACATGCATGAAATCTTTTAATAAGAAGGGTTTACCTGACTGTCTCTAGAAATTAACTGTACCAATCCCGATAGTGTTATACCTTCCGTCATCACCCATTTTGATATGCATTTGAAGATCCTTCTCCTCCAAGCTACTAAAAAGTTCTTTGTTTCTCATCATGTGGAAAGATGTTCCACTATCTAAGTACCACACTGATCCCATCGCACTAGACACAATGCATGCAGTGAGCAAGAATTCCAACTCAAATTATGAGGCCAAAGCCTCACCATTTGCAGATCCTAAATCCTTATCATTCTTCTTCTTTTATGGAAAATTAGTGGAATAATGTCGATGCTCGTGACAGTGAAAACATTTCACTCTAGACATGTCACACTTCTTTCCTTCTTTTCTGGTCTTAGATTTGGAATAGGATTTATTTCCCTTCCCCTTCTCTGCCTTACCAGCCAAGGCACAATTTTCCTCATCATCTATCTTAGATGAGGATCCATCTGTGGTATTCCACCTGAATTCTTCTTGTACCAAATCTAACCAAAGTCGCTCCCAATCTGGCAGTTTCTCCCTCCCATTGAAAGATTCCTAATAACTATGCCAACTCTTAGAAGGAATAGAAGAGATAGGCTCACCAAGTCATCATCCGCTACAGTAATTACAACACTCCCAAGCTCATCTTGACATTGGACGAACTTGGATAAATATTTCGGAATAGTGTCGCCTTTCTCCATTTTGATTTTCCTAAGTTTGGCTTTCAGTGCCAATTTTATGTGGTCACTGATACTCTAAAACATATCAATAGAAGCCTTCCACATTGCATATGGAGTCACTTTTCCATGGAGACTTGAGACAATTTGTTCTCGTACTCCCTATATTAAGATCCTCCTCGCTTTTGCAACCTTCTTTTTCCAAGCATTGAGAAGAGTGGCATCTGCTGCTGCAGGTTTTGAAATTTCATTATCAATGAATTATTTCAAGCTGTTTTCCTCCAGAATTACCTCCATCCTATATTTCCACGCAATATAATTATAACTGCCCTTGAGTGCATATTCCAATCTCAAGCCATTGAAATCCATTGTGACCTTGATCTGCTTGTCACACTAAAGAATATTTTTGCAAATTTGAATGCTATTAAGCACAAACTCAATTTATTCTCCACTATAGTGATTTCCTGCACTCTGATACCATGTGAAAATTATACAAACAATATTTATACCAATGGATTCACTCCGATCATGCGATATGATAAATAAAGATACAAAATACTTCTACAAATTAATTGCGAAAAATAAACACGATCGCCAATCACAACAAGTAAAGAAAGAAGCAAATCAAACCACAACACAGATATTTTCCCGGGGAAAGCTTTCTATTCAAAACCCTTCTATCTTCTATTTTACATTCACCAAGGAATCATGAAACAATTACAATGCATTATTCTCACAAGAGTCTCTTGCACTCTCACAACTATCTCACATTGATCTGGAAAATATTGACCAACACTTAGCCAATTTTCAGCCTCTGCTTAGCCTGCCTTGCTTGAACAATTCATGTGGAAGGCAATCTCTATTCTTTAGGAAATTCAACCTTCCAAAACAGTGCAATTCTCATGGGAAATCCTATGGGTGTTTTACTGCATGCGATCAACCTACTAATAATGCAACTCATAGTTAACATCCCTTTAGCCTTTGTCTCAAATGGGTCTCCACTGGAATTGACATGCATGCAACTATTAATAGTAAATCATCAGTTACATGATATATCACTGCATGTGAATTAAATCTGATTTAATTCACTTGACCTCTCACTAGTGCAACAAATAGTTACAACTAGTTAAACTAATTTTAACTCAATTGATTGAGTTAACTGATTTCTCATGCATTAAACTAATGCACTAACTGCAACTTGCACTTAATAACTAATATAATCACTCTGCATGCCTCACCAACCACCCTCAACTATAAATTCATGAGATAACTGAGTTTATCACACTCGATAACTATTACAAGTGATTATGAGATACGATTACATTTTATTGTCCAATTTAAATTAAGGGAAAATTAAATTAGACACACATTTCTTGTTGACTTTTCAATAGGATTTCATTGAGCTTGGGCCACACCAACCCTAAGCTAAATAGATTTTTTTATGGTGGACAATAGACACAAAAATAAGAGACAAAAAAATTAGCCACTCTATGGAGTGGTGATAATCCAAATTGTTATGTCGATGTGACTGTGATAAAATATAATTTTCCATACAATAATTTATTAAATGTTATAATTAAAAATATTTTACTAAATATAATAATTCAGATTATATTTTAGTAATTTTTACTAAACATTTTATGTACATTTATATTAGAAATTAGAATGAATATATTTTATCTTTAATTCATGAGATTATGTATGTAGTATGTGTTCGATAAAAATGATTATATATATTTTTATGCTCAATTTTTTTTAATGATTTTCTTTTTAAATTTAGTTTCATAGACCTCTAGTGTAAAATATATAAATTTTAATTATTATTATTACTACATGCCACTTATTTCCCTCTTTGGTATATGTTAGCAAGAAAGGATGTTTTTCTCTCCACCTTAGGATAATGCATTTGCTCCTATTAAATTTTCCACCTAGAATGCACATTGGCCCTTATGACACAATGTTCACATGTCTTCGTTTTAGAGTAGGCAATGTTTTCCTATGTTTTGGATAAGATGTCATCCATAAGAGGAAGTTCTACTTTGCATGGTCTTTAAATACACTTCCTCCTCCTCCTTCCATTAAATATTTTCCACGTTCAAGTTGCATTGGTAGAGGTTAGGGCATAATTCTAGCTCCATTGACAAACTTCCATTTATTTTATAATTCATTTTTTTTTGGTTTACCTACACACATAACTAGAATTTAGTGTAATTACATGATATCTAGTGTTGGTCTTCACTTAGAGGTTTCTAAAGGATGTGGAAAGGTTGGTCCTAGTGTTAATTTCCTTGCCTTATTCTTTATTCTCTAGGCCTCATATCCATGAATGTTATTCTACTCCTCCAACATGGAACATAGATTATAACTCTATTGCAGCCATTTAAATTCAAGAAAAATTCATAAATTACGGACATATGTGTATACCACTTTGTGTAAATTATAAGCGGTCTAGGAAAAGAAATAAGAATCAAGAAATCCCTCGATCGGGGTGTACAAGTGTCAGAGAGGATAGACCATGGCAACGTGGCATCAGTTCGTCCTCCGGGAAATTAAGAGCCTTGATGAAGCACCGCCAGAAAAGATCAATGAAGTGTGTGATCACGTTGATCCTCATGATTTTTTCGCATTACGACCAGACTGGTTTGTTAGAGCATCGAAGGAAGGTTTCCATTAAGGTAAGTGGCCTCCCTCCCGCACTCCATTTGTTCCTGCATTTCTCTATGCATGCAAGCGCTTAGAGGCAGCAGAGGAGGAAGCCCAGCACCACTCAGTCCGTCGACTTTACCACTCTATCAGGGTATGTTTCTGTCTCCCCTTTCGCATTCATGTTGCTTCTTACCTCGGTGTGGTTCAGGTTATTGAAATTCATGGCTGTCTCGGTCTTGCTATTGATTCCCTGGGTTTTTATACCACTGTTAAAGCCAATCCAACCCTGTTTCCGTGACCCCTGTATTAAGCTCGCATGCCCTTCTCCTCTTGCTTTTATCCCGGGAAGGTCATGGCCCTATACACTACTCGTTGCTTCTGGAAATTACTTGTATAATTTGCGAAGGTTTATAATTTGTCCAATTAAGGTTTTGTTCCGTCGGGATGGTGATTGGGTTGGGCTTTATGTTCTAGAGGCATCCCAAGGCCTTTTTGACTTTACTCTGGTCCATCCATGCTGGATTGAAATCTTCCGCATGTGGTCACCCCTGTTACCTGCTTGTAGACCCAGTGGTAACCGAGATTATATTTGGAATTGGGTTCTAGAATCTATTCGTAGTCTCTTGCAATGGTCTCCAAGGCTCCATAAATTCCATGCTCTGTCTACATTCTATCTCCAGTAGCTGCAGCAGGTGGATATGCCTAGGTCTACAGTGAAGGACCTTGCTCTAGTCTCTTCATATGATGGCTAGTTGGTTTTAGCACTGACTTTTTTATGCACTTTTTAAATGTAAATGAGTTCTCTTTATGTCGTAAGTATGTAGATACAACAGAAGTAGGGCAGATAGCTCATGTGACCTATAGAAGGATGAAACAATTTCAGTTTTGGTATGCTTTTCACGCTTTCAGGTGGCCAATAGACTTGTTTTCCTACGGGCAGGTTGAGGCCACACATTGAATTTTATATTTTGTAGCCCGCCTTATAATTATAAATAGAAAATAGTGAGGCCCCACCAAATTTACAAAAAAAAAAAAAAAAAAGAATCAAGAATTTAAAATATTTAACTAAAATTTTATATAATTTCTCATCAAATAAATAGGTCTTATTCCTGAACTTGAAGGAAATTATAGATTTCATGTGCATATTTACTATAGTATGCAAACCCTCAACTGACCTGTCATATCCAATACATGACTCTAATATCGCCTTGCTAAGTTTTTTGAAGCATCATTTCGATGTTTCACACAAATTTCGAATGGAGAACCTCTTACCATTATTAGCTAAATGGTAACCCAACATGAAATTTTTCATCCTATTTTGAAACAAAAACATAATTACAATAAAAAAAACCTGTGAAAGCGGTTGCATATCTCCAAATTCATTGATTAAATTATTAATAGCTTGTGAAAGCGCTTGTATATCTCCAGATTCATTGATTAAATAAGTAAATACTTGATAAATAGATAATTAGTAAGTAAACTAAGTACACATGTATTAACAACCAAATTTATGTAATCTAGGAGCATATAAAATAAACAAAATAGAACAAACATTTCTTGGTATAGATGGATATTGCCCAATTTTGACTTAAATTCGAAAGATTTTTACCATACCAAAAACAAGTTTTATTTAAAGTATGACTAAAAAATAGAGTGGCTCAGTAAAGAAAGATAATATATGGTATACATGAAGCCCCTTGATTAGTCTCAATAATTGTTTCTACTACTTGGTAATTGAGAAGCCCATAGTATTTTAATTCTAACATGGTCCTTAGCTAGGAAAACAATGCTTATAATTTCAATATTTTGAAGAGAAAAAAACATAAGAGTCTAGATAAAGATTTAAAATAAAAAAGACATATAATAAAAGTTGAACTTATTAGGAAATTTGAAGAATGAGAAGTAAAAAGCTAAAATAAAATAAGACAAGAAAAAGAGCGCAACCAAATAGAGTCAATGCTCTTTGGAGAGTTTAGAGCACAAAAAAATTGTAGTGAGCACTTTCAACTACAAGAACATAGACTATCAAAACTATGCACGAATTTGAAGAATTGTAAGCTAGAAGTAGAGTGTCAAATCCCATTCACACTTTTTGGTTAATTGACACATGATACAATAGGAAATAAAATGTTCAATTTTTCAAAATTTGAACTATTTTAGCTGAGATGATTAGTTTTTACAGTTCTAATTATAATATTACTTTTTGTAATTGATATTCAAAAGTATTTAGATAGGTGAATCCTTCAGATACTTAAATTGTTGTTTTTCTTGATCGTTTAATTAAGTCATGCCTCATATGCAACATTGAGTGGAATATATTAAAAATCTATGTTATGCAACTATGAATAATTTGGAATGATGGATTGTGCTATTGTGCAACCCTCAAAGTCACTACAACAACCCATGGAAGAAGAAGAGGCTGATAATAACGACCTAGATTGTGGAGATAACTAATAGGAGAAAATAAGTGGTGAATACTTTAAATGTAGACCTCGTAGCAAGTGGATTAGATGCAGCTTAAATTGGTGCAAATGTTGGTTTTGTTATGTACAATATTTTTGTTGATATGAAAATAACATTGAATGAATGTCAAAGGTCAGCATGGAACACATTTATTTTTGTGGTTTAAATGGTAAATTTGTCTTACCATGAAAGCTGATGTAAGGGACAAATTTTACTAAGTATAAAGCTAAAACCCGCAGATATTAGATTGACCTGAAGACACCATAAAAAATTATCATCTCATTGATGATAATAAAATTTTAGGCTTATAGAAGTTGCTAAACTTAATGCTTTTGGGATATATGCTTTGTTACACCAAATTTTACCCTTGCATAAGGGGTGAATGCTTTGTTATAGTAAGGTTGACCCTCATGTTATTGGTGAATACTTCATTCCATGAGTGGATTAAATCCATCACTATATTGCACATGAAAATATGGAGATTTTTCCTTATAAAGAACGAACCAATTGTCCTTTTTTGACTAAGGGTTTCTGAGCATATGAAATATTGATTTTGATAGTAAACATTTCTAAGGAGATGGGAAAGAAGTTAAATTTCCATATCACTAATAATGCTTAGGTAAGAAAGTGAATAATTATCTATTGTATTTCATTCTATTTATAATAATATATGTTCAATTAATTAAGACTTGTTGTTTCCATTACTCTTGACAGGGTGACGATTTTTCTTCTTAACATGCCAATTTTCCTTCCATAACAAACTTGGGAAATAATTGTTCTTGGTTATAGGCATACATGTGGGGTGTTTATGTGCACATGTGAAGGATGTCAAGGTGTGCTACATAATGCTAAAAGCTTGGTGCACATAAGTTCTAGTGTTAAGCGTGCATAATACACTTAGCATAAAATGTTGTAAAATTTTATACAACTTCTTGATCTCAATATAGACAAATATTTGCATGCATACCATCTCAACAATCCCCCACAATATTCATTAACCCTTGCAACCCAAGATAGTAGTGCACAATGCACATCGTGTTCCAAGGGAAATAGCTTTGGTGACATCCCAATGTTTACATTACATGCTCTTTTTTTCTTGTATTTTTTATATGGATTTGTCCAACAATCACCTCCCATATTTACCATGCTCAAATACTTCTTTACTAACAATAATGACATTTTTTAAAAATTTACGTCATTCATAGATAATAACTTAAAACTTTCTTTTCATTCTATAATATGTAACTGTAATATCACTATATATTTTTCAATCACAAATGATAACTATTCATTACTATAATAATACACAAAACCTGAGCCTACACTATCCTAGATTAAACGTTTCTCTATAATATTCCACCATACATGTAAAATCAAACAAATCTATAAAATTATAAAAACTTATTGCATACTAAATTGAACTTTTAAATTATTTATACAATTATAATATTCCACCACACACATATATATATATATATATATATATATATATATATATATATATATATATATATATATAACAAAACCAATCTATACAATTATGAAAACTTATTATCTACTCCCATTAATCATTGTACATCAATTACCTTTTACTTTACATTTATTCAAGATATTATTCCTAAATCAATACTTTTTATGTGAAGCATGTTGTTACTTCATCAATGTTATTATGCTATTCACATCATCACATTCACCTATTCACTTATATGAGGCTTATCCATGCATTAACGAGATTCTTTAGTCACTTTCATGTGGAATATTCCATATTTTCATTGAAACATGTGCCACACAGTATTGCATGTATAAAATTCAATATATCAATTTTTCCGTCACATCATGTTTCTATTTCTGCAAAACAAAACCTCTACATTTACCTTTATTGTGCTAAGTATTTTTCTATTGCTAGTGTGAATTTTTCCTCGGTTGATTCAATATGTTTGACTTTAGTGTCACAGCTTTCAATCGAGACAAATTCCATATTCCACTAAGTTTGATTGACTAAATTATTTAGATGTATATTGATATTTAGGATTGGAAATAATAAATTATGGTGACTTATATGTCTATTATTTATATTAGACAAAATATAAAATATTGATGTGTGTATTGTCTCAATAATGTACATGTCATCATTGATATGTGAATCTACATACACGTTTGAGGGCTCCTATTCTTGGGTATTTATAATTTCATTGCTAATAAGTTAAGTTAAATTAATTACAAGTGTGTCGTTTAGAAGTAATGTGATAAATTTTATTATATGGTAAATTGTGGAGGAGAAATTTACACAAAGGAATTTTAAGATTATATATGTAGCAATAATAGTACGTATTTTATGCCAAAAATTAATATGTATTATGTTTTACTAATCAAAACATATATAATGATTTTTTAATGCTTCATATTGTATAGAAATGTCAATTATTTTTAGCTAGTACATATCTTCTATGTGAAGTTCATATCTTCACAAATAATGATAAATGCCACATGTTCTTTTTTTGTAGTCATACTTTTAAAATACAAAGAAGTGCGAAATAGTAGCTAGTCAATTGCAAATTTGGGTCCCTTTTTTACCGTTCCAAATCACATAGACAATAAAAAACTGCAATTAGTCTTCCATGCTAGTAAAAACTATGAAATTAATATCTTTGATAAACAAAAAAATAGTTCAAAACTCTATTATATTTGAGAAAAAAGAATCTAACGTCACACATAGCACTTAGTGAAGAAATCATAATACGAATCTCAAGAATAATTACATACAAAAATTATAGAAATCTTGGACATTGAAAAGTACCATTCGACAAAAAATGTCATATAGATGCTAACATTGATGACATCTTAACCAAGTATACTCTCTTGAGACTACAAAAAATTTCATATACTCTTATAGATTGTTTTTTCAATGCATTTGAAGTGCTATTGCACTTTTGTTACTCATCCATTGAATTGCGAAATGGAATAATAGACCATTTTCTTATCTGTCAACATCACAATGACATAGAGGCAAAATAATCATACCAATATGAACTAGATCCTTATATGTTATAACAACTTCATGGGATTCATGATGTTGACACACACCTTCATAAAATGTGATTCTCTACTTCAAATAGTAATTTTCAATATGAAAGAGGAGTATGGGGAGATACATTTTGTATTTGATGGATGTCAAAGTGGTTGAAAATACTAATTGGAGTTTGATAACTAACAATGAAACACAATATTTTTTCTTCAATCATGATCTAGATACGATTCCACTGAACATTTTGTTTCATGAAACAAATCATGTTAATGGAAATTTTGAGCCTCTATTGTAAAAAATATTTCCTAGATGCAACTTTGTCTCCAATTATTACTTGTCACCTCTTTGCAAATGTCTTGAAAATTATTATCAATCCATTGTTCATGAAATGTAAATACATGGATTGGATAAAGCAAGAAAAACTATGTCCAAATGTCCCAATAGCACGTTCATTGCAATTTCTCATTTAACAACACCCGAGTTTGATGAAAAATATTTGAGGCTTTGATATCACTTAGAGAAAACTTTGGCTACGAGAAAAACTCTAAGGTAACCTCTAAAATCTTTGAGATTGAAAGTTGTCTCTTCAACCTGGAGGGGGATCTCTCACTAAACTCAACAACTCAAGGTCACAATATTTGAAGGTTTACAATTAAGTCCTATGGCCATATTTATTCAGGAATGAGTAAGCTTGGTTGGACTATGAGAAAATCCACCATTGAGCATGGAGTACGACCCAATAAATCTTATATAATAATAAATTTCAGTGAGAAAAACACAAAATCAAGGTAGTGATAATTCCTTTGACACTTGAAGAAGTTTGGAAGAAAAATTAAGGAAATTAGTCCAATGATTAATTGAAAAAAAATTGTTAAATATATGAAAATAAAGAAGACAGAAAGTAAAATATTAAATCAAGAAGACAGAAATGGAATCATAACACAATAATTTTTGAAAATTTCTCATGAAGGTCACTTTCATTAAAATCTGATCAATAATTCAAAAAATATGGTAACTTTTCCAAAAGGTTCGAATCCATTCTTCTTCTACAATCCTTGCTTTTATAGACAATACAATAGATAAACATGTTTTTAGCTAAAATTAATGGTTGTAATCCAAAAATAACAGTATATATCTCTTAGATACACGCATGTGAAAATATATTTAAAACATATATGATTTCAATCAAAACAATTTACTGAAAGTTAAAAACGGGGCTAACAAAATGTATCATTGTTATGCCTCCTTCATTGAAAAATATACCTTGTCATCCCTCCAAAATCAATCTTCTTGTTATGTAGCTCCTGCCTTATCGAGTATCCATCTTGTAATTCATTGATAATTTTTCTATCAATACTTTAGCTTTCAGAACTGATGATTTCGCTGAAAAGATGACTGTCAATGCTTTCATTCATATTTTTCTCCAAAATGCACTGACAATGAAACTAGCAATGCGCCTTTGCTATGTGTTAAAAACATGACAAGTTCTTTATCAATGACAAACCAAAATTTCACTTTGATAGTAAAATATCAAAAACTCAAAAATATGGAAAAAAAATCATAGTATGGTACTAGCTACTTCCAACAGAATTTCCATGGGGATTTTCTTCTTGGTTGCCTTCGTTTTCTTGGACCCTTTTAAACTTATAGCTTCATCCTTGTTTATGATTAGGTATTTTAGTGGAACATTATCCACGTTTATAACTTCGTTAGCAAGCTCAGGGTTTTGCTTTAACTTTATATTTAGTCTCAATTTGTTTAAGGGCTTGGTGTGAGGGTTTTTACCTCCTTTGAACATCTCAAACATGGTGGGATATTTTTCAGTTGGCACTCCTTCAACATGGGGTCCAGCCCTATATTTTTCAGTTGGCACTCCTTCAACATGGGGTCCAGCCCTCTTTCTTTTTATTTTTTTCTGGTAGCTATATTTCTGCAGGCGAACCTTCAATAGGTGGTTCTTCAACATGATGGTTTTTGGAAGGAGGATTTACATTAGAAGAAAACATAGTAGGAGGAGGGTTCCTAGTAGGAGGAATATTGTTTGGCTATGATTTTCTAAGCCTAACACTCCTTCTATAATACACTTTGGGAATTTTAGGAACATAAGGTAAGGGTTTGTCTTTCTTCTTTAGAATTTTTATTTGCACATTGGAAGTTCCTTGAGAGAAGGTTCCTACCTGAGTGTTCTTGTTTTTTTTTACCCTTCTTCCTTCCTTGTTTAGCCTTAAGAGGTTGGGGTTCAAGCCATCCCCAGAGCAGAAAAATGACCCCATGTTCTTCCATACTTTTCCAATTGATTTTCAATTAATAATTTAATTAAATTCTTATGATAAATGAAGTGTGGAGATGGGTTAGTCATAGCTTGAACTCGAGCAGCCATGTGTTTCATACTTTCTAATAAAGAATAACATGCATTCGTTCTCAATTGTCCTTCCAGATGAGCCAAGAAATGAAAGTGATATAGGTTTACCTGGTTATAGTGCCCTTCACATGTGAAATACGACTCAGTAATTCATAGAAACCACTTCCATTTGTCTTCCAACCAAGACCTATATACCCTTTCCTTCCAATTCCTTTCTTTCAATTCGTCTTTTAGGAATAAAGGCACATCAGTCCCAGCTAAGACGTGGCTCCTAAAGGATTTTTATCCATTTGTAAGCAAAGATGTGACCTCTGAAATTAACTCCTTTTTCACCTAGAATGAAATCCCTCCAAAATCCACTTCGTGATCGTCGAAAACCTCGAAAAATGCTCATGGGACTTCATCGTGGAATTCAGTGAATCATTTGAAAAATTCCTCCTATCCAGCCTATTGAAACAATTGTTGAATGTCTGCGTAAATCTCAAGAAGATCAAGATAATTTGGTTTAGTTTTGTTTAACCTCCTACTTTCCCCCATTTTCTTTACAATCTAACAATCACACAGAAGAGAGGATCGAGATTTGATCCTGTATCTTCGTCGAGTAGATTGAGAAGAATGGTTTTCAAAAGATAAAATATAACAAAAATTAAAATGGAAATGAAAAATTACTATACGGGGAAAATAATGATGTTCAGGTATGTGTGTTAGATAACTGATCGATGGGTAAAACAATGAATTAACCCTTCGATGATTACAAAATAATCACATACCTCTTTGACAATGGAAAACACTCTTTCAAGATGTACCTTTCACCTTTATAATTTAACATAACATTTTAAGATAATAATCACCTTTTTGTTGACATGGAACATGTCAACATATTTTAAAATTAAAATTTAAAATTTCAACATTTCGTGCTGATAATCTAGTTAACAACAAATACACGATAATGCTGACACTCCTGTTGTTAGATTATTTCTCTAAAAACAATTATGAAATCACAATAGTGCTGATAGTACCATTATCAATATTGTTTCCTACTTATTAAAAATTGTCACTGACACTGTAATTTTCAGCATTGAAAATTTTGAAACTTAAATAAATGTGACAACAGGCTCTATATTTCAGATTTTAGACTTCTGCGACCAATATCTTTTTATAGTATGGTTTCCGGATCCATCACATTGATATAATTTTATATTCAATTTTTCAAACCATCTACTCATGTTCTTCATCAGGATGCAAATAGATGCGAACGACTGATATCATGGGAATATCAATTAAATAGGTAAGGGATGGAGTAGAAAAGGAAGAGCCGACGAGGAAACCTTAAATTAATGAAAGGTGAGGTTAAATTGAATTGAATTGAATTGAATTAAAATTCATGATTAATATAATATTTAATGTAAAATATTAATGTAGATATAATTAGAATATATTAATATTAATATTTTGATTATATTTTGACAAAGAGCACTTGGAAGGAGATAAGGCACATCTAATAAATGTGTTTTTAAAAAAATGTGTACAAGAAATATCAAGCAATAAAGGCTTTCCGAAATGCCAATGAACCTAAAAAGAAAAATAAAAATATGGATAACATTTTTGGTAAGGTCAACTTACCATACATTCTCAGAATGAATGATAAGATTGTCTATATCGTTCCAAGTGCTCTTTGTCAAAATCTAATCAAAATATTTATATTAATATATTCTAGTAATGTATACATTAATATATTACAAATCACCTCTTATATTAATCATCAATTTTAATTCAATTCAATTGAATTTAATTTAGCCTCACTTTTAATTAATTTAGGGTTTCGCCGCCGTCTCTTACTTTTATAATCCTTCCCTTACCTATTTATTTGATATTCCCAAGAGATGAGCATTTCAAATCTTTTGGCATCATTATGATGAACCTTAGTATAGGGTTTGAAACATCGATTATAAAATTTTATGAATGTGATGGATCTCGAAAATATACTACAACGATCTCTATATTTTCCAATCTTTCTGCAATGCTCTGATGGGTAGGAACCAAGATTCATTACCTTTTCCCATGAGATGAGTATTTCAAATCTTTTGGCATCATTATGATGAACCTTAGTAGAGGGTTTGAAACATCGATTATAAAATTTTATGAATGTGATGGATCCAGAAACTATACTACAACGATCTTTATATTTTCCAATCTTTCTGCAATGCTTTGATGGGTAGGAACCAATATTCATTACCTTTTCTTGAAAAAAAATTAACAAATGAAACTATACAAAGTCAAAAAATGTTTGTAGGATGGAAAAAAATCTTATTAATATGGAAGTGCCATATGAAAAAGGAAGAGTTGAAGGAACATCATTTTTCTTCCAATGGAAATCAATCATATTCAATGTAAACATACAAATATGGTCATCTATTGCTAAAATAATTTCCAATTACTACTCTTCAAATAAAAATTTCAACCAAATAGATAGCATATGATCATTCCAAACAAGTACATCACATATTCATTATGAACCATTATTATCAAATCAAAATAGGAATCCAAGCAATCTACACCATAGTAGAAATGCATCAAAACACCAAAAATTAGGATAAAATTCCACAAATTAAAATAAATGATACGTACACATAGCACAAAGAGTAACAAAGACAATAGAAATAAAATAAATAATAGAAATTGTTGCTCATGAAAGAGTACTCCTATAGATATTTACAAAAGAAAAATTGAAGACACACCTAGAACCAAATGTCCAATATTTAAGAAGTTGAAATTTGGAAAGAACATGCTATGCATTGGAATTGACTTAGAAAAAATGTAAATAAACATATCTAGAAAAGGAAACACATTTCCTCTCAAGTTCATTTCGATATTTTGAAAAATATCCCTTGACAAGGTGAAGTTACCTCGCTTTGCAACTCCTGGACAAATAAGACGTAATAATCCATTGTGAACTATATAAACACTTTCAAAACATGAAGAGAGGCTTGTAGAATTAAGAATTTATTTTTCACAAATAAGGAAATGGGGTTGCAAGTGATCCCAAATGGGCTTAAGCGATTCAATAATCAATGTACATGTAAATGTGGACATTATCCAAAAAGCATTTCCACAATTCATGAACAATACAATGACAATTGCTATTGCAATAAAAAGATGATTAGAATACAAGAATGCATATCAGATAGGGAAAGTTCATGTGCATATTGTCATGAAAGGACTAAAAAAACTATGTTCTCGATATTTATATAAATATGAAAAAAAATCCATGAATAACAATTGGAATCATATGCTCGAATTGAGAAATAAATACAATACATCTGAGAATGAGGAAAGTGATAGTAAAAGTGAAACATACAATGATTCAAAAATCGAAATACCAATTGAGACCTTGTTACATGGATTCATGGGCTCACAACATATTCATGATTTGCAAGATAAGAAAATTGAAATAGCACCAATTTAAGGGAAAATAAAATTGGAATATTCAAAGACAAATATGCCAAAGAGATGAGTTTCCCAACGCTATTCTTTGGATATCCACATGACAATGGCATAGTAAAAATATTTTGTTACCAAGAAATAGTGAAGTGGGAACTAATATATTATAGTGGTGAATTTTCCTATCACATCACAAAAATTTTCTTCAAAAAAAACGAATAATCATTGAAAAGGTCATGTCATGCATTTCAATCCGAATAAGGAAAGAAAAACTACAAGGAAGAAAGTCATAAGAAAAAGGTGATAAGTTCAAGCCCAGTTTAGAAAAATCAGAAAAAAGTCACAATGGATACATAGATTTCAAGCACAAATAATTTCTCCTCACTACCTACAACAAATGAAAAAACATATATTTGCAATGATATGACAATTAGGTCCTTCAACTTTCTTTTTTACTTTTACAAGTGCAAAACACCGTTGCAATTTTCTAGTAGAAACTCTTACTAAATTACATAGAAATATAAGAAAAAGGTAGCACATTGAAAAAATTGAGGAATACAACATTGATTATATTGTAAGAAAGGACCTAGTAACTTGTACATGTTAATATAGACATAAGTTAGATGCCATGAAACAATTTATCTGTTAAGATAATACATTTTTTGGAAAAATACTACATAACTACTTTCTGATTGAGTTACAAAATAGAGTGAGTACATATGAACATGCTATTTTATGGATGGGAGATGCTCCAATATATGGAATAAATAGTAACTCAGAAATTGGAAACTTCGTGGAGAAATATATAACTTGTAACGCAAATTACCTTCATCTACATATTGCAAAGATACATGAACACCATCATACCAGAAGTTGTAAAAAAATAAAAGCATCACATTGTAGAAGCCATTTCCCAATGCCCCCAATGAAAATAACAACAATTATTGAACCCATTATTTCACTTGATGAGTCAATAAATCAAAAAGAAATGTTGTTGCAAAGTACCTTGGAACAAAAAAATTATGATAAAACAGCTACTTACGAATAGTTCTTGGATGATTTGAATTTAACAAAAACTAATTACATAAAATTAATACAAATTACATTGACACAACCAATGGTTTTCTTGCAATGAAAAATAGTTAAGAATAAATTAGTCTAGTGTAGAGTTAGGTAGTGTGTTTCTTACCATGTACATTTGTAACTTATAATCCGACAGCCACGATTTGTAGTAATCCGACGATTATCTCTCACTGCAGATAACAACACTTGATCTCAGGGCTTAACACCCGATTGGTCCATGATCTCTATTTAAAGAGCATGGAGGGTCATTTTTCTCAAACTATGAGAGAAACATATGTAACTTTTCGTTTATATTAATAAATTCCCTGAAGTGGCTGCATTGGCTCAGGGCGTGGACTGTTTCCCTCTTTGCGTGTTTTAACCACATGATTATACTAGTGTACTGATTTGTCATCTATTGTGAGCAGTGACCTTTGGTTCTTGATCTACAGAACTTGCCCTGTAAATTCCTACATGGTATTAGAGCTATTTTGAGGTCCGCGTCTGTTTTTGACCAAAATCAGAAGTCAGTTTAACTGCATGTGAATGCCATTTTGTAGATCTACTATCTATGAACATTTTTGGGCTTGGAAAACTACTCTATTGTGTCTGGAGCATCTATTACAGTGAAAAACGTCTTTCGTTTCATGCAAAAAGGTTTCTGACTGCCCAAGTTATGTTAGTTTAGATCTGGAGGTATAAAGCATCTATTTTGCAATTATATTTGTTAATAGTTTTACTTATTTCAGTTTTTTTTTTTTTTCTGTATTAAGGTTTTATTTATTTTCCGGATCTATACCCTCTTCTCTGTGTATGCTCTTTGTTGTGCTCTCCGTGCGATCTCGACAAATAAGAAACAGGAAAAAGGGATTTTTTTTGCTACGTATGCTCTTTCCCCACGTCTTTGTGCAATCTCGGGAAATCAAAAATAGTGAAAAAAAAGTGATAGTTTCCAGTAAGGCTAACCGAGAAGTGAACATTCAGCCGTAAGGCTTTGCATTTCGTTTTTTTTGTTCTTTTTTGTGTTTTTTTGTGCAGGAAAAGCCACGCACACCAAAGAGCAATAATAATAATAATAATAATAATAATAATAATAATAATAATAATAATAATAATAATAATAATAATAATAATAATAATAATAATAATAATAATCCCCCCTTCCTCCTTTCTAAAATAACATAATCCTTTTACTATCTCACTTGGTGAGGGGTTAGTTTATGAGAATAGAGGTCTTGGGTTCAAGTCTCCTTCTCAAGATTCTTTTGTAAAAAAAAATTATTCAAAGGGGTGGAATTTTTTTTTAAAAGAGCCGCACTTCATCTCGTTCCCGTAACTATTTGGCATCTACAACTCAGTTGTTTTTCAAAAGGCATAACTTCTTCATTCGGAAGTCATTTTTCGAGCCGTTTTTTTTTAAATGGCCTAATTTTTTGAGATATTTCCATTGGAGCAGTTAGTTTCAGCTTTTCTCAGCTTCAGTTTTTTTTTTTAAATGGAAAGTGCATGCCCGGTTATTCTTAACAGCACCAATTATTTCCAATGGCTACCTCACATGGTAGATATACTTAGAAGTAAAGGGCTTTATAGAATAGCCACAGGTCAAGAAACTAAACCTTCCAATGATGATAAAGTTCCTAAATGGGAAAATAAACAAGATCAAGCACGAGGGTTGATAGGAATGTCCATTGCTCAAGATCTTCGATTTCACATCCTTGACATTGACATCCCTGATAAAGCCCTAGAAAAGCTAAATAATGTTTTTGGCATTCAAAATCAAATCAGGGCCCACCAGCTTGAAAATGAGTTGCTTACTTTGGACCCTAATAATTTCTCCTCTATTGAAGACTTTTTGTCCAAATTCAAGACCCTTAGACTTCTTTTAGAAGGGTGTAAGGTCAAAAAGGAAGATGGTAGCCTCATATATTGCATTCTTGCTAAGCTTGGTCCTGCATACTCTGTATTTGTTTCCGCCTTCCATTCCACCAGAGAAGCCATCATTTCTTTAGGAACCACCTACAATAATCCCTCTTTTGATGCCTTTTGTGATTCTTTGATAAGAGAACAAGAAAAATTTTTACACCTTGGCCTTATCACTACTGGAAACGCTTCTAAGAAAGCCTTAGCAGCCCAAAAACAACCATATCAAAAGAATCCCAAGAAGCAGTATCCTAAAAAATATGGTCCTAAACCAAACAAGGGCCCTAAGCAATTTTAACCGCAAACTGAAAAATCAAATCACCAAAATAATAAGGCAAATCAAAACAAAGGGAAGAAGACAGATAGACATTGCAACTTTTGCAATCGAGATGGCCATATAGAGTCCAAATGTTTTAAGAATATGGAAGCCTTAGAAGCAGCAATGAAGAAGCACAACATCAATTTGGAGCACTCTTCACCTTCATCTTCAAGCATGGCACTTTCTTCTTGTGGTTGTCAAGCATCAAGATCTGGTTATGCATTAAATGTATCTTCTTCTTCTTTTTCTCATGAGTGGCTCATTGATTCTGGAGCTTCTTACCACATGGCTAAAAGTAAATCCATGTTTTCTTCTTTAAATGATTGTAACACCAAACATATTTATGTTGGTGATGATAGATCTCTTAGTGTTGTAGGATCTGGAACCATTCATCTAGATAATGGTCAATTTAATGATGTACTATGTGTTCCTACCTTGTCATGCAACCTTCTATCTTTTTATCAGATAACTCATTCAGGTGAAGGAAAAATAGTAGAATTCTCACCTCATGATGTTGTAATCAAGGACCTCAAATATCCTAAACATATTTTAGCTACTGGCATCGCTGATAATTCCACAAGGTTGTATAAGTTTGACAACTTTGGGTCATCATCTCTTCCCTCTGTTTTTGTTGCTCATAATGATGATGTGAGCAAACTTTGGCATGAGTGATTTGGTCACTTAAACTATCGCTCTCTTCAAACTCTATGTAAGGAAAATATGGTGACAGGCCTTCCTATGGTATCTTGCCGAGATGGTGTTTGCTCCGGATGTGTACTCGGAAAACATCATCGGGATAGTTTTGACAAACGTGCCTCTTGGCACACTTCAACCCCTTTGCAGCTTGTGCATAGTGATTTATGTGGTCCACTTCCTGTTGTTTCTTTCTCTGGTTGCAAGTACTTCTTAACTTTCATTGATGATTTTTCCAGACGCACTTGGGTATATTTCTTAAAACTCAAGAGTGAAGTTTTTAACATGTTCTTGGCCTTTAAGGCCTTTGTTGAGAAACAATCTAGACATCAAATTCTTAAGTTAAGATCAGACAATGGCAGAGAATATGTTAACAAAAAATTTATCAACTTCTGCACTGAGCATGGCATTCAATTGCAACATATTGTTCCATATACTCCACAACAAAATGGTGTAGCTGAAAGGAAGAATCACACCTTAAAAGAAATGGCTAATTGTATGCTTCAATCTAAAGGACTTGGACTCAATTTTTAGATAAAAGCCATTAACCGTGAAAATTACATAGTAAATCGCACTACTACTAAGGTTTTAAAGAATGTAACTCTAGAAGAAGCTTGGAGCTCAATCAAACCAGATGTAAGTCACTTTCATGTTTTTGGAAGTGATGCTTGGGCCCATATTCCAGATGAAAAACATAAAGCCTTAGAACCTAAGAGTGAAAAATGTACTTTTGTTGGATATTCTGAAGATGTCAAAGGATATAGAATTCTTCAACCAAAATCCAAAAATATTATCATTAGAAGAGATGTAAAATTTGATGAAAATATATCGGCCTGCGAGCCTAGTTCGGCAAGTGTGCCACCTTTGGCCTGCGAGCCTGATTCGGCATATGTGCCACCTCTCTCTCTCTCTTCTATTTTTAATAGCATTCCTTCTAGTTTATATGATGACAGCGAGGATGACAATCATCCTCCAGCTTGTGAAATTGTTCCTTATACTCCACCGCTTCCAAGATGGGTCCGCTTTACTCGGGATGCAGTAGGTTCTCTTGCAGAAGACCCTGCTGATCGACGACGTACACGTTCTCAGTTCGAAAGAGCTTCTTCCTTACTGACTCAAGTTCCAGAAAAAATTGATCCAGAAACCTTTGAAGAAGCCTCCGGTCATCTAGATTGGGATGAAGCTATGAATGAAGAGTATCGTTCCTTATTGGCAAACAATACTTGGGATCTTGTTCCTCTTCCAAAAGGAAGAAAACTTGTCAGATGCAGATGGGTTTACAAAACAAAGTTTGGACCAAATGGAAAAGTGGATAGACATAAAGCTTGTCTTGTCGCTAAAGGTTTTTCACAAGTTGAAGGCATTGACTATACTGAAACCTTCTCCCCTATTTCCAAAAGGAATTCTATCCACCTTGTTCTTTCCCTTGTTTCCTCCTTTAAATGGGAAGTCCATCAGATGGATGTTAAATCTGCCTTCTTACATGGAGATTTGCATGAAGAAATCTACATGGAACAACCCCCTGGCTTTATCCAAAAAGACTCTAGCCTTGTTTGTCACCTTAGGAAGTCTCTCTATGGTCTCAAACAAGCTCCTCGGGCTTGGTATGCCAAAATGGATAGATTTCTATTAGATAATGGCTTTTCTAGGTGTCATTCTGACAACACCGTCTACACCAAGAAGGTGGGTAATTCCTTCACCATCCTTGTTCTTTATGTTGATGATCTTATCCTTACTGGTAGTGATCCAAACCATATAAACCATGTGAATTCTAGCCTCAAAAAGAAGTTTGAAATGACAGACTTAGGACACTTGCATTATTTTCTTGGTCTTCAAGTCTTGCAATCCAAGGAAGGCATTACCCTCTCTCAATCCAAGTATGCCTGTGATCTTCTACACCACTTTCACATGGAAGACTATAAGCCTGCCCCTTCTCCCTTTCAGTCTGGAGTCAAGCTTTCAGTCAACTGTACTACCCCTAAAGTTGATGCTACCTTATACCGTCAACTTGTTGGTAAACTTTTGTATCTAACCCATACCCGTCCTGACCTTTCCTTTGCCGTTGGTCTTGTCGCTCGGTTTATGCACCAACCTCATGAAAGTCACTGGAAAGCAGCTAAAAGAATACTTCGATATATTCGAGGTACAGTTTAGTTCGGGATTCATTACAGTGTAGGAGCATCTCCCTTGTTGATTGGTTTCACTGATTCTGATTGGGCTGGTGACCCTGATGATCGGAAGTCCACTGCAGGATATGTATTCACTCTTGGTTCAGGACCTATTACTTGGTATTGTAAGAAACAAAGTGCCATCTCCCTTTCTTCAGCAGAATTAGAGTATCGTGGTGTAGTTGAAGCCAGCAAGGAAGCCATGTGGCTTCGTCAGATCCTGTCTGAATTTGGTCTTCATCAGCAACATCCAACTACACTTTGGTGTGATAATCAGAGTGCCATTTAGCTATGTAAAGATCCAGTTCAGCATAAGTGTATGAAACACATTTAACTCCACATAAACTTCATCATAAAGCTCATTCATGATCGTGTTCTTGAAGTGCAGTATTGTCCGACCAATGATCAAGTAGCCGATATCTTTATGAAGGCTCTCACAGAAGCGAAGTTTACCAAAATTCGATCCATGCTTGGATTTTAGGAAAGTTGTCATTAAGGGGGGATAGGCTCTAATTCCTCCTTCCTTCTCCTATTGTGTTACTTTTGTAAATCCTTCAATCCTATCCCAATTTGTTCTTAAGGGGGGATGTTAGGATATTTCGACACATAGGAAATAGGCTCCTTTTGTGTCACCTTTGTAAATCCTTCAATCCTATCCCAAGTTGTTCTTAAGGGGGATGTTAGGATATTCCGACACATAGGAAATAGTTAAGAATAACTTAGTCTAGTGTAGAGTTAGGTAAAGTGTGTTTCTTTACCATGTACATTTGTAACTTATAATCCGACGGTCACGATTTGTAGTGATCCGATGGTTATCTCTCACCTTGGTATTAACGACACTTGATCCGTGGCTTAACACCCGATTGGTCCATGATCTCTATTTAAAGAGCATGGAGGGTCATTTGTCCGGTAACCGTTTATGAGAGAAACATATGTAACTTTTCATTTTATATTAATA